>JAYKQN010000090.1:197500-202636 GCA_036785175.1 Eupleurogrammus muticus | reverse complement strand
GGGGCTCTGTTCCTGGGCTAAGGCTGGGCCACGGGGGGCCTGGAGGTCTGTCGCACACGGGAGCTCCATCCGGGGCCAGGGAGGCTCTGGAGCTATGCCCCACAAGGGGCTCTATTCCTGGGCTAAGGCTGGGCCACGGGGGGCCTGGAGGTCTGCGCCACAAGGAGCTCCATCCGGGGCCAGGGAGGCCCTGGAGCTGTGCCCCACACGGGGCTCTGTTCCTGGGCTAAGGCTGGGCAACGGGGGGCCTGGAGGTCTGTCGCACACGGGAGCTCCATCCGGGGCCAGGGAGGCTCTGGAGCTATGCCCCACAAGGGGCTCTATTCCTGGGCTAAGGCTGGGCCACGGGGGGCCTGGAGGTCTGCGCCACAAGGAGCTCCATCCGGGGCCAGGGAGGCCCTGGAGCTGTGCCCCACACGGGGCTCTGTTCCTGGGCTAAGGCTGGGCAACGGGGGGCCTGGAGGTCTGTCGCACACGGGAGCTCCATCCGGGGCCAGGGAGGCCCTGGAGCTATGCCCCACACGGGGCTCTGTTCCTGGGCTAAGGCAGCGGCGCGGGGCCCTGGAAGAGAAAAAAAAAAAAAAAAAAAAAAAAAAAATTTTATTTATTTTTTAATAATTTTTTTAGAGGGGAAAACCTGCCCAAAACCTGCCCCAGACGGCCTCTGGGGGGGGCCCGTCACAAGGCAAGGCCCCCCCGCCGCTTTCTCTGGGGGTATCTGTTTCCGAAAACTGGGTTTCTGAAATCGTGCGGAAGGTTCCTTGGAAAACCGGGTGTTTTTTGGTCCACTGTGCGAAGGCTAATCTCCCCAAACCCTTGGGGAGATTAGCCTTCGTCACGTTAAAACACTTTGTCATTTTTCTGAATTTTTTTTCGTGCCCTTGGTACTCCGCCGTATGACAGCGTACCGATAGTTCCTTGGAAAACAGGGTATTTTCTGGTCCACTGTGTGAAGGCTAAATCTCTCCCCAGACCTTTGGGGAGATTAGCCTTCATCACGTTGAAACACTTAGAAAAAAACCTGAAAACGCTTGGTTCGCCTAAGCCCAAAACCATGCATTTTATTGGGGGGAGTTTCAAACGGCCATAACTTTGGATAGGAGCCGGCTAGACACTTCAAACAAAGACCGGCACCCACTAACTTGGCCACGCCGAACGCGATGACACCGGCCCCGTGTCTCTACGACCTTCCCCTGCGGAGTTATGGCCCCGCCCTGGGTTAAAACCCTCCAGGCGGGCCTGACTGGACCTGGACCCCACACGGACCTCCGTCCTGGGCTAGGGCAGATTCACGGAGGCCCCTGGAGGTCTCCCGCTCCCTCTCCCCCACACGGAGCTCCGTCCTGGGCTGGGACGGGGCCGCGGGGGCCCCTGGAGGTCTCAGCCCAAAACCATGCATTTTAATGGGGGGGAGATTCAAACGCCCATAACTTTGGATAGGAGCCGGCTAGCCACTTCAAACAAAGACCGGCACCCACTAACTTGGCCACGCCGAACGCGATGACACCGGCCCCGTGTCTCTACGACCTTCCCCTGCGGAGTTATGGCCCCGCCCTGGGTTAAAACCCTCCAGACGGGCCTGACTGGACCTGGACCCCACACGGACCTCCGTCCTGGGCTAGGGCTGGGCCGGGGAGGCCCCCGGAGGTCTCCCGCTCCCTCTCCCCCACACGGAGCTCCGTCCTGGGCTGGGACGGGGCCGCGGGGGCCCCTGGAGGTCTCAACCCAAAACCATTCATTTTAATGGGGGGGGGGGGTTTCAAACGCCCATAACTTTGGATAGGAGCCGGCTAGACACTTCAAACCAAGACCGGCACCCACTAACTTGGCCACGCCGAACGCGATGACACCGGCCCCGTGTCTCTACGACCTTCCCCTGCGGAGTTATGGCCCCGCCCTGGGTTAAAACCCTCCAGGCGGGCCTGACTGGACCTGGACCCCACACGGACCTCCGTCCTGGGCTAGGGCGGGTTCACGGAGGCCCCCGGAGGTCTCCCGCTCCCTCTCCCCCACACGGAGCTCCGTCCTGGGCTGGGACGGGGCCGCGGGGGCCCCTGGAGGTCTCCGTCGTCCTCTGCCCCACACGGAGCGCCGTCCTGGGCTAGGGCTGGGCCGGGGAGCACCCCCCGTGGAGCTCCGTCCTCGGTCTCCCCACACATGGAGCTCCGTCCTGGGCTAAGGCTGGGCCGCGGACCACCCCCCATGGAGCTCCGTCCTGGGTCTCCCCACACATGGAGCTCCGTCCCGGGCTAGGGCAGGGCCGTGGGGGGGGCCCTGGAGCTCTCCCCGACACGTAGCTCATGAGGTGGCATGACCTCTCCACTATGCATCTTTCAAAATGCTGTTACTTAGGTAACAGTACTGAAGTATCACCAGCAATATGCACTCACAGTATCAACAGGCAAATTATTACTCTCATCATCATCTTCTTCATCATCATCATCATCATCATCATCATCATCATCATCATCATCATCATTGTTATTATTATTCAAAATTACTTATCCATTGGCTTTCTCTTTATTCATATGACGTTCGTATAAAGTATACATGTACACAAGCAGCTACCTCCGCCCCACATGGAGCTCCGTCCTGGGCTAGGGCAGGGCCATGGGGGGCCTGGAGGTCTACCCCCACGTGGAGCTCCGTCCTGGGCTAGGGCAGGGCCATGGGGGCCCTGGAGGTCTACCCCCACATGGAGCTTCGTCCTGGGCCATGGGGGGCCTGGAGGTCTACCCCCCACATGGAGCTCTATCCTGGGCTAGGGCAGGGCCATGGGGGGCCTGGAGGTCTACCCCCACATGGAGCTCCATCCAGGGCCAGGGGGGCCCTGGAGGTCTACCCCCACATGAAGCTATATCCTGGGCTAGGGCAGGGCCATGGGGGCTCTGGGGGTCTACCCCCACATGGAGCTCTACCCTGGGCTAGGGCAGGGCCATGGGGGCTCTGGGGGTCTACCCCCACATGGAGCTCTATCCTGGGCTAGGGCAGGGCCATGGGGGGCCTGGAGGTCTACCCCCACATGGAGCTCCATCCAGGGCCAGGGGGGCCCTGGAGGTCTACCCCCACATGAAGCTATATCCTGGGCTAGGGCAGGGCCATGGGGGGCCTGGAGGTCTCTGGAGGTCTACCCCCACAGGGAGCTCCATCCAGGGCCATGGGGGGCCTGGAGGTCTCTGGAGGTCTACCCCCACAGGGAGCTCCATCCAGGGCCAGGGGGGCCATGGGGGTCTACCCCCACATGGAGCTCCGTCCTGGGCTAGGGCAGGGCCATGGGGGGCCTGGGGGTCTCTGGAGGTCTACCCCCACAGGGAGCTCCATCCAGGGCCAGGGGGGCCATGGGGGTCTACCCCCACATGGAGCTCCGTCCTGGGCTAGGGGGGCCATGGGGGTCTACCCCCACATGGAGCTCCGTCCTGGGCTAGGGCAGGGCCATGGGGGGCCTGGAGGTCTCTGGAGGTCTACCCCCACAGGGAGCTCCATCCAGGGCCAGGGGGGCCATGGGGGTCTCTGGAGGTCTACCCCCACAGGGAGCTCCATCCAGGGCCATGGGGGGCCTGGAGGTCTCTGGAGGTCTACCCCCACAGGGAGCTCCATCCAGGGCCAGGGGGGCCATGGGGGTCTACCCCCCACATGGGGCTCCATCCTGGGCCATGGGGGGCCTGGGGGTCTCTGGAGGTCTACCCCCACAGGGAGCTCCATCCAGGGCCAGGGGGGCCATGGGGGTCTCTGGAGGTCTACCCCCACAGGGAGCTCCATCCAGGGCCATGGGGGGCCTGGAGGTCTCTGGAGGTCTACCCCCCACATGGGGCTCCATCCTGGGCCATGGGGGGCCTGGGGGTCTCTGGAGGTCTCTGGAGGTCTACCCCCACAGGGAGCTCCATCCAGGGCCAGGGGGGCCATGGGGGTCTCTGGAGGTCTACCCCCACAGGGAGCTCCATCCAGGGCCATGGGGGGCCTGGAGGTCTCTGGAGGTCTACCCCCACAGGGAGCTCCATCCAGGGCCAGGGGGGCCATGGGGGTCTACCCCCCACATGGGGCTCCATCCTGGGCCATGGGGGGCCTGGGGGTCTCTGGAGGTCTACCCCCACAGGGAGCTCCATCCAGGGCCAGGGGGGCCATGGGGGTCTCTGGAGGTCTACCCCCACAGGGAGCTCCATCCAGGGCCATGGGGGGCCTGGAGGTCTCTGGAGGTCTACCCCCCACATGGGGCTCCATCCTGGGCCATGGGGGGCCTGGGGGTCTCTGGAGGTCTCTGGAGGTCTACCCCCACAGGGAGCTCCATCCAGGGCCAGGGGGGCCATGGGGGTCTCTGGAGGTCTACCCCCACAGGGAGCTCCATCCAGGGCCATGGGGGGCCTGGAGGTCTCTGGAGGTCTACCCCCACAGGGAGCTCCATCCAGGGCCAGGGGGGCCATGGGGGTCTACCCCCCACATGGGGCTCCATCCTGGGCCATGGGGGGCCTGGGGGTCTCTGGAGGTCTACCCCCACAGGGAGCTCCATCCAGGGCCAGGGGGGCCATGGGGGTCTCTGGAGGTCTACCCCCACAGGGAGCTCCATCCAGGGCCATGGGGGGCCTGGAGGTCTCTGGAGGTCTACCCCCCACATGGGGCTCCATCCTGGGCCATGGGGGG
Organism: Eupleurogrammus muticus; assembly: GCA_036785175.1. Lineage (NCBI taxonomy): Eukaryota > Metazoa > Chordata > Actinopteri > Scombriformes > Trichiuridae > Eupleurogrammus > Eupleurogrammus muticus. The sequence continues at coordinate 198,001 of JAYKQN010000090.1, read as the reverse complement.
CCTGGGGGTCTCTGGAGGTCTCTGGAGGTCTACCCCCACAGGGAGCTCCATCCAGGGCCAGGGGGGCCATGGGGGTCTCTGGAGGTCTACCCCCACAGGGAGCTCCATCCAGGGCCATGGGGGGCCTGGAGGTCTCTGGAGGTCTACCCCCACAGGGAGCTCCATCCAGGGCCAGGGGGGCCATGGGGGTCTACCCCCCACATGGGGCTCCATCCTGGGCCATGGGGGGCCTGGGGGTCTCTGGAGGTCTACCCCCACAGGGAGCTCCATCCAGGGCCAGGGGGGCCATGGGGGTCTCTGGAGGTCTACCCCCACAGGGAGCTCCATCCAGGGCCATGGGGGGCCTGGAGGTCTCTGGAGGTCTACCCCCCACATGGGGCTCCATCCTGGGCCATGGGGGGCCTGGGGGTCTCTGGAGGTCTACCCCCACAGGGAGCTCCATCCAGGGCCAGGGGGGCCATGGGGGTCTCTGGAGGTCTACCCCCACAGGGAGCTCCATCC
>JAYKQN010000090.1:185000-190000 GCA_036785175.1 Eupleurogrammus muticus | reverse complement strand
GCCGAACGCGATGACACCGGCCCCGTGTCTCTACGACCTTCCCCTGCGGAGTTATGGCCCCGCCCTGGGTTAAAACCCTCCAGGCGGGCCTGACTGGACCTGGACCCCACACGGACCTCCGTCCTGGGCTAGGGCGGGTTCACGGAGGCCCCCGGAGGTCTCCCGCTCCCTCTCCCCCACACGGAGCTCCGTCCTGGGCTGGGACGGGGCCGCGGGGGCCCCTGGAGGTCTCCGTCGTCCTCTGCCCCACACGGAGCGCCGTCCTGGGCTAGGGCTGGGCCGGGGAGCACCCCCCGTGGAGCTCCGTCCTCGGTCTCCCCACACATGGAGCTCCGTCCTGGGCTAAGGCAGGGCCGCGGAGCACCCCCCGTGGAGCTCCGTCCTGGGTCTCCCCACACACGGAGCTCCTTCCTGGGCTAGGGCTGGGCCGCCGAGCACCCCCCGTGGAGCTCCGTCCTGGGTCTCCCCACACACGGAGCTCCTTCCTGGGCTAGGGCCGGGCCGCCGAGCACCCCCCGTGGAGCTCCGTCATGGGTCAGACAGACAGACAGGCAGTCAGACAGACAGGCAGAGAGACAGACAGGCAGGCAGACAGACAGGCAGTCAGACAGACAGGCAGAGAGACAGACAGGCAGACAGACAGGCAGTCAGACAGACAGGCAGAGAGACAGACAGGCAGACAGACAGGCAGGCAGACAGACAGGCAGACAGACAGGCAGACAGACAGGCAGTCAGACAGACAGGCAGAGAGACAGACAGGCAGACAGACAGGCAGTCAGACAGACAGGCAGAGAGACAGACAGGCAGACAGACAGGCAGACAAACAGACAGGCAGACAGACAGGCAGGCAGACAGACAGGCAGACAGACAGGCAGACAGACAGGCAGAGAGACAGACAGGCAGACAGACAGACAGGCAGACAGACAGGCAGGCAGACAGACAGGCAGACAGACAGGCAGGCAGACAGACAGGCAGAGAGACAGACAGGCAGACAGACAGGCAGTCAGACAGACAGGCAGAGAGACAGACAGGCAGACAGACAGGCAGACAGACAGGCAGTCAGACAGACAGGCAGAGAGACAGACAGGCAGACAGACAGGCAGACAAACAGGCAGGCAGACAGACAGACAGGCAGACAGACAGACAGACAGACAGACAGGCAGGCAGGCAGGCAGACAGACAGGCAGACAGACAGGCACATGTGTGTGCATATATAGATAGAGGCCCCTGGAGCTCTCCAGCACCATCTGCCCCACATGGAGCTCCGTCCTGGGCTAAGGCTGGGCCGCAGACCACCCCCCGTGGAGCTCCGTCCTGGGTCTCCCCACACATGGAGCTCCGTCCTGGGCTAAGGCAGGGCCGCGGAGCACCCCCCGTGGAGCTCCGTCCTGGGTCTCCCCACACATGGAGCTCCGTCCTGGGCTAAGGCTGGGCCGCGGACCACCCCCCATGGAGCTCCGTCCTGGGTCTCCCCACACATGGAGCTCCGTCCTGGGCTAAGGCTGGGCCGCGGACCACCCCCCATGGAGCTCCGTCCTGGGTCTCCCCACACATGGAGCTCCGTCCCGGGCTAGGGCAGGGCCGTGGGGGGGGCCCTGGAGCTCTCCCCGACACGTAGCTCATGAGGTGGCATGACCTCTCCACTATGCATCTTTCAAAATGCTGTTACTTAGGTAACAGTACTGAAGTATCACCAGCAATATGCACTCACAGTATCAACAGGCAAATTATTACTCTCATCATCATCTTCTTCATCATCATCATCATCATCATCATCATCATCATCATCATCATCATCATTGTTATTATTATTCAAAATTACTTATCCATTGGCTTTCTCTTTATTCATATGACGTTCGTATAAAGTATACATGTACACAAGCAGCTACCTCCGCCCCACATGGAGCTCCGTCCTGGGCTAGGGCAGGGCCATGGGGGGCCTGGAGGTCTACCCCCACGTGGAGCTCCGTCCTGGGCTAGGGCAGGGCCATGGGGGCCCTGGAGGTCTACCCCCACATGGAGCTTCGTCCTGGGCCATGGGGGGCCTGGAGGTCTACCCCCCACATGGAGCTCTATCCTGGGCTAGGGCAGGGCCATGGGGGGCCTGGAGGTCTACCCCCACATGGAGCTCCATCCAGGGCCAGGGGGGCCCTGGAGGTCTACCCCCACATGAAGCTATATCCTGGGCTAGGGCAGGGCCATGGGGGCTCTGGGGGTCTACCCCCACATGGAGCTCTACCCTGGGCTAGGGCAGGGCCATGGGGGCTCTGGGGGTCTACCCCCACATGGAGCTCTATCCTGGGCTAGGGCAGGGCCATGGGGGGCCTGGAGGTCTACCCCCACATGGAGCTCCATCCAGGGCCAGGGGGGCCCTGGAGGTCTACCCCCACATGAAGCTATATCCTGGGCTAGGGCAGGGCCATGGGGGGCCTGGAGGTCTCTGGAGGTCTACCCCCACAGGGAGCTCCATCCAGGGCCATGGGGGGCCTGGAGGTCTCTGGAGGTCTACCCCCACAGGGAGCTCCATCCAGGGCCAGGGGGGCCATGGGGGTCTACCCCCACATGGAGCTCCGTCCTGGGCTAGGGCAGGGCCATGGGGGGCCTGGGGGTCTCTGGAGGTCTACCCCCACAGGGAGCTCCATCCAGGGCCAGGGGGGCCATGGGGGTCTACCCCCACATGGAGCTCCGTCCTGGGCTAGGGGGGCCATGGGGGTCTACCCCCACATGGAGCTCCGTCCTGGGCTAGGGCAGGGCCATGGGGGGCCTGGAGGTCTCTGGAGGTCTACCCCCACAGGGAGCTCCATCCAGGGCCAGGGGGGCCATGGGGGTCTCTGGAGGTCTACCCCCACAGGGAGCTCCATCCAGGGCCATGGGGGGCCTGGAGGTCTCTGGAGGTCTACCCCCACAGGGAGCTCCATCCAGGGCCAGGGGGGCCATGGGGGTCTACCCCCCACATGGGGCTCCATCCTGGGCCATGGGGGGCCTGGGGGTCTCTGGAGGTCTACCCCCACAGGGAGCTCCATCCAGGGCCAGGGGGGCCATGGGGGTCTCTGGAGGTCTACCCCCACAGGGAGCTCCATCCAGGGCCATGGGGGGCCTGGAGGTCTCTGGAGGTCTACCCCCCACATGGGGCTCCATCCTGGGCCATGGGGGGCCTGGGGGTCTCTGGAGGTCTCTGGAGGTCTACCCCCACAGGGAGCTCCATCCAGGGCCAGGGGGGCCATGGGGGTCTCTGGAGGTCTACCCCCACAGGGAGCTCCATCCAGGGCCATGGGGGGCCTGGAGGTCTCTGGAGGTCTACCCCCACAGGGAGCTCCATCCAGGGCCAGGGGGGCCATGGGGGTCTACCCCCCACATGGGGCTCCATCCTGGGCCATGGGGGGCCTGGGGGTCTCTGGAGGTCTACCCCCACAGGGAGCTCCATCCAGGGCCAGGGGGGCCATGGGGGTCTCTGGAGGTCTACCCCCACAGGGAGCTCCATCCAGGGCCATGGGGGGCCTGGAGGTCTCTGGAGGTCTACCCCCCACATGGGGCTCCATCCTGGGCCATGGGGGGCCTGGGGGTCTCTGGAGGTCTCTGGAGGTCTACCCCCACAGGGAGCTCCATCCAGGGCCAGGGGGGCCATGGGGGTCTCTGGAGGTCTACCCCCACAGGGAGCTCCATCCAGGGCCATGGGGGGCCTGGAGGTCTCTGGAGGTCTACCCCCACAGGGAGCTCCATCCAGGGCCAGGGGGGCCATGGGGGTCTACCCCCCACATGGGGCTCCATCCTGGGCCATGGGGGGCCTGGGGGTCTCTGGAGGTCTACCCCCACAGGGAGCTCCATCCAGGGCCAGGGGGGCCATGGGGGTCTCTGGAGGTCTACCCCCACAGGGAGCTCCATCCAGGGCCATGGGGGGCCTGGAGGTCTCTGGAGGTCTACCCCCCACATGGGGCTCCATCCTGGGCCATGGGGGGCCTGGGGGTCTCTGGAGGTCTCTGGAGGTCTACCCCCACAGGGAGCTCCATCCAGGGCCAGGGGGGCCATGGGGGTCTCTGGAGGTCTACCCCCACAGGGAGCTCCATCCAGGGCCATGGGGGGCCTGGAGGTCTCTGGAGGTCTACCCCCACAGGGAGCTCCATCCAGGGCCAGGGGGGCCATGGGGGTCTACCCCCCACATGGGGCTCCATCCTGGGCCATGGGGGGCCTGGGGGTCTCTGGAGGTCTACCCCCACAGGGAGCTCCATCCAGGGCCAGGGGGGCCATGGGGGTCTCTGGAGGTCTACCCCCACAGGGAGCTCCATCCAGGGCCATGGGGGGCCTGGAGGTCTCTGGAGGTCTACCCCCCACATGGGGCTCCATCCTGGGCCATGGGGGGCCTGGGGGTCTCTGGAGGTCTACCCCCACAGGGAGCTCCATCCAGGGCCAGGGGGGCCATGGGGGTCTCTGGAGGTCTACCCCCACAGGGAGCTCCATCCAGGGCCAGGGGGGCCATGGGGGTCTCTGGAGGTCTACCCCCACAGGGAGCTCCATCCAGGGCCATGGGGGGCCTGGAGGTCTCTGGAGGTCTACCCCCCACATGGGGCTCCATCCTGGGCCATGGGGGGCCTGGGGGTCTCTGGAGGTCTCTGGAGGTCTACCCCCACAGGGAGCTCCATCCAGGGCCAGGGGGGCCATGGGGGTCTCTGGAGGTCTACCCCCACAGGGAGCTCCATCCAGGGCCATGGGGGGCCTGGAGGTCTCTGGAGGTCTACCCCCACAGGGAGCTCCATCCAGGGCCAGGGGGGCCATGGGGGTCTACCCCCCACATGGGGCTCCATCCTGGGCCATGGGGGGCCTGGGGGTCTCTGGAGGTCTACCCCCACAGGGAGCTCCATCCAGGGCCAGGGGGGCCATGGGGGTCTCTGGAGGTCTACCCCCACAGGGAGCTCCATCCAGGGCCATGGGGGGCCTGGAGGTCTCTGGAGGTCTACCCCCCACATGGGGCTCCATCCTGGGCCATGGGGGGCCTGGGGGTCTCT
>JAYKQN010000090.1:175000-177500 GCA_036785175.1 Eupleurogrammus muticus | reverse complement strand
GGGCTAGGGCGGGTTCACGGAGGCCCCCGGAGGTCTCCCGCTCCCTCTCCCCCACACGGAGCTCCGTCCTGGGCTGGGACGGGGCCGCGGGGGCCCCTGGAGGTCTCCGTCGTCCTCTGCCCCACACGGAGCGCCGTCCTGGGCTAGGGCTGGGCCGGGGAGCACCCCCCGTGGAGCTCCGTCCTCGGTCTCCCCACACATGGAGCTCCGTCCTGGGCTAAGGCTGGGCCGCGGACCACCCCCCATGGAGCTCCGTCCTGGGTCTCCCCACACATGGAGCTCCGTCCCGGGCTAGGGCAGGGCCGTGGGGGGGGCCCTGGAGCTCTCCCCGACACGTAGCTCATGAGGTGGCATGACCTCTCCACTATGCATCTTTCAAAATGCTGTTACTTAGGTAACAGTACTGAAGTATCACCAGCAATATGCACTCACAGTATCAACAGGCAAATTATTACTCTCATCATCATCTTCTTCATCATCATCATCATCATCATCATCATCATCATCATCATCATCATCATTGTTATTATTATTCAAAATTACTTATCCATTGGCTTTCTCTTTATTCATATGACGTTCGTATAAAGTATACATGTACACAAGCAGCTACCTCCGCCCCACATGGAGCTCCGTCCTGGGCTAGGGCAGGGCCATGGGGGGCCTGGAGGTCTACCCCCACGTGGAGCTCCGTCCTGGGCTAGGGCAGGGCCATGGGGGCCCTGGAGGTCTACCCCCACATGGAGCTTCGTCCTGGGCCATGGGGGGCCTGGAGGTCTACCCCCCACATGGAGCTCTATCCTGGGCTAGGGCAGGGCCATGGGGGGCCTGGAGGTCTACCCCCACATGGAGCTCCATCCAGGGCCAGGGGGGCCCTGGAGGTCTACCCCCACATGAAGCTATATCCTGGGCTAGGGCAGGGCCATGGGGGCTCTGGGGGTCTACCCCCACATGGAGCTCTACCCTGGGCTAGGGCAGGGCCATGGGGGCTCTGGGGGTCTACCCCCACATGGAGCTCTATCCTGGGCTAGGGCAGGGCCATGGGGGGCCTGGAGGTCTACCCCCACATGGAGCTCCATCCAGGGCCAGGGGGGCCCTGGAGGTCTACCCCCACATGAAGCTATATCCTGGGCTAGGGCAGGGCCATGGGGGGCCTGGAGGTCTCTGGAGGTCTACCCCCACAGGGAGCTCCATCCAGGGCCATGGGGGGCCTGGAGGTCTCTGGAGGTCTACCCCCACAGGGAGCTCCATCCAGGGCCAGGGGGGCCATGGGGGTCTACCCCCACATGGAGCTCCGTCCTGGGCTAGGGCAGGGCCATGGGGGGCCTGGGGGTCTCTGGAGGTCTACCCCCACAGGGAGCTCCATCCAGGGCCAGGGGGGCCATGGGGGTCTACCCCCACATGGAGCTCCGTCCTGGGCTAGGGGGGCCATGGGGGTCTACCCCCACATGGAGCTCCGTCCTGGGCTAGGGCAGGGCCATGGGGGGCCTGGAGGTCTCTGGAGGTCTACCCCCACAGGGAGCTCCATCCAGGGCCAGGGGGGCCATGGGGGTCTCTGGAGGTCTACCCCCACAGGGAGCTCCATCCAGGGCCATGGGGGGCCTGGAGGTCTCTGGAGGTCTACCCCCACAGGGAGCTCCATCCAGGGCCAGGGGGGCCATGGGGGTCTACCCCCCACATGGGGCTCCATCCTGGGCCATGGGGGGCCTGGGGGTCTCTGGAGGTCTACCCCCACAGGGAGCTCCATCCAGGGCCAGGGGGGCCATGGGGGTCTCTGGAGGTCTACCCCCACAGGGAGCTCCATCCAGGGCCATGGGGGGCCTGGAGGTCTCTGGAGGTCTACCCCCCACATGGGGCTCCATCCTGGGCCATGGGGGGCCTGGGGGTCTCTGGAGGTCTCTGGAGGTCTACCCCCACAGGGAGCTCCATCCAGGGCCAGGGGGGCCATGGGGGTCTCTGGAGGTCTACCCCCACAGGGAGCTCCATCCAGGGCCATGGGGGGCCTGGAGGTCTCTGGAGGTCTACCCCCACAGGGAGCTCCATCCAGGGCCAGGGGGGCCATGGGGGTCTACCCCCCACATGGGGCTCCATCCTGGGCCATGGGGGGCCTGGGGGTCTCTGGAGGTCTACCCCCACAGGGAGCTCCATCCAGGGCCAGGGGGGCCATGGGGGTCTCTGGAGGTCTACCCCCACAGGGAGCTCCATCCAGGGCCATGGGGGGCCTGGAGGTCTCTGGAGGTCTACCCCCCACATGGGGCTCCATCCTGGGCCATGGGGGGCCTGGGGGTCTCTGGAGGTCTCTGGAGGTCTACCCCCACAGGGAGCTCCATCCAGGGCCAGGGGGGCCATGGGGGTCTCTGGAGGTCTACCCCCACAGGGAGCTCCATCCAGGGCCATGGGGGGCCTGGAGGTCTCTGGAGGTCTACCCCCACAGGGAGCTCCATCCAGGGCCAGGGGGGCCATGGGGGTCTACCCCCCACATGGGGCTCCATCCTGGGCCATG
>JAYKQN010000090.1:162500-167500 GCA_036785175.1 Eupleurogrammus muticus | reverse complement strand
ACGCGATGACACCGGCCCCGTGTCTCTACGACCTTCCCCTGCGGAGTTATGGCCCCGCCCTGGGTTAAAACCCTCCAGGCGGGCCTGACTGGACCTGGACCCCACACGGACCTCCGTCCTGGGCTAGGGCAGATTCACGGAGGCCCCTGGAGGTCTCCCGCTCCCTCTCCCCCACACGGAGCTCCGTCCTGGGCTGGGACGGGGCCGCGGGGGCCCCTGGAGGTCTCAGCCCAAAACCATGCATTTTAATGGGGGGGAGATTCAAACGCCCATAACTTTGGATAGGAGCCGGCTAGCCACTTCAAACAAAGACCGGCACCCACTAACTTGGCCACGCCGAACGCGATGACACCGGCCCCGTGTCTCTACGACCTTCCCCTGCGGAGTTATGGCCCCGCCCTGGGTTAAAACCCTCCAGACGGGCCTGACTGGACCTGGACCCCACACGGACCTCCGTCCTGGGCTAGGGCTGGGCCGGGGAGGCCCCCGGAGGTCTCCCGCTCCCTCTCCCCCACACGGAGCTCCGTCCTGGGCTGGGACGGGGCCGCGGGGGCCCCTGGAGGTCTCAACCCAAAACCATTCATTTTAATGGGGGGGGGGGGTTTCAAACGCCCATAACTTTGGATAGGAGCCGGCTAGACACTTCAAACCAAGACCGGCACCCACTAACTTGGCCACGCCGAACGCGATGACACCGGCCCCGTGTCTCTACGACCTTCCCCTGCGGAGTTATGGCCCCGCCCTGGGTTAAAACCCTCCAGGCGGGCCTGACTGGACCTGGACCCCACACGGACCTCCGTCCTGGGCTAGGGCGGGTTCACGGAGGCCCCCGGAGGTCTCCCGCTCCCTCTCCCCCACACGGAGCTCCGTCCTGGGCTGGGACGGGGCCGCGGGGGCCCCTGGAGGTCTCCGTCGTCCTCTGCCCCACACGGAGCGCCGTCCTGGGCTAGGGCTGGGCCGGGGAGCACCCCCCGTGGAGCTCCGTCCTCGGTCTCCCCACACATGGAGCTCCGTCCTGGGCTAAGGCAGGGCCGCGGAGCACCCCCCGTGGAGCTCCGTCCTGGGTCTCCCCACACACGGAGCTCCTTCCTGGGCTAGGGCTGGGCCGCCGAGCACCCCCCGTGGAGCTCCGTCCTGGGTCTCCCCACACACGGAGCTCCTTCCTGGGCTAGGGCCGGGCCGCCGAGCACCCCCCGTGGAGCTCCGTCATGGGTCAGACAGACAGACAGGCAGTCAGACAGACAGGCAGAGAGACAGACAGGCAGGCAGACAGACAGGCAGTCAGACAGACAGGCAGAGAGACAGACAGGCAGACAGACAGGCAGTCAGACAGACAGGCAGAGAGACAGACAGGCAGACAGACAGGCAGGCAGACAGACAGGCAGACAGACAGGCAGACAGACAGGCAGTCAGACAGACAGGCAGAGAGACAGACAGGCAGACAGACAGGCAGTCAGACAGACAGGCAGAGAGACAGACAGGCAGACAGACAGGCAGACAAACAGACAGGCAGACAGACAGGCAGGCAGACAGACAGGCAGACAGACAGGCAGACAGACAGGCAGAGAGACAGACAGGCAGACAGACAGACAGGCAGACAGACAGGCAGGCAGACAGACAGGCAGACAGACAGGCAGGCAGACAGACAGGCAGAGAGACAGACAGGCAGACAGACAGGCAGTCAGACAGACAGGCAGAGAGACAGACAGGCAGACAGACAGGCAGACAGACAGGCAGTCAGACAGACAGGCAGAGAGACAGACAGGCAGACAGACAGGCAGACAAACAGGCAGGCAGACAGACAGACAGGCAGACAGACAGACAGACAGACAGACAGGCAGGCAGGCAGGCAGACAGACAGGCAGACAGACAGGCACATGTGTGTGCATATATAGATAGAGGCCCCTGGAGCTCTCCAGCACCATCTGCCCCACATGGAGCTCCGTCCTGGGCTAAGGCTGGGCCGCAGACCACCCCCCGTGGAGCTCCGTCCTGGGTCTCCCCACACATGGAGCTCCGTCCTGGGCTAAGGCAGGGCCGCGGAGCACCCCCCGTGGAGCTCCGTCCTGGGTCTCCCCACACATGGAGCTCCGTCCTGGGCTAAGGCTGGGCCGCGGACCACCCCCCATGGAGCTCCGTCCTGGGTCTCCCCACACATGGAGCTCCGTCCTGGGCTAAGGCTGGGCCGCGGACCACCCCCCATGGAGCTCCGTCCTGGGTCTCCCCACACATGGAGCTCCGTCCCGGGCTAGGGCAGGGCCGTGGGGGGGGCCCTGGAGCTCTCCCCGACACGTAGCTCATGAGGTGGCATGACCTCTCCACTATGCATCTTTCAAAATGCTGTTACTTAGGTAACAGTACTGAAGTATCACCAGCAATATGCACTCACAGTATCAACAGGCAAATTATTACTCTCATCATCATCTTCTTCATCATCATCATCATCATCATCATCATCATCATCATCATCATCATCATTGTTATTATTATTCAAAATTACTTATCCATTGGCTTTCTCTTTATTCATATGACGTTCGTATAAAGTATACATGTACACAAGCAGCTACCTCCGCCCCACATGGAGCTCCGTCCTGGGCTAGGGCAGGGCCATGGGGGGCCTGGAGGTCTACCCCCACGTGGAGCTCCGTCCTGGGCTAGGGCAGGGCCATGGGGGCCCTGGAGGTCTACCCCCACATGGAGCTTCGTCCTGGGCCATGGGGGGCCTGGAGGTCTACCCCCCACATGGAGCTCTATCCTGGGCTAGGGCAGGGCCATGGGGGGCCTGGAGGTCTACCCCCACATGGAGCTCCATCCAGGGCCAGGGGGGCCCTGGAGGTCTACCCCCACATGAAGCTATATCCTGGGCTAGGGCAGGGCCATGGGGGCTCTGGGGGTCTACCCCCACATGGAGCTCTACCCTGGGCTAGGGCAGGGCCATGGGGGCTCTGGGGGTCTACCCCCACATGGAGCTCTATCCTGGGCTAGGGCAGGGCCATGGGGGGCCTGGAGGTCTACCCCCACATGGAGCTCCATCCAGGGCCAGGGGGGCCCTGGAGGTCTACCCCCACATGAAGCTATATCCTGGGCTAGGGCAGGGCCATGGGGGGCCTGGAGGTCTCTGGAGGTCTACCCCCACAGGGAGCTCCATCCAGGGCCATGGGGGGCCTGGAGGTCTCTGGAGGTCTACCCCCACAGGGAGCTCCATCCAGGGCCAGGGGGGCCATGGGGGTCTACCCCCACATGGAGCTCCGTCCTGGGCTAGGGCAGGGCCATGGGGGGCCTGGGGGTCTCTGGAGGTCTACCCCCACAGGGAGCTCCATCCAGGGCCAGGGGGGCCATGGGGGTCTACCCCCACATGGAGCTCCGTCCTGGGCTAGGGGGGCCATGGGGGTCTACCCCCACATGGAGCTCCGTCCTGGGCTAGGGCAGGGCCATGGGGGGCCTGGAGGTCTCTGGAGGTCTACCCCCACAGGGAGCTCCATCCAGGGCCAGGGGGGCCATGGGGGTCTCTGGAGGTCTACCCCCACAGGGAGCTCCATCCAGGGCCATGGGGGGCCTGGAGGTCTCTGGAGGTCTACCCCCACAGGGAGCTCCATCCAGGGCCAGGGGGGCCATGGGGGTCTACCCCCCACATGGGGCTCCATCCTGGGCCATGGGGGGCCTGGGGGTCTCTGGAGGTCTACCCCCACAGGGAGCTCCATCCAGGGCCAGGGGGGCCATGGGGGTCTCTGGAGGTCTACCCCCACAGGGAGCTCCATCCAGGGCCATGGGGGGCCTGGAGGTCTCTGGAGGTCTACCCCCCACATGGGGCTCCATCCTGGGCCATGGGGGGCCTGGGGGTCTCTGGAGGTCTCTGGAGGTCTACCCCCACAGGGAGCTCCATCCAGGGCCAGGGGGGCCATGGGGGTCTCTGGAGGTCTACCCCCACAGGGAGCTCCATCCAGGGCCATGGGGGGCCTGGAGGTCTCTGGAGGTCTACCCCCACAGGGAGCTCCATCCAGGGCCAGGGGGGCCATGGGGGTCTACCCCCCACATGGGGCTCCATCCTGGGCCATGGGGGGCCTGGGGGTCTCTGGAGGTCTACCCCCACAGGGAGCTCCATCCAGGGCCAGGGGGGCCATGGGGGTCTCTGGAGGTCTACCCCCACAGGGAGCTCCATCCAGGGCCATGGGGGGCCTGGAGGTCTCTGGAGGTCTACCCCCCACATGGGGCTCCATCCTGGGCCATGGGGGGCCTGGGGGTCTCTGGAGGTCTCTGGAGGTCTACCCCCACAGGGAGCTCCATCCAGGGCCAGGGGGGCCATGGGGGTCTCTGGAGGTCTACCCCCACAGGGAGCTCCATCCAGGGCCATGGGGGGCCTGGAGGTCTCTGGAGGTCTACCCCCACAGGGAGCTCCATCCAGGGCCAGGGGGGCCATGGGGGTCTACCCCCCACATGGGGCTCCATCCTGGGCCATGGGGGGCCTGGGGGTCTCTGGAGGTCTACCCCCACAGGGAGCTCCATCCAGGGCCAGGGGGGCCATGGGGGTCTCTGGAGGTCTACCCCCACAGGGAGCTCCATCCAGGGCCATGGGGGGCCTGGAGGTCTCTGGAGGTCTACCCCCCACATGGGGCTCCATCCTGGGCCATGGGGGGCCTGGGGGTCTCTGGAGGTCTCTGGAGGTCTACCCCCACAGGGAGCTCCATCCAGGGCCAGGGGGGCCATGGGGGTCTCTGGAGGTCTACCCCCACAGGGAGCTCCATCCAGGGCCATGGGGGGCCTGGAGGTCTCTGGAGGTCTACCCCCACAGGGAGCTCCATCCAGGGCCAGGGGGGCCATGGGGGTCTACCCCCCACATGGGGCTCCATCCTGGGCCATGGGGGGCCTGGGGGTCTCTGGAGGTCTACCCCCACAGGGAGCTCCATCCAGGGCCAGGGGGGCCATGGGGGTCTCTGGAGGTCTACCCCCACAGGGAGCTCCATCCAGGGCCATGGGGGGCCTGGAGGTCTCTGGAGGTCTAC
>JAYKQN010000090.1:145000-152500 GCA_036785175.1 Eupleurogrammus muticus | reverse complement strand
TTTCGTGCCCTTGGTACTCCGCCGTATGACAGCGGACCGATAGTTCCTTGGAAAACAGGGTATTTTTGGTCCACTGTGCGAAGGCTAAGTCTCTCCCCAGACCTTTGGGGAGTTTTGCCTTCGTCACGTTAAAACACTTTGTCATTTTTCTCACTTTTTTTTTCGTGCCCTTGGTACTCCGCCGTATGACAGCGGACCGATAGTTCCTTGGAAAACAGGGTATTTTTGGTCCACTGTGCGAAGGCTAATCTCCCCGGACCTCTGGGGACTTTTGCCTTCGTCACGTTAAAACACTTTGTCATTTTTCTCACTTTTTTTTTCGTGCCCTTGGTACTCCGCCGTATGACAGCGGACCGATAGTTCCTTGGAAAACAGGGTATTTTCTGTCCACTGTGCGAAGGCTAAGTCTCTCCCCAGACCTTTGGGGAGTTTTGCCTTCGTCACGTTAAAACACTTTGTCATTTTTCTCACTTTTTTTTTTCGTGCCCTTGGTACTCCGCCGTATGACAGCGGACTGATAGTTCCTTGGAAAACAGGGTATTTTTGGTCCACTGTGCGAAGGCTAATCTCCCCGGACCTTTGGGGAGTTTTGCCTTCGTCACGTTAAAACACTTTGTCATTTTTCTCAATTTTTTTTTTCGTGCCCTTGGTACTCCGCCGAATAACAGCGTACCGATAGTTCCTTGGAAAACAGGGTATTTTTTGGTCCACTGTGCGAAGGCTAATCTCCCCGGACCTCCGGGGACTTTTGCCTTCGTCACGTTAAAACACTTTGTCATTTTTCTCAACTTTTTTTCGTGCCCTTGGTACTCCGCCGTATGACAGCGGACTGATAGTTCCTTGGAAAACAGGGTATTTTTGGTCCACTGTGCGAAGGCTAATCTCCCCGGACCTCCGGGGACTTTTGCCTTCGTCACGTTAAAACACTTTGTCATTTTTCTCAACTTTTTTTCGTGCCCTTGGTACGCCGCCGAATAACAGCGTACCGATAGTTCCTTGGAAAACAGGGTATTTTCTGGTCCACTGTGTGAAGGCTAAATCTCTCCCCAGACCTTTGGGGAGATTAGCCTTCATCACGTTGAAACACTTAGAAAAAAAACTGAAAACGCTTGGTTCGCCTAAGCCCAAAACCATGCATTTTAATGGGGGAAATTTCAAACGGCCATAACCTTGGATAGGAACCGGCTAGACACTTCAAACAAAGACCCGTACCCACTAACTTGGCCGTGCCGAACGCGATGACACCGGCCCCGTGTCTCTAGGACCTTCCCCTGCGGAGCTATGGTCCCCCCTGGGTTAAAACCCTCCAGACCGGCCTGACTGGACCTGTACCCAACACAGAGCTCCGTCCTGGGCTACGACAGGGCCACGGAGGCCCCCGGGGGTCTCTGGAGGTCTGCGCCACGCGGCGCTCCATCCGAGGCCAGGGTGGCCCTGGAGCTATGCCCCCACACGGAGCTGTATTCCTGGGCTAAGGCTGGGCCGCGGGGGGCCTGGAGGTCTGCGCCACACGGAGCTGCATCCGGGGCCACGGAGGCCCTGGAGCTATGCCCCACACGGGGGTCTATTCCTGGGCTAAGGCTGGGCTGCGTGGGGCCTGGAGGTCTGCGCCACGCGGCGCTCCATCCGGGGCCAGGGAGGCTCTGGAGCTATGCCCCACAAGGGGCTCTATTCCTGGGCTAAGGCTGGGCCACGGGGGGCCTGGAGGTCTGCCCCACGCGGTGCTCCATCCGGGGCCAGGGAGGCTCTGGAGCTATGCCCCACAAGGGGCTCTATTCCTGGGCTAAGGCGGGGGCACGGGGGGCCTGGACGTCTGCCCCACGCGTTGCTCCATCCGGGGCCAGGGAGGCTCTGGAGCTATGCCCCACAAGGGGCTCTATTCCTGGGCTAAGGCTGGGCCACGGGGGGCCTGGAGGTCTGCCCCACGCGGTGCTCCATCCGGGGCCAGGGAGGCTCTGGAGCTATGCCCCACAAGGGGCTCTATTCCTGGGCTAAGGCGGGGGCACGGGGGGCCTGGAGGTCTGCCCCACGCATTGCTCCATCCGGGGCCAGGGAGGCTCTGGAGCTATGCCCCACAAGAGGCTCTATTCCTGGGCTAAGGCTGGGCCACGGGGGGCCTGGAGGTCTGCCCCACACGGTGCTCCATCCGGGGCCAGGGAGGCTCTGGAGCTATGCCCCACAAGGGGCTCTATTCCTGGGCTAAGGCTGGGCCACGGGGGGCCTGGAGGTCTGCGCCACGCGGAGCTCCATCCGGGGCCAGGGAGGCCCTGGAGCTATGCCCCACAAGGGGCTCTGTTCCTGGGCTAAGGCTGGGCCACGGGGGGCCTGGAGGTCTGTCGCACACGGGAGCTCCATCCGGGGCCAGGGAGGCTCTGGAGCTATGCCCCACAAGGGGCTCTATTCCTGGGCTAAGGCTGGGCCACGGGGGGCCTGGAGGTCTGCGCCACAAGGAGCTCCATCCGGGGCCAGGGAGGCCCTGGAGCTATGCCCCACAAGGGGCTCTGTTCCTGGGCTAAGGCTGGGCCACGGGGGGCCTGGAGGTCTGTCGCACACGGGAGCTCCATCCGGGGCCAGGGAGGCTCTGGAGCTATGCCCCACAAGGGGCTCTATTCCTGGGCTAAGGCTGGGCCACGGGGGGCCTGGAGGTCTGCGCCACAAGGAGCTCCATCCGGGGCCAGGGAGGCCCTGGAGCTGTGCCCCACACGGGGCTCTGTTCCTGGGCTAAGGCTGGGCAACGGGGGGCCTGGAGGTCTGTCGCACACGGGAGCTCCATCCGGGGCCAGGGAGGCTCTGGAGCTATGCCCCACAAGGGGCTCTATTCCTGGGCTAAGGCTGGGCCACGGGGGGCCTGGAGGTCTGCGCCACAAGGAGCTCCATCCGGGGCCAGGGAGGCCCTGGAGCTGTGCCCCACACGGGGCTCTGTTCCTGGGCTAAGGCTGGGCAACGGGGGGCCTGGAGGTCTGTCGCACACGGGAGCTCCATCCGGGGCCAGGGAGGCCCTGGAGCTATGCCCCACACGGGGCTCTGTTCCTGGGCTAAGGCAGCGGCGCGGGGCCCTGGAAGAGAAAAAAAAAAAAAAAAAAAAAAAAAAAATTTTATTTATTTTTTAATAATTTTTTTAGAGGGGAAAACCTGCCCAAAACCTGCCCCAGACGGCCTCTGGGGGGGGCCCGTCACAAGGCAAGGCCCCCCCGCCGCTTTCTCTGGGGGTATCTGTTTCCGAAAACTGGGTTTCTGAAATCGTGCGGAAGGTTCCTTGGAAAACCGGGTGTTTTTTGGTCCACTGTGCGAAGGCTAATCTCCCCAAACCCTTGGGGAGATTAGCCTTCGTCACGTTAAAACACTTTGTCATTTTTCTGAATTTTTTTTCGTGCCCTTGGTACTCCGCCGTATGACAGCGTACCGATAGTTCCTTGGAAAACAGGGTATTTTCTGGTCCACTGTGTGAAGGCTAAATCTCTCCCCAGACCTTTGGGGAGATTAGCCTTCATCACGTTGAAACACTTAGAAAAAAACCTGAAAACGCTTGGTTCGCCTAAGCCCAAAACCATGCATTTTATTGGGGGGAGTTTCAAACGGCCATAACTTTGGATAGGAGCCGGCTAGACACTTCAAACAAAGACCGGCACCCACTAACTTGGCCACGCCGAACGCGATGACACCGGCCCCGTGTCTCTACGACCTTCCCCTGCGGAGTTATGGCCCCGCCCTGGGTTAAAACCCTCCAGGCGGGCCTGACTGGACCTGGACCCCACACGGACCTCCGTCCTGGGCTAGGGCAGATTCACGGAGGCCCCTGGAGGTCTCCCGCTCCCTCTCCCCCACACGGAGCTCCGTCCTGGGCTGGGACGGGGCCGCGGGGGCCCCTGGAGGTCTCAGCCCAAAACCATGCATTTTAATGGGGGGGAGATTCAAACGCCCATAACTTTGGATAGGAGCCGGCTAGCCACTTCAAACAAAGACCGGCACCCACTAACTTGGCCACGCCGAACGCGATGACACCGGCCCCGTGTCTCTACGACCTTCCCCTG
This sequence comes from Eupleurogrammus muticus, assembly GCA_036785175.1. Classification (NCBI taxonomy): domain Eukaryota; kingdom Metazoa; phylum Chordata; class Actinopteri; order Scombriformes; family Trichiuridae; genus Eupleurogrammus; species Eupleurogrammus muticus. Next base: position 148,469 of record JAYKQN010000090.1, on the reverse strand, counting down.
CGGAGTTATGGCCCCGCCCTGGGTTAAAACCCTCCAGACGGGCCTGACTGGACCTGGACCCCACACGGACCTCCGTCCTGGGCTAGGGCTGGGCCGGGGAGGCCCCCGGAGGTCTCCCGCTCCCTCTCCCCCACACGGAGCTCCGTCCTGGGCTGGGACGGGGCCGCGGGGGCCCCTGGAGGTCTCAACCCAAAACCATTCATTTTAATGGGGGGGGGGGGTTTCAAACGCCCATAACTTTGGATAGGAGCCGGCTAGACACTTCAAACCAAGACCGGCACCCACTAACTTGGCCACGCCGAACGCGATGACACCGGCCCCGTGTCTCTACGACCTTCCCCTGCGGAGTTATGGCCCCGCCCTGGGTTAAAACCCTCCAGGCGGGCCTGACTGGACCTGGACCCCACACGGACCTCCGTCCTGGGCTAGGGCGGGTTCACGGAGGCCCCCGGAGGTCTCCCGCTCCCTCTCCCCCACACGGAGCTCCGTCCTGGGCTGGGACGGGGCCGCGGGGGCCCCTGGAGGTCTCCGTCGTCCTCTGCCCCACACGGAGCGCCGTCCTGGGCTAGGGCTGGGCCGGGGAGCACCCCCCGTGGAGCTCCGTCCTCGGTCTCCCCACACATGGAGCTCCGTCCTGGGCTAAGGCTGGGCCGCGGACCACCCCCCATGGAGCTCCGTCCTGGGTCTCCCCACACATGGAGCTCCGTCCCGGGCTAGGGCAGGGCCGTGGGGGGGGCCCTGGAGCTCTCCCCGACACGTAGCTCATGAGGTGGCATGACCTCTCCACTATGCATCTTTCAAAATGCTGTTACTTAGGTAACAGTACTGAAGTATCACCAGCAATATGCACTCACAGTATCAACAGGCAAATTATTACTCTCATCATCATCTTCTTCATCATCATCATCATCATCATCATCATCATCATCATCATCATCATCATTGTTATTATTATTCAAAATTACTTATCCATTGGCTTTCTCTTTATTCATATGACGTTCGTATAAAGTATACATGTACACAAGCAGCTACCTCCGCCCCACATGGAGCTCCGTCCTGGGCTAGGGCAGGGCCATGGGGGGCCTGGAGGTCTACCCCCACGTGGAGCTCCGTCCTGGGCTAGGGCAGGGCCATGGGGGCCCTGGAGGTCTACCCCCACATGGAGCTTCGTCCTGGGCCATGGGGGGCCTGGAGGTCTACCCCCCACATGGAGCTCTATCCTGGGCTAGGGCAGGGCCATGGGGGGCCTGGAGGTCTACCCCCACATGGAGCTCCATCCAGGGCCAGGGGGGCCCTGGAGGTCTACCCCCACATGAAGCTATATCCTGGGCTAGGGCAGGGCCATGGGGGCTCTGGGGGTCTACCCCCACATGGAGCTCTACCCTGGGCTAGGGCAGGGCCATGGGGGCTCTGGGGGTCTACCCCCACATGGAGCTCTATCCTGGGCTAGGGCAGGGCCATGGGGGGCCTGGAGGTCTACCCCCACATGGAGCTCCATCCAGGGCCAGGGGGGCCCTGGAGGTCTACCCCCACATGAAGCTATATCCTGGGCTAGGGCAGGGCCATGGGGGGCCTGGAGGTCTCTGGAGGTCTACCCCCACAGGGAGCTCCATCCAGGGCCATGGGGGGCCTGGAGGTCTCTGGAGGTCTACCCCCACAGGGAGCTCCATCCAGGGCCAGGGGGGCCATGGGGGTCTACCCCCACATGGAGCTCCGTCCTGGGCTAGGGCAGGGCCATGGGGGGCCTGGGGGTCTCTGGAGGTCTACCCCCACAGGGAGCTCCATCCAGGGCCAGGGGGGCCATGGGGGTCTACCCCCACATGGAGCTCCGTCCTGGGCTAGGGGGGCCATGGGGGTCTACCCCCACATGGAGCTCCGTCCTGGGCTAGGGCAGGGCCATGGGGGGCCTGGAGGTCTCTGGAGGTCTACCCCCACAGGGAGCTCCATCCAGGGCCAGGGGGGCCATGGGGGTCTACCCCCCACATGGGGCTCCATCCTGGGCCATGGGGGGCCTGGGGGTCTCTGGAGGTCTACCCCCACAGGGAGCTCCATCCAGGGCCAGGGGGGCCATGGGGGTCTCTGGAGGTCTACCCCCACAGGGAGCTCCATCCAGGGCCATGGGGGGCCTGGAGGTCTCTGGAGGTCTACCCCCCACATGGGGCTCCATCCTGGGCCATGGGGGGCCTGGGGGTCTCTGGAGGTCTCTGGAGGTCTACCCCCACAGGGAGCTCCATCCAGGGCCAGGGGGGCCATGGGGGTCTCTGGAGGTCTACCCCCACAGGGAGCTCCATCCAGGGCCATGGGGGGCCTGGAGGTCTCTGGAGGTCTACCCCCACAGGGAGCTCCATCCAGGGCCAGGGGGGCCATGGGGGTCTACCCCCCACATGGGGCTCCATCCTGGGCCATGGGGGGCCTGGGGGTCTCTGGAGGTCTACCCCCACAGGGAGCTCCATCCAGGGCCAGGGGGGCCATGGGGGTCTCTGGAGGTCTACCCCCACAGGGAGCTCCATCCAGGGCCATGGGGGGCCTGGAGGTCTCTGGAGGTCTACCCCCCACATGGGGCTCCATCCTGGGCCATGGGGGGCCTGGGGGTCTCTGGAGGTCTCTGGAGGTCTACCCCCACAGGGAGCTCCATCCAGGGCCAGGGGGGCCATGGGGGTCTCTGGAGGTCTACCCCCACAGGGAGCTCCATCCAGGGCCATGGGGGGCCTGGAGGTCTCTGGAGGTCTACCCCCACAGGGAGCTCCATCCAGGGCCAGGGGGGCCATGGGGGTCTACCCCCCACATGGGGCTCCATCCTGGGCCATGGGGGGCCTGGGGGTCTCTGGAGGTCTACCCCCACAGGGAGCTCCATCCAGGGCCAGGGGGGCCATGGGGGTCTCTGGAGGTCTACCCCCACAGGGAGCTCCATCCAGGGCCATGGGGGGCCTGGAGGTCTCTGGAGGTCTACCCCCCACATGGGGCTCCATCCTGGGCCATGGGGGGCCTGGGGGTCTCTGGAGGTCTCTGGAGGTCTACCCCCACAGGGAGCTCCATCCAGGGCCAGGGGGGCCATGGGGGTCTCTGGAGGTCTACCCCCACAGGGAGCTCCATCCAGGGCCATGGGGGGCCTGGAGGTCTCTGGAGGTCTACCCCCACAGGGAGCTCCATCCAGGGCCAGGGGGGCCATGGGGGTCTACCCCCCACATGGGGCTCCATCCTGGGCCATGGGGGGCCTGGGGGTCTCTGGAGGTCTACCCCCACAGGGAGCTCCATCCAGGGCCAGGGGGGCCATGGGGGTCTCTGGAGGTCTACCCCCACAGGGAGCTCCATCCAGGGCCATGGGGGGCCTGGAGGTCTCTGGAGGTCTACCCCCCACATGGGGCTCCATCCTGGGCCATGGGGGGCCTGGGGGTCTCTGGAGGTCTACCCCCACAGGGAGCTCCATCCAGGGCCAGGGGGGCCATGGGGGTCTCTGGAGGTCTACCCC
>JAYKQN010000090.1:132500-137500 GCA_036785175.1 Eupleurogrammus muticus | reverse complement strand
CCCACTAACTTGGCCACGCCGAACGCGATGACACCGGCCCCGTGTCTCTACGACCTTCCCCTGCGGAGTTATGGCCCCGCCCTGGGTTAAAACCCTCCAGGCGGGCCTGACTGGACCTGGACCCCACACGGACCTCCGTCCTGGGCTAGGGCGGGTTCACGGAGGCCCCCGGAGGTCTCCCGCTCCCTCTCCCCCACACGGAGCTCCGTCCTGGGCTGGGACGGGGCCGCGGGGGCCCCTGGAGGTCTCCGTCGTCCTCTGCCCCACACGGAGCGCCGTCCTGGGCTAGGGCTGGGCCGGGGAGCACCCCCCGTGGAGCTCCGTCCTCGGTCTCCCCACACATGGAGCTCCGTCCTGGGCTAAGGCAGGGCCGCGGAGCACCCCCCGTGGAGCTCCGTCCTGGGTCTCCCCACACACGGAGCTCCTTCCTGGGCTAGGGCTGGGCCGCCGAGCACCCCCCGTGGAGCTCCGTCCTGGGTCTCCCCACACACGGAGCTCCTTCCTGGGCTAGGGCCGGGCCGCCGAGCACCCCCCGTGGAGCTCCGTCATGGGTCAGACAGACAGACAGGCAGTCAGACAGACAGGCAGAGAGACAGACAGGCAGGCAGACAGACAGGCAGTCAGACAGACAGGCAGAGAGACAGACAGGCAGACAGACAGGCAGTCAGACAGACAGGCAGAGAGACAGACAGGCAGACAGACAGGCAGGCAGACAGACAGGCAGACAGACAGGCAGACAGACAGGCAGTCAGACAGACAGGCAGAGAGACAGACAGGCAGACAGACAGGCAGTCAGACAGACAGGCAGAGAGACAGACAGGCAGACAGACAGGCAGACAAACAGACAGGCAGACAGACAGGCAGGCAGACAGACAGGCAGACAGACAGGCAGACAGACAGGCAGAGAGACAGACAGGCAGACAGACAGACAGGCAGACAGACAGGCAGGCAGACAGACAGGCAGACAGACAGGCAGGCAGACAGACAGGCAGAGAGACAGACAGGCAGACAGACAGGCAGTCAGACAGACAGGCAGAGAGACAGACAGGCAGACAGACAGGCAGACAGACAGGCAGTCAGACAGACAGGCAGAGAGACAGACAGGCAGACAGACAGGCAGACAAACAGGCAGGCAGACAGACAGACAGGCAGACAGACAGACAGACAGACAGACAGGCAGGCAGGCAGGCAGACAGACAGGCAGACAGACAGGCACATGTGTGTGCATATATAGATAGAGGCCCCTGGAGCTCTCCAGCACCATCTGCCCCACATGGAGCTCCGTCCTGGGCTAAGGCTGGGCCGCAGACCACCCCCCGTGGAGCTCCGTCCTGGGTCTCCCCACACATGGAGCTCCGTCCTGGGCTAAGGCAGGGCCGCGGAGCACCCCCCGTGGAGCTCCGTCCTGGGTCTCCCCACACATGGAGCTCCGTCCTGGGCTAAGGCTGGGCCGCGGACCACCCCCCATGGAGCTCCGTCCTGGGTCTCCCCACACATGGAGCTCCGTCCTGGGCTAAGGCTGGGCCGCGGACCACCCCCCATGGAGCTCCGTCCTGGGTCTCCCCACACATGGAGCTCCGTCCCGGGCTAGGGCAGGGCCGTGGGGGGGGCCCTGGAGCTCTCCCCGACACGTAGCTCATGAGGTGGCATGACCTCTCCACTATGCATCTTTCAAAATGCTGTTACTTAGGTAACAGTACTGAAGTATCACCAGCAATATGCACTCACAGTATCAACAGGCAAATTATTACTCTCATCATCATCTTCTTCATCATCATCATCATCATCATCATCATCATCATCATCATCATCATCATTGTTATTATTATTCAAAATTACTTATCCATTGGCTTTCTCTTTATTCATATGACGTTCGTATAAAGTATACATGTACACAAGCAGCTACCTCCGCCCCACATGGAGCTCCGTCCTGGGCTAGGGCAGGGCCATGGGGGGCCTGGAGGTCTACCCCCACGTGGAGCTCCGTCCTGGGCTAGGGCAGGGCCATGGGGGCCCTGGAGGTCTACCCCCACATGGAGCTTCGTCCTGGGCCATGGGGGGCCTGGAGGTCTACCCCCCACATGGAGCTCTATCCTGGGCTAGGGCAGGGCCATGGGGGGCCTGGAGGTCTACCCCCACATGGAGCTCCATCCAGGGCCAGGGGGGCCCTGGAGGTCTACCCCCACATGAAGCTATATCCTGGGCTAGGGCAGGGCCATGGGGGCTCTGGGGGTCTACCCCCACATGGAGCTCTACCCTGGGCTAGGGCAGGGCCATGGGGGCTCTGGGGGTCTACCCCCACATGGAGCTCTATCCTGGGCTAGGGCAGGGCCATGGGGGGCCTGGAGGTCTACCCCCACATGGAGCTCCATCCAGGGCCAGGGGGGCCCTGGAGGTCTACCCCCACATGAAGCTATATCCTGGGCTAGGGCAGGGCCATGGGGGGCCTGGAGGTCTCTGGAGGTCTACCCCCACAGGGAGCTCCATCCAGGGCCATGGGGGGCCTGGAGGTCTCTGGAGGTCTACCCCCACAGGGAGCTCCATCCAGGGCCAGGGGGGCCATGGGGGTCTACCCCCACATGGAGCTCCGTCCTGGGCTAGGGCAGGGCCATGGGGGGCCTGGGGGTCTCTGGAGGTCTACCCCCACAGGGAGCTCCATCCAGGGCCAGGGGGGCCATGGGGGTCTACCCCCACATGGAGCTCCGTCCTGGGCTAGGGGGGCCATGGGGGTCTACCCCCACATGGAGCTCCGTCCTGGGCTAGGGCAGGGCCATGGGGGGCCTGGAGGTCTCTGGAGGTCTACCCCCACAGGGAGCTCCATCCAGGGCCAGGGGGGCCATGGGGGTCTCTGGAGGTCTACCCCCACAGGGAGCTCCATCCAGGGCCATGGGGGGCCTGGAGGTCTCTGGAGGTCTACCCCCACAGGGAGCTCCATCCAGGGCCAGGGGGGCCATGGGGGTCTACCCCCCACATGGGGCTCCATCCTGGGCCATGGGGGGCCTGGGGGTCTCTGGAGGTCTACCCCCACAGGGAGCTCCATCCAGGGCCAGGGGGGCCATGGGGGTCTCTGGAGGTCTACCCCCACAGGGAGCTCCATCCAGGGCCATGGGGGGCCTGGAGGTCTCTGGAGGTCTACCCCCCACATGGGGCTCCATCCTGGGCCATGGGGGGCCTGGGGGTCTCTGGAGGTCTCTGGAGGTCTACCCCCACAGGGAGCTCCATCCAGGGCCAGGGGGGCCATGGGGGTCTCTGGAGGTCTACCCCCACAGGGAGCTCCATCCAGGGCCATGGGGGGCCTGGAGGTCTCTGGAGGTCTACCCCCACAGGGAGCTCCATCCAGGGCCAGGGGGGCCATGGGGGTCTACCCCCCACATGGGGCTCCATCCTGGGCCATGGGGGGCCTGGGGGTCTCTGGAGGTCTACCCCCACAGGGAGCTCCATCCAGGGCCAGGGGGGCCATGGGGGTCTCTGGAGGTCTACCCCCACAGGGAGCTCCATCCAGGGCCATGGGGGGCCTGGAGGTCTCTGGAGGTCTACCCCCCACATGGGGCTCCATCCTGGGCCATGGGGGGCCTGGGGGTCTCTGGAGGTCTCTGGAGGTCTACCCCCACAGGGAGCTCCATCCAGGGCCAGGGGGGCCATGGGGGTCTCTGGAGGTCTACCCCCACAGGGAGCTCCATCCAGGGCCATGGGGGGCCTGGAGGTCTCTGGAGGTCTACCCCCACAGGGAGCTCCATCCAGGGCCAGGGGGGCCATGGGGGTCTACCCCCCACATGGGGCTCCATCCTGGGCCATGGGGGGCCTGGGGGTCTCTGGAGGTCTACCCCCACAGGGAGCTCCATCCAGGGCCAGGGGGGCCATGGGGGTCTCTGGAGGTCTACCCCCACAGGGAGCTCCATCCAGGGCCATGGGGGGCCTGGAGGTCTCTGGAGGTCTACCCCCCACATGGGGCTCCATCCTGGGCCATGGGGGGCCTGGGGGTCTCTGGAGGTCTCTGGAGGTCTACCCCCACAGGGAGCTCCATCCAGGGCCAGGGGGGCCATGGGGGTCTCTGGAGGTCTACCCCCACAGGGAGCTCCATCCAGGGCCATGGGGGGCCTGGAGGTCTCTGGAGGTCTACCCCCACAGGGAGCTCCATCCAGGGCCAGGGGGGCCATGGGGGTCTACCCCCCACATGGGGCTCCATCCTGGGCCATGGGGGGCCTGGGGGTCTCTGGAGGTCTACCCCCACAGGGAGCTCCATCCAGGGCCAGGGGGGCCATGGGGGTCTCTGGAGGTCTACCCCCACAGGGAGCTCCATCCAGGGCCATGGGGGGCCTGGAGGTCTCTGGAGGTCTACCCCCCACATGGGGCTCCATCCTGGGCCATGGGGGGCCTGGGGGTCTCTGGAGGTCTCTGGAGGTCTACCCCCACAGGGAGCTCCATCCAGGGCCAGGGGGGCCATGGGGGTCTCTGGAGGTCTACCCCCACAGGGAGCTCCATCCAGGGCCATGGGGGGCCTGGAGGTCTCTGGAGGTCTACCCCCACAGGGAGCTCCATCCAGGGCCAGGGGGGCCATGGGGGTCTACCCCCCACATGGGGCTCCATCCTGGGCCATGGGGGGCCTGGGGGTCTCTGGAGGTCTACCCCCACAGGGAGCTCCATCCAGGGCCAGGGGGGCCATGGGGGTCTCTGGAGGTCTACCCCCACAGGGAGCTCCATCCAGGGCCATGGGGGGCCTGGAGGTCTCTGGAGGTCTACCCCCCACATGGGGCTCCATCCTGGGCCATGGGGGGCCTGGGGGTCTCTGGAGGTCTACCCCCACAGGGAGCTCCATCCAGGGCCAGGGGGGCCATGGGGGTCTCTGGAGGTCTACCCCCACAGGGAGCTCCATCCAGGGCCAGGGGGGCCATGGGGGTCTCTGGAGGTCTACCCCCACAGGGAGCTCCATCCAGGGCCATGGGGGGCCTGGAGGTCTCTGGAGGTCTACCCCCCACATGGGGCTCCATCCTGGGCCATGG
>JAYKQN010000090.1:115000-122500 GCA_036785175.1 Eupleurogrammus muticus | reverse complement strand
TTCCTTGGAAAACAGGGTATTTTTGGTCCACTGTGCGAAGGCTAATCTCCCCGGACCTCTGGGGACTTTTGCCTTCGTCACGTTAAAACACTTTGTCATTTTTCTCACTTTTTTTTTCGTGCCCTTGGTACTCCGCCGTATGACAGCGGACCGATAGTTCCTTGGAAAACAGGGTATTTTCTGTCCACTGTGCGAAGGCTAAGTCTCTCCCCAGACCTTTGGGGAGTTTTGCCTTCGTCACGTTAAAACACTTTGTCATTTTTCTCACTTTTTTTTTTCGTGCCCTTGGTACTCCGCCGTATGACAGCGGACTGATAGTTCCTTGGAAAACAGGGTATTTTTGGTCCACTGTGCGAAGGCTAATCTCCCCGGACCTTTGGGGAGTTTTGCCTTCGTCACGTTAAAACACTTTGTCATTTTTCTCAATTTTTTTTTTCGTGCCCTTGGTACTCCGCCGAATAACAGCGTACCGATAGTTCCTTGGAAAACAGGGTATTTTTTGGTCCACTGTGCGAAGGCTAATCTCCCCGGACCTCTGGGGACTTTTGCCTTCGTCACGTTAAAACACTTTGTCATTTTTCTCAACTTTTTTTCGTGCCCTTGGTACGCCGCCGAATAACAGCGTACCGATAGTTCCTTGGAAAACAGGGTATTTTCTGGTCCACTGTGTGAAGGCTAAATCTCTCCCCAGACCTTTGGGGAGATTAGCCTTCATCACGTTGAAACACTTAGAAAAAAAACTGAAAACGCTTGGTTCGCCTAAGCCCAAAACCATGCATTTTAATGGGGGAAATTTCAAACGGCCATAACCTTGGATAGGAACCGGCTAGACACTTCAAACAAAGACCCGTACCCACTAACTTGGCCGTGCCGAACGCGATGACACCGGCCCCGTGTCTCTAGGACCTTCCCCTGCGGAGCTATGGTCCCCCCTGGGTTAAAACCCTCCAGACCGGCCTGACTGGACCTGTACCCAACACAGAGCTCCGTCCTGGGCTACGACAGGGCCACGGAGGCCCCCGGGGGTCTCTGGAGGTCTGCGCCACGCGGCGCTCCATCCGAGGCCAGGGTGGCCCTGGAGCTATGCCCCCACACGGAGCTGTATTCCTGGGCTAAGGCTGGGCCGCGGGGGGCCTGGAGGTCTGCGCCACACGGAGCTGCATCCGGGGCCACGGAGGCCCTGGAGCTATGCCCCACACGGGGGTCTATTCCTGGGCTAAGGCTGGGCTGCGTGGGGCCTGGAGGTCTGCGCCACGCGGCGCTCCATCCGGGGCCAGGGAGGCTCTGGAGCTATGCCCCACAAGGGGCTCTATTCCTGGGCTAAGGCTGGGCCACGGGGGGCCTGGAGGTCTGCCCCACGCGGTGCTCCATCCGGGGCCAGGGAGGCTCTGGAGCTATGCCCCACAAGGGGCTCTATTCCTGGGCTAAGGCGGGGGCACGGGGGGCCTGGACGTCTGCCCCACGCGTTGCTCCATCCGGGGCCAGGGAGGCTCTGGAGCTATGCCCCACAAGGGGCTCTATTCCTGGGCTAAGGCTGGGCCACGGGGGGCCTGGAGGTCTGCCCCACGCGGTGCTCCATCCGGGGCCAGGGAGGCTCTGGAGCTATGCCCCACAAGGGGCTCTATTCCTGGGCTAAGGCGGGGGCACGGGGGGCCTGGAGGTCTGCCCCACGCATTGCTCCATCCGGGGCCAGGGAGGCTCTGGAGCTATGCCCCACAAGAGGCTCTATTCCTGGGCTAAGGCTGGGCCACGGGGGGCCTGGAGGTCTGCCCCACACGGTGCTCCATCCGGGGCCAGGGAGGCTCTGGAGCTATGCCCCACAAGGGGCTCTATTCCTGGGCTAAGGCTGGGCCACGGGGGGCCTGGAGGTCTGCGCCACGCGGAGCTCCATCCGGGGCCAGGGAGGCCCTGGAGCTATGCCCCACAAGGGGCTCTGTTCCTGGGCTAAGGCTGGGCCACGGGGGGCCTGGAGGTCTGTCGCACACGGGAGCTCCATCCGGGGCCAGGGAGGCTCTGGAGCTATGCCCCACAAGGGGCTCTATTCCTGGGCTAAGGCTGGGCCACGGGGGGCCTGGAGGTCTGCGCCACAAGGAGCTCCATCCGGGGCCAGGGAGGCCCTGGAGCTATGCCCCACAAGGGGCTCTGTTCCTGGGCTAAGGCTGGGCCACGGGGGGCCTGGAGGTCTGTCGCACACGGGAGCTCCATCCGGGGCCAGGGAGGCTCTGGAGCTATGCCCCACAAGGGGCTCTATTCCTGGGCTAAGGCTGGGCCACGGGGGGCCTGGAGGTCTGCGCCACAAGGAGCTCCATCCGGGGCCAGGGAGGCCCTGGAGCTGTGCCCCACACGGGGCTCTGTTCCTGGGCTAAGGCTGGGCAATGGGGGGCCTGGAGGTCTGTCGCACACGGGAGCTCCATCCGGGGCCAGGGAGGCTCTGGAGCTATGCCCCACAAGGGGCTCTATTCCTGGGCTAAGGCTGGGCCACGGGGGGCCTGGAGGTCTGCGCCACAAGGAGCTCCATCCGGGGCCAGGGAGGCCCTGGAGCTGTGCCCCACACGGGGCTCTGTTCCTGGGCTAAGGCTGGGCAACGGGGGGCCTGGAGGTCTGTCGCACACGGGAGCTCCATCCGGGGCCAGGGAGGCCCTGGAGCTATGCCCCACACGGGGCTCTGTTCCTGGGCTAAGGCAGCGGCGCGGGGCCCTGGAAGAGAAAAAAAAAAAAAAAAAAAAAAAAAAAATTTTATTTATTTTTTAATAATTTTTTTAGAGGGGAAAACCTGCCCAAAACCTGCCCCAGACGGCCTCTGGGGGGGGCCCGTCACAAGGCAAGGCCCCCCCGCCGCTTTCTCTGGGGGTATCTGTTTCCGAAAACTGGGTTTCTGAAATCGTGCGGAAGGTTCCTTGGAAAACCGGGTGTTTTTTGGTCCACTGTGCGAAGGCTAATCTCCCCAAACCCTTGGGGAGATTAGCCTTCGTCACGTTAAAACACTTTGTCATTTTTCTGAATTTTTTTTCGTGCCCTTGGTACTCCGCCGTATGACAGCGTACCGATAGTTCCTTGGAAAACAGGGTATTTTCTGGTCCACTGTGTGAAGGCTAAATCTCTCCCCAGACCTTTGGGGAGATTAGCCTTCATCACGTTGAAACACTTAGAAAAAAACCTGAAAACGCTTGGTTCGCCTAAGCCCAAAACCATGCATTTTATTGGGGGGAGTTTCAAACGGCCATAACTTTGGATAGGAGCCGGCTAGACACTTCAAACAAAGACCGGCACCCACTAACTTGGCCACGCCGAACGCGATGACACCGGCCCCGTGTCTCTACGACCTTCCCCTGCGGAGTTATGGCCCCGCCCTGGGTTAAAACCCTCCAGGCGGGCCTGACTGGACCTGGACCCCACACGGACCTCCGTCCTGGGCTAGGGCAGATTCACGGAGGCCCCTGGAGGTCTCCCGCTCCCTCTCCCCCACACGGAGCTCCGTCCTGGGCTGGGACGGGGCCGCGGGGGCCCCTGGAGGTCTCAGCCCAAAACCATGCATTTTAATGGGGGGGAGATTCAAACGCCCATAACTTTGGATAGGAGCCGGCTAGCCACTTCAAACAAAGACCGGCACCCACTAACTTGGCCACGCCGAACGCGATGACACCGGCCCCGTGTCTCTACGACCTTCCCCTGCGGAGTTATGGCCCCGCCCTGGGTTAAAACCCTCCAGACGGGCCTGACTGGACCTGGACCCCACACGGACCTCCGTCCTGGGCTAGGGCTGGGCCGGGGAGGCCCCCGGAGGTCTCCCGCTCCCTCTCCCCCACACGGAGCTCCGTCCTGGGCTGGGACGGGGCCGCGGGGGCCCCTGGAGGTCTCAACCCAAAACCATTCATTTTAATGGGGGGGGGGGGTTTCAAACGCCCATAACTTTGGATAGGAGCCGGCTAGACACTTCAAACCAAGACCGGCACCCACTAACTTGGCCACGCCGAACGCGATGACACCGGCCCCGTGTCTCTACGACCTTCCCCTGCGGAGTTATGGCCCCGCCCTGGGTTAAAACCCTCCAGGCGGGCCTGACTGGACCTGGACCCCACACGGACCTCCGTCCTGGGCTAGGGCGGGTTCACGGAGGCCCCCGGAGGTCTCCCGCTCCCTCTCCCCCACACGGAGCTCCGTCCTGGGCTGGGACGGGGCCGCGGGGGCCCCTGGAGGTCTCCGTCGTCCTCTGCCCCACACGGAGCGCCGTCCTGGGCTAGGGCTGGGCCGGGGAGCACCCCCCGTGGAGCTCCGTCCTCGGTCTCCCCACACATGGAGCTCCGTCCTGGGCTAAGGCAGGGCCGCGGAGCACCCCCCGTGGAGCTCCGTCCTGGGTCTCCCCACACACGGAGCTCCTTCCTGGGCTAGGGCTGGGCCGCCGAGCACCCCCCGTGGAGCTCCGTCCTGGGTCTCCCCACACACGGAGCTCCTTCCTGGGCTAGGGCCGGGCCGCCGAGCACCCCCCGTGGAGCTCCGTCATGGGTCAGACAGACAGACAGGCAGTCAGACAGACAGGCAGAGAGACAGACAGGCAGGCAGACAGACAGGCAGTCAGACAGACAGGCAGAGAGACAGACAGGCAGACAGACAGGCAGTCAGACAGACAGGCAGAGAGACAGACAGGCAGACAGACAGGCAGGCAGACAGACAGGCAGACAGACAGGCAGACAGACAGGCAGTCAGACAGACAGGCAGAGAGACAGACAGGCAGACAGACAGGCAGTCAGACAGACAGGCAGAGAGACAGACAGGCAGACAGACAGGCAGACAAACAGACAGGCAGACAGACAGGCAGGCAGACAGACAGGCAGACAGACAGGCAGACAGACAGGCAGAGAGACAGACAGGCAGACAGACAGACAGGCAGACAGACAGGCAGGCAGACAGACAGGCAGACAGACAGGCAGGCAGACAGACAGGCAGAGAGACAGACAGGCAGACAGACAGGCAGTCAGACAGACAGGCAGAGAGACAGACAGGCAGACAGACAGGCAGACAGACAGGCAGTCAGACAGACAGGCAGAGAGACAGACAGGCAGACAGACAGGCAGACAAACAGGCAGGCAGACAGACAGACAGGCAGACAGACAGACAGACAGACAGACAGGCAGGCAGGCAGGCAGACAGACAGGCAGACAGACAGGCACATGTGTGTGCATATATAGATAGAGGCCCCTGGAGCTCTCCAGCACCATCTGCCCCACATGGAGCTCCGTCCTGGGCTAAGGCTGGGCCGCAGACCACCCCCCGTGGAGCTCCGTCCTGGGTCTCCCCACACATGGAGCTCCGTCCTGGGCTAAGGCAGGGCCGCGGAGCACCCCCCGTGGAGCTCCGTCCTGGGTCTCCCCACACATGGAGCTCCGTCCTGGGCTAAGGCTGGGCCGCGGACCACCCCCCATGGAGCTCCGTCCTGGGTCTCCCCACACATGGAGCTCCGTCCTGGGCTAAGGCTGGGCCGCGGACCACCCCCCATGGAGCTCCGTCCTGGGTCTCCCCACACATGGAGCTCCGTCCCGGGCTAGGGCAGGGCCGTGGGGGGGGCCCTGGAGCTCTCCCCGACACGTAGCTCATGAGGTGGCATGACCTCTCCACTATGCATCTTTCAAAATGCTGTTACTTAGGTAACAGTACTGAAGTATCACCAGCAATATGCACTCACAGTATCAACAGGCAAATTATTACTCTCATCATCATCTTCTTCATCATCATCATCATCATCATCATCATCATCATCATCATCATCATCATTGTTATTATTATTCAAAATTACTTATCCATTGGCTTTCTCTTTATTCATATGACGTTCGTATAAAGTATACATGTACACAAGCAGCTACCTCCGCCCCACATGGAGCTCCGTCCTGGGCTAGGGCAGGGCCATGGGGGGCCTGGAGGTCTACCCCCACGTGGAGCTCCGTCCTGGGCTAGGGCAGGGCCATGGGGGCCCTGGAGGTCTACCCCCACATGGAGCTTCGTCCTGGGCCATGGGGGGCCTGGAGGTCTACCCCCCACATGGAGCTCTATCCTGGGCTAGGGCAGGGCCATGGGGGGCCTGGAGGTCTACCCCCACATGGAGCTCCATCCAGGGCCAGGGGGGCCCTGGAGGTCTACCCCCACATGAAGCTATATCCTGGGCTAGGGCAGGGCCATGGGGGCTCTGGGGGTCTACCCCCACATGGAGCTCTACCCTGGGCTAGGGCAGGGCCATGGGGGCTCTGGGGGTCTACCCCCACATGGAGCTCTATCCTGGGCTAGGGCAGGGCCATGGGGGGCCTGGAGGTCTACCCCCACATGGAGCTCCATCCAGGGCCAGGGGGGCCCTGGAGGTCTACCCCCACATGAAGCTATATCCTGGGCTAGGGCAGGGCCATGGGGGGCCTGGAGGTCTCTGGAGGTCTACCCCCACAGGGAGCTCCATCCAGGGCCATGGGGGGCCTGGAGGTCTCTGGAGGTCTACCCCCACAGGGAGCTCCATCCAGGGCCAGGGGGGCCATGGGGGTCTCTGGAGGTCTACCCCCACAGGGAGCTCCATCCAGGGCCATGGGGGGCCTGGAGGTCTCTGGAGGTCTACCCCCACAGGGAGCTCCATCCAGGGCCAGGGGGGCCATGGGGGTCTACCCCCCACATGGGGCTCCATCCTGGGCCATGGGGGGCCTGGGGGTCTCTGGAGGTCTACCCCCACAGGGAGCTCCATCCAGGGCCAGGGGGGCCATGGGGGTCTCTGGAGGTCTACCCCCACAGGGAGCTCCATCCAGGGCCATGGGGGGCCTGGAGGTCTCTGGAGGTCTACCCCCCACATGGGGCTCCATCCTGGGCCATGGGGGGCCTGGGGGTCTCTGGAGGTCTCTGGAGGTCTACCCCCACAGGGAGCTCCATCCAGGGCCAGGGGGGCCATGGGGGTCTCTGGAGGTCTACCCCCACAGGGAGCTCCATCCAGGGCCATGGGGGGCCTGGAGGTCTCTGGAGGTCTACCCCCACAGGGAGCTCCATCCAGGGCCAGGGGGGCCATGGGGGTCTACCCCCCACATGGGGCTCCATCCTGGGCCATGGGGGGCCTGGGGGTCTCTGGAGGTCTACCCCCACAGGGAGCTCCATCCAGGGCCAGGGGGGCCATGGGGGTCTCTGGAGGTCTACCCCCACAGGGAGCTCCATCCAGGGCCATGGGGGGCCTGGAGGTCTCTGGAGGTCTACCCCCCACATGGGGCTCCATCCTGGGCCATGGGGGGCCTGGGGGTCTCTGGAGGTCTACCCCCACAGGGAGCTCCATCCAGGGCCAGGGGGGCCATGGGGGTCTCTGGAGGTCTACCCCCACAGGGAGCTCCATCCAGGGCCAGGGGGGCCATGGGGGTCTCTGGAGGTCTACCCCCACAGGGAGCTCCATCCAGGGCCATGGGGGGCCTGGAGGTCTCTGGAGGTCTACCCCCCACATGGGGCTCCATCCTGGGCCATGGGGGGCCTGGGGGTCTCTGGAGGTCTCTG
>JAYKQN010000090.1:95000-105000 GCA_036785175.1 Eupleurogrammus muticus | reverse complement strand
GCGAAGGCTAATCTCCCCAAACCTTTGGGGAGATTAGCCTTCGTCACGTTGAAACACTTAGTCTCCAGAGCGAATTTTTTTTTTTCGTGCCCTTGGTACTCCGCCGTATGACAGCGGACCGATAGTTCCTTGGAAAACAGGGTATTTTTGGTCCACTGTGCGAAGGCTAAGTCTCTCCCCAGACCTTTGGGGAGTTTTGCCTTCGTCACGTTAAAACACTTTGTCATTTTTCTCACTTTTTTTTTCGTGCCCTTGGTACTCCGCCGTATGACAGCGGACCGATAGTTCCTTGGAAAACAGGGTATTTTTGGTCCACTGTGCGAAGGCTAATCTCCCCGGACCTCTGGGGACTTTTGCCTTCGTCACGTTAAAACACTTTGTCATTTTTCTCACTTTTTTTTTCGTGCCCTTGGTACTCCGCCGTATGACAGCGGACCGATAGTTCCTTGGAAAACAGGGTATTTTTGGTCCACTGTGCGAAGGCTAAGTCTCTCCCCAGACCTTTGGGGAGTTTTGCCTTCGTCACGTTAAAACACTTTGTCATTTTTCTCACTTTTTTTTTCGTGCCCTTGGTACTCCGCCGTATGACAGCGGACCGATAGTTCCTTGGAAAACAGGGTATTTTTGGTCCACTGTGCGAAGGCTAATCTCCCCGGACCTCTGGGGACTTTTGCCTTCGTCACGTTAAAACACTTTGTCATTTTTCTCACTTTTTTTTTCGTGCCCTTGGTACTCCGCCGTATGACAGCGGACCGATAGTTCCTTGGAAAACAGGGTATTTTCTGTCCACTGTGCGAAGGCTAAGTCTCTCCCCAGACCTTTGGGGAGTTTTGCCTTCGTCACGTTAAAACACTTTGTCATTTTTCTCACTTTTTTTTTTCGTGCCCTTGGTACTCCGCCGTATGACAGCGGACTGATAGTTCCTTGGAAAACAGGGTATTTTTGGTCCACTGTGCGAAGGCTAATCTCCCCGGACCTTTGGGGAGTTTTGCCTTCGTCACGTTAAAACACTTTGTCATTTTTCTCAATTTTTTTTTTCGTGCCCTTGGTACTCCGCCGAATAACAGCGTACCGATAGTTCCTTGGAAAACAGGGTATTTTTTGGTCCACTGTGCGAAGGCTAATCTCCCCGGACCTCTGGGGACTTTTGCCTTCGTCACGTTAAAACACTTTGTCATTTTTCTCAACTTTTTTTCGTGCCCTTGGTACGCCGCCGAATAACAGCGTACCGATAGTTCCTTGGAAAACAGGGTATTTTCTGGTCCACTGTGTGAAGGCTAAATCTCTCCCCAGACCTTTGGGGAGATTAGCCTTCATCACGTTGAAACACTTAGAAAAAAAACTGAAAACGCTTGGTTCGCCTAAGCCCAAAACCATGCATTTTAATGGGGGAAATTTCAAACGGCCATAACCTTGGATAGGAACCGGCTAGACACTTCAAACAAAGACCCGTACCCACTAACTTGGCCGTGCCGAACGCGATGACACCGGCCCCGTGTCTCTAGGACCTTCCCCTGCGGAGCTATGGTCCCCCCTGGGTTAAAACCCTCCAGACCGGCCTGACTGGACCTGTACCCAACACAGAGCTCCGTCCTGGGCTACGACAGGGCCACGGAGGCCCCCGGGGGTCTCTGGAGGTCTGCGCCACGCGGCGCTCCATCCGAGGCCAGGGTGGCCCTGGAGCTATGCCCCCACACGGAGCTGTATTCCTGGGCTAAGGCTGGGCCGCGGGGGGCCTGGAGGTCTGCGCCACACGGAGCTGCATCCGGGGCCACGGAGGCCCTGGAGCTATGCCCCACACGGGGGTCTATTCCTGGGCTAAGGCTGGGCTGCGTGGGGCCTGGAGGTCTGCGCCACGCGGCGCTCCATCCGGGGCCAGGGAGGCTCTGGAGCTATGCCCCACAAGGGGCTCTATTCCTGGGCTAAGGCTGGGCCACGGGGGGCCTGGAGGTCTGCCCCACGCGGTGCTCCATCCGGGGCCAGGGAGGCTCTGGAGCTATGCCCCACAAGGGGCTCTATTCCTGGGCTAAGGCGGGGGCACGGGGGGCCTGGACGTCTGCCCCACGCGTTGCTCCATCCGGGGCCAGGGAGGCTCTGGAGCTATGCCCCACAAGGGGCTCTATTCCTGGGCTAAGGCTGGGCCACGGGGGGCCTGGAGGTCTGCCCCACGCGGTGCTCCATCCGGGGCCAGGGAGGCTCTGGAGCTATGCCCCACAAGGGGCTCTATTCCTGGGCTAAGGCGGGGGCACGGGGGGCCTGGAGGTCTGCCCCACGCATTGCTCCATCCGGGGCCAGGGAGGCTCTGGAGCTATGCCCCACAAGAGGCTCTATTCCTGGGCTAAGGCTGGGCCACGGGGGGCCTGGAGGTCTGCCCCACACGGTGCTCCATCCGGGGCCAGGGAGGCTCTGGAGCTATGCCCCACAAGGGGCTCTATTCCTGGGCTAAGGCTGGGCCACGGGGGGCCTGGAGGTCTGCGCCACGCGGAGCTCCATCCGGGGCCAGGGAGGCCCTGGAGCTATGCCCCACAAGGGGCTCTGTTCCTGGGCTAAGGCTGGGCCACGGGGGGCCTGGAGGTCTGTCGCACACGGGAGCTCCATCCGGGGCCAGGGAGGCTCTGGAGCTATGCCCCACAAGGGGCTCTATTCCTGGGCTAAGGCTGGGCCACGGGGGGCCTGGAGGTCTGCGCCACAAGGAGCTCCATCCGGGGCCAGGGAGGCCCTGGAGCTATGCCCCACAAGGGGCTCTGTTCCTGGGCTAAGGCTGGGCCACGGGGGGCCTGGAGGTCTGTCGCACACGGGAGCTCCATCCGGGGCCAGGGAGGCTCTGGAGCTATGCCCCACAAGGGGCTCTATTCCTGGGCTAAGGCTGGGCCACGGGGGGCCTGGAGGTCTGCGCCACAAGGAGCTCCATCCGGGGCCAGGGAGGCCCTGGAGCTGTGCCCCACACGGGGCTCTGTTCCTGGGCTAAGGCTGGGCAACGGGGGGCCTGGAGGTCTGTCGCACACGGGAGCTCCATCCGGGGCCAGGGAGGCTCTGGAGCTATGCCCCACAAGGGGCTCTATTCCTGGGCTAAGGCTGGGCCACGGGGGGCCTGGAGGTCTGCGCCACAAGGAGCTCCATCCGGGGCCAGGGAGGCCCTGGAGCTGTGCCCCACACGGGGCTCTGTTCCTGGGCTAAGGCTGGGCAACGGGGGGCCTGGAGGTCTGTCGCACACGGGAGCTCCATCCGGGGCCAGGGAGGCCCTGGAGCTATGCCCCACACGGGGCTCTGTTCCTGGGCTAAGGCAGCGGCGCGGGGCCCTGGAAGAGAAAAAAAAAAAAAAAAAAAAAAAAAAAATTTTATTTATTTTTTAATAATTTTTTTAGAGGGGAAAACCTGCCCAAAACCTGCCCCAGACGGCCTCTGGGGGGGGCCCGTCACAAGGCAAGGCCCCCCCGCCGCTTTCTCTGGGGGTATCTGTTTCCGAAAACTGGGTTTCTGAAATCGTGCGGAAGGTTCCTTGGAAAACCGGGTGTTTTTTGGTCCACTGTGCGAAGGCTAATCTCCCCAAACCCTTGGGGAGATTAGCCTTCGTCACGTTAAAACACTTTGTCATTTTTCTGAATTTTTTTTCGTGCCCTTGGTACTCCGCCGTATGACAGCGTACCGATAGTTCCTTGGAAAACAGGGTATTTTCTGGTCCACTGTGTGAAGGCTAAATCTCTCCCCAGACCTTTGGGGAGATTAGCCTTCATCACGTTGAAACACTTAGAAAAAAACCTGAAAACGCTTGGTTCGCCTAAGCCCAAAACCATGCATTTTATTGGGGGGAGTTTCAAACGGCCATAACTTTGGATAGGAGCCGGCTAGACACTTCAAACAAAGACCGGCACCCACTAACTTGGCCACGCCGAACGCGATGACACCGGCCCCGTGTCTCTACGACCTTCCCCTGCGGAGTTATGGCCCCGCCCTGGGTTAAAACCCTCCAGGCGGGCCTGACTGGACCTGGACCCCACACGGACCTCCGTCCTGGGCTAGGGCAGATTCACGGAGGCCCCTGGAGGTCTCCCGCTCCCTCTCCCCCACACGGAGCTCCGTCCTGGGCTGGGACGGGGCCGCGGGGGCCCCTGGAGGTCTCAGCCCAAAACCATGCATTTTAATGGGGGGGAGATTCAAACGCCCATAACTTTGGATAGGAGCCGGCTAGCCACTTCAAACAAAGACCGGCACCCACTAACTTGGCCACGCCGAACGCGATGACACCGGCCCCGTGTCTCTACGACCTTCCCCTGCGGAGTTATGGCCCCGCCCTGGGTTAAAACCCTCCAGACGGGCCTGACTGGACCTGGACCCCACACGGACCTCCGTCCTGGGCTAGGGCTGGGCCGGGGAGGCCCCCGGAGGTCTCCCGCTCCCTCTCCCCCACACGGAGCTCCGTCCTGGGCTGGGACGGGGCCGCGGGGGCCCCTGGAGGTCTCAACCCAAAACCATTCATTTTAATGGGGGGGGGGGGTTTCAAACGCCCATAACTTTGGATAGGAGCCGGCTAGACACTTCAAACCAAGACCGGCACCCACTAACTTGGCCACGCCGAACGCGATGACACCGGCCCCGTGTCTCTACGACCTTCCCCTGCGGAGTTATGGCCCCGCCCTGGGTTAAAACCCTCCAGGCGGGCCTGACTGGACCTGGACCCCACACGGACCTCCGTCCTGGGCTAGGGCGGGTTCACGGAGGCCCCCGGAGGTCTCCCGCTCCCTCTCCCCCACACGGAGCTCCGTCCTGGGCTGGGACGGGGCCGCGGGGGCCCCTGGAGGTCTCCGTCGTCCTCTGCCCCACACGGAGCGCCGTCCTGGGCTAGGGCTGGGCCGGGGAGCACCCCCCGTGGAGCTCCGTCCTCGGTCTCCCCACACATGGAGCTCCGTCCTGGGCTAAGGCAGGGCCGCGGAGCACCCCCCGTGGAGCTCCGTCCTGGGTCTCCCCACACACGGAGCTCCTTCCTGGGCTAGGGCTGGGCCGCCGAGCACCCCCCGTGGAGCTCCGTCCTGGGTCTCCCCACACACGGAGCTCCTTCCTGGGCTAGGGCCGGGCCGCCGAGCACCCCCCGTGGAGCTCCGTCATGGGTCAGACAGACAGACAGGCAGTCAGACAGACAGGCAGAGAGACAGACAGGCAGGCAGACAGACAGGCAGTCAGACAGACAGGCAGAGAGACAGACAGGCAGACAGACAGGCAGTCAGACAGACAGGCAGAGAGACAGACAGGCAGACAGACAGGCAGGCAGACAGACAGGCAGACAGACAGGCAGACAGACAGGCAGTCAGACAGACAGGCAGAGAGACAGACAGGCAGACAGACAGGCAGTCAGACAGACAGGCAGAGAGACAGACAGGCAGACAGACAGGCAGACAAACAGACAGGCAGACAGACAGGCAGGCAGACAGACAGGCAGACAGACAGGCAGACAGACAGGCAGAGAGACAGACAGGCAGACAGACAGACAGGCAGACAGACAGGCAGGCAGACAGACAGGCAGACAGACAGGCAGGCAGACAGACAGGCAGAGAGACAGACAGGCAGACAGACAGGCAGTCAGACAGACAGGCAGAGAGACAGACAGGCAGACAGACAGGCAGACAGACAGGCAGTCAGACAGACAGGCAGAGAGACAGACAGGCAGACAGACAGGCAGACAAACAGGCAGGCAGACAGACAGACAGGCAGACAGACAGACAGACAGACAGACAGGCAGGCAGGCAGGCAGACAGACAGGCAGACAGACAGGCACATGTGTGTGCATATATAGATAGAGGCCCCTGGAGCTCTCCAGCACCATCTGCCCCACATGGAGCTCCGTCCTGGGCTAAGGCTGGGCCGCAGACCACCCCCCGTGGAGCTCCGTCCTGGGTCTCCCCACACATGGAGCTCCGTCCTGGGCTAAGGCAGGGCCGCGGAGCACCCCCCGTGGAGCTCCGTCCTGGGTCTCCCCACACATGGAGCTCCGTCCTGGGCTAAGGCTGGGCCGCGGACCACCCCCCATGGAGCTCCGTCCTGGGTCTCCCCACACATGGAGCTCCGTCCTGGGCTAAGGCTGGGCCGCGGACCACCCCCCATGGAGCTCCGTCCTGGGTCTCCCCACACATGGAGCTCCGTCCCGGGCTAGGGCAGGGCCGTGGGGGGGGCCCTGGAGCTCTCCCCGACACGTAGCTCATGAGGTGGCATGACCTCTCCACTATGCATCTTTCAAAATGCTGTTACTTAGGTAACAGTACTGAAGTATCACCAGCAATATGCACTCACAGTATCAACAGGCAAATTATTACTCTCATCATCATCTTCTTCATCATCATCATCATCATCATCATCATCATCATCATCATCATCATCATCATCATTGTTATTATTATTCAAAATTACTTATCCATTGGCTTTCTCTTTATTCATATGACGTTCGTATAAAGTATACATGTACACAAGCAGCTACCTCCGCCCCACATGGAGCTCCGTCCTGGGCTAGGGCAGGGCCATGGGGGGCCTGGAGGTCTACCCCCACGTGGAGCTCCGTCCTGGGCTAGGGCAGGGCCATGGGGGCCCTGGAGGTCTACCCCCACATGGAGCTTCGTCCTGGGCCATGGGGGGCCTGGAGGTCTACCCCCCACATGGAGCTCTATCCTGGGCTAGGGCAGGGCCATGGGGGGCCTGGAGGTCTACCCCCACATGGAGCTCCATCCAGGGCCAGGGGGGCCCTGGAGGTCTACCCCCACATGAAGCTATATCCTGGGCTAGGGCAGGGCCATGGGGGCTCTGGGGGTCTACCCCCACATGGAGCTCTACCCTGGGCTAGGGCAGGGCCATGGGGGCTCTGGGGGTCTACCCCCACATGGAGCTCTATCCTGGGCTAGGGCAGGGCCATGGGGGGCCTGGAGGTCTACCCCCACATGGAGCTCCATCCAGGGCCAGGGGGGCCCTGGAGGTCTACCCCCACATGAAGCTATATCCTGGGCTAGGGCAGGGCCATGGGGGGCCTGGAGGTCTCTGGAGGTCTACCCCCACAGGGAGCTCCATCCAGGGCCATGGGGGGCCTGGAGGTCTCTGGAGGTCTACCCCCACAGGGAGCTCCATCCAGGGCCAGGGGGGCCATGGGGGTCTACCCCCACATGGAGCTCCGTCCTGGGCTAGGGCAGGGCCATGGGGGGCCTGGGGGTCTCTGGAGGTCTACCCCCACAGGGAGCTCCATCCAGGGCCAGGGGGGCCATGGGGGTCTACCCCCACATGGAGCTCCGTCCTGGGCTAGGGGGGCCATGGGGGTCTACCCCCACATGGAGCTCCGTCCTGGGCTAGGGCAGGGCCATGGGGGGCCTGGAGGTCTCTGGAGGTCTACCCCCACAGGGAGCTCCATCCAGGGCCAGGGGGGCCATGGGGGTCTCTGGAGGTCTACCCCCACAGGGAGCTCCATCCAGGGCCATGGGGGGCCTGGAGGTCTCTGGAGGTCTACCCCCACAGGGAGCTCCATCCAGGGCCAGGGGGGCCATGGGGGTCTACCCCCCACATGGGGCTCCATCCTGGGCCATGGGGGGCCTGGGGGTCTCTGGAGGTCTACCCCCACAGGGAGCTCCATCCAGGGCCAGGGGGGCCATGGGGGTCTCTGGAGGTCTACCCCCACAGGGAGCTCCATCCAGGGCCATGGGGGGCCTGGAGGTCTCTGGAGGTCTACCCCCCACATGGGGCTCCATCCTGGGCCATGGGGGGCCTGGGGGTCTCTGGAGGTCTCTGGAGGTCTACCCCCACAGGGAGCTCCATCCAGGGCCAGGGGGGCCATGGGGGTCTCTGGAGGTCTACCCCCACAGGGAGCTCCATCCAGGGCCATGGGGGGCCTGGAGGTCTCTGGAGGTCTACCCCCACAGGGAGCTCCATCCAGGGCCAGGGGGGCCATGGGGGTCTACCCCCCACATGGGGCTCCATCCTGGGCCATGGGGGGCCTGGGGGTCTCTGGAGGTCTACCCCCACAGGGAGCTCCATCCAGGGCCAGGGGGGCCATGGGGGTCTCTGGAGGTCTACCCCCACAGGGAGCTCCATCCAGGGCCATGGGGGGCCTGGAGGTCTCTGGAGGTCTACCCCCCACATGGGGCTCCATCCTGGGCCATGGGGGGCCTGGGGGTCTCTGGAGGTCTACCCCCACAGGGAGCTCCATCCAGGGCCAGGGGGGCCATGGGGGTCTCTGGAGGTCTACCCCCACAGGGAGCTCCATCCAGGGCCAGGGGGGCCATGGGGGTCTCTGGAGGTCTACCCCCACAGGGAGCTCCATCCAGGGCCATGGGGGGCCTGGAGGTCTCTGGAGGTCTACCCCCCACATGGGGCTCCATCCTGGGCCATGGGGGGCCTGGGGGTCTCTGGAGGTCTCTGGAGGTCTACCCCCACAGGGAGCTCCATCCAGGGCCAGGGGGGCCATGGGGGTCTCTGGAGGTCTACCCCCACAGGGAGCTCCATCCAGGGCCATGGGGGGCCTGGAGGTCTCTGGAGGTCTACCCCCACAGGGAGCTCCATCCAGGGCCAGGGGGGCCATGGGGGTCTACCCCCCACATGGGGCTCCATCCTGGGCCATGGGGGGCCTGGGGGTCTCTGGAGGTCTACCCCCACAGGGAGCTCCATCCAGGGCCAGGGGGGCCATGGGGGTCTCTGGAGGTCTACCCCCACAGGGAGCTCCATCCAGGGCCATGGGGGGCCTGGAGGTCTCTGGAGGTCTACCCCCCACATGGGGCTCCATCCTGGGCCATGGGGGGCCTGGGGGTCTCTGGAGGTCTCTGGAGGTCTACCCCCACAGGGAGCTCCATCCAGGGCCAGGGGGGCCATGGGGGTCTCTGGAGGTCTACCCCCACAGGGAGCTCCATCCAGGGCCATGGGGGGCCTGGAGGTCTCTGGAGGTCTACCCCCACAGGGAGCTCCATCCAGGGCCAGGGGGGCCATGGGGGTCTACCCCCCACATGGGGCTCCATCCTGGGCCATGGGGGGCCTGGGGGTCTCTGGAGGTCTACCCCCACAGGGAGCTCCATCCAGGGCCAGGGGGGCCATGGGGGTCTCTGGAGGTCTACCCCCACAGGGAGCTCCATCCAGGGCCATGGGGGGCCTGGAGGTCTCTGGAGGTCTACCCCCCACATGGGGCTCCATCCTGGGCCATGGGGGGCCTGGGGGTCTCTGGAGGTCTCTGGAGGTCTACCCCCACAGGGAGCTCCATCCAGGGCCAGGGGGGCCATGGGGGTCTCTGGAGGTCTACCCCCACAGGGAGCTCCATCCAGGGCCATGGGGGGCCTGGAGGTCTCTGGAGGTCTACCCCCCACATGGGGCTCCATCCTGGGCCATGGGGGGCCTGGGGGTCTCTGGAGGTCTCTGGAGGTCTACCCCCACAGGGAGCTCCATCCAGGGCCAGGGGGGCCATGGGGGTCTCTGGAGGTCTACCCCCACAGGGAGCTCCATCCAGGGCCATGGGGGGCCTGGAGGTCTCTGGAGGTCTACCCCCACAGGGAGCTCCATCCAGGGCCAGGGGGGCCATGGGGGTCTACCCCCCACATGGGGCTCCATCCTGGGCCATGGGGGGCCTGGGGGTCTCTGGAGGTCTACCCCCACAGGGAGCTCCATCCAGGGCCAGGGGGGCCATGGGGGTCTCTGGAGGTCTACCCCCACAGGGAGCTCCATCCAGGGCCATGGGGGGCCTGGAGGTCTCTGGAGGTCTACCCCCCACATGGGGCTCCATCCTGGGCCATGGGGGGCCTGGGGGTCTCTGGAGGTCTACCCCCACAGGGAGCTCCATCCAGGGCCAGGGGGGCCATGGGGGTCTCTGGAGGTCTACCCCCACAGGGAGCTCCATCCAGGGCCAGGGGGGCCATGGGGGTCTCTGGAGGTCTACCCCCACAGGGAGCTCCATCCAGGGCCATGGGGGGCCTGGAGGTCTCTGGAGGTCTACCCCCCACATGGGGCTCCATCCTGGGCCATGGGGGGCCTGGGGGTCTCTGGAGGTCTCTGG
>JAYKQN010000090.1:77500-85000 GCA_036785175.1 Eupleurogrammus muticus | reverse complement strand
ACTGTGCGAAGGCTAATCTCCCCGGACCTCTGGGGACTTTTGCCTTCGTCACGTTAAAACACTTTGTCATTTTTCTCACTTTTTTTTTCGTGCCCTTGGTACTCCGCCGTATGACAGCGGACCGATAGTTCCTTGGAAAACAGGGTATTTTCTGTCCACTGTGCGAAGGCTAAGTCTCTCCCCAGACCTTTGGGGAGTTTTGCCTTCGTCACGTTAAAACACTTTGTCATTTTTCTCACTTTTTTTTTTCGTGCCCTTGGTACTCCGCCGTATGACAGCGGACTGATAGTTCCTTGGAAAACAGGGTATTTTTGGTCCACTGTGCGAAGGCTAATCTCCCCGGACCTTTGGGGAGTTTTGCCTTCGTCACGTTAAAACACTTTGTCATTTTTCTCAATTTTTTTTTTCGTGCCCTTGGTA
Source organism: Eupleurogrammus muticus (assembly GCA_036785175.1). Lineage (NCBI taxonomy): Eukaryota > Metazoa > Chordata > Actinopteri > Scombriformes > Trichiuridae > Eupleurogrammus > Eupleurogrammus muticus. Next base: position 84,580 of record JAYKQN010000090.1, on the reverse strand, counting down.
CTCCGCCGAATAACAGCGTACCGATAGTTCCTTGGAAAACAGGGTATTTTTTGGTCCACTGTGCGAAGGCTAATCTCCCCGGACCTCCGGGGACTTTTGCCTTCGTCACGTTAAAACACTTTGTCATTTTTCTCAACTTTTTTTCGTGCCCTTGGTACTCCGCCGTATGACAGCGGACTGATAGTTCCTTGGAAAACAGGGTATTTTTGGTCCACTGTGCGAAGGCTAATCTCCCCGGACCTCCGGGGACTTTTGCCTTCGTCACGTTAAAACACTTTGTCATTTTTCTCAACTTTTTTTCGTGCCCTTGGTACGCCGCCGAATAACAGCGTACCGATAGTTCCTTGGAAAACAGGGTATTTTCTGGTCCACTGTGTGAAGGCTAAATCTCTCCCCAGACCTTTGGGGAGATTAGCCTTCATCACGTTGAAACACTTAGAAAAAAAACTGAAAACGCTTGGTTCGCCTAAGCCCAAAACCATGCATTTTAATGGGGGAAATTTCAAACGGCCATAACCTTGGATAGGAACCGGCTAGACACTTCAAACAAAGACCCGTACCCACTAACTTGGCCGTGCCGAACGCGATGACACCGGCCCCGTGTCTCTAGGACCTTCCCCTGCGGAGCTATGGTCCCCCCTGGGTTAAAACCCTCCAGACCGGCCTGACTGGACCTGTACCCAACACAGAGCTCCGTCCTGGGCTACGACAGGGCCACGGAGGCCCCCGGGGGTCTCTGGAGGTCTGCGCCACGCGGCGCTCCATCCGAGGCCAGGGTGGCCCTGGAGCTATGCCCCCACACGGAGCTGTATTCCTGGGCTAAGGCTGGGCCGCGGGGGGCCTGGAGGTCTGCGCCACACGGAGCTGCATCCGGGGCCACGGAGGCCCTGGAGCTATGCCCCACACGGGGGTCTATTCCTGGGCTAAGGCTGGGCTGCGTGGGGCCTGGAGGTCTGCGCCACGCGGCGCTCCATCCGGGGCCAGGGAGGCTCTGGAGCTATGCCCCACAAGGGGCTCTATTCCTGGGCTAAGGCTGGGCCACGGGGGGCCTGGAGGTCTGCCCCACGCGGTGCTCCATCCGGGGCCAGGGAGGCTCTGGAGCTATGCCCCACAAGGGGCTCTATTCCTGGGCTAAGGCGGGGGCACGGGGGGCCTGGACGTCTGCCCCACGCGTTGCTCCATCCGGGGCCAGGGAGGCTCTGGAGCTATGCCCCACAAGGGGCTCTATTCCTGGGCTAAGGCTGGGCCACGGGGGGCCTGGAGGTCTGCCCCACGCGGTGCTCCATCCGGGGCCAGGGAGGCTCTGGAGCTATGCCCCACAAGGGGCTCTATTCCTGGGCTAAGGCGGGGGCACGGGGGGCCTGGAGGTCTGCCCCACGCATTGCTCCATCCGGGGCCAGGGAGGCTCTGGAGCTATGCCCCACAAGAGGCTCTATTCCTGGGCTAAGGCTGGGCCACGGGGGGCCTGGAGGTCTGCCCCACACGGTGCTCCATCCGGGGCCAGGGAGGCTCTGGAGCTATGCCCCACAAGGGGCTCTATTCCTGGGCTAAGGCTGGGCCACGGGGGGCCTGGAGGTCTGCGCCACGCGGAGCTCCATCCGGGGCCAGGGAGGCCCTGGAGCTATGCCCCACAAGGGGCTCTGTTCCTGGGCTAAGGCTGGGCCACGGGGGGCCTGGAGGTCTGTCGCACACGGGAGCTCCATCCGGGGCCAGGGAGGCTCTGGAGCTATGCCCCACAAGGGGCTCTATTCCTGGGCTAAGGCTGGGCCACGGGGGGCCTGGAGGTCTGCGCCACAAGGAGCTCCATCCGGGGCCAGGGAGGCCCTGGAGCTATGCCCCACAAGGGGCTCTGTTCCTGGGCTAAGGCTGGGCCACGGGGGGCCTGGAGGTCTGTCGCACACGGGAGCTCCATCCGGGGCCAGGGAGGCTCTGGAGCTATGCCCCACAAGGGGCTCTATTCCTGGGCTAAGGCTGGGCCACGGGGGGCCTGGAGGTCTGCGCCACAAGGAGCTCCATCCGGGGCCAGGGAGGCCCTGGAGCTGTGCCCCACACGGGGCTCTGTTCCTGGGCTAAGGCTGGGCAACGGGGGGCCTGGAGGTCTGTCGCACACGGGAGCTCCATCCGGGGCCAGGGAGGCTCTGGAGCTATGCCCCACAAGGGGCTCTATTCCTGGGCTAAGGCTGGGCCACGGGGGGCCTGGAGGTCTGCGCCACAAGGAGCTCCATCCGGGGCCAGGGAGGCCCTGGAGCTGTGCCCCACACGGGGCTCTGTTCCTGGGCTAAGGCTGGGCAACGGGGGGCCTGGAGGTCTGTCGCACACGGGAGCTCCATCCGGGGCCAGGGAGGCCCTGGAGCTATGCCCCACACGGGGCTCTGTTCCTGGGCTAAGGCAGCGGCGCGGGGCCCTGGAAGAGAAAAAAAAAAAAAAAAAAAAAAAAAAAATTTTATTTATTTTTTAATAATTTTTTTAGAGGGGAAAACCTGCCCAAAACCTGCCCCAGACGGCCTCTGGGGGGGGCCCGTCACAAGGCAAGGCCCCCCCGCCGCTTTCTCTGGGGGTATCTGTTTCCGAAAACTGGGTTTCTGAAATCGTGCGGAAGGTTCCTTGGAAAACCGGGTGTTTTTTGGTCCACTGTGCGAAGGCTAATCTCCCCAAACCCTTGGGGAGATTAGCCTTCGTCACGTTAAAACACTTTGTCATTTTTCTGAATTTTTTTTCGTGCCCTTGGTACTCCGCCGTATGACAGCGTACCGATAGTTCCTTGGAAAACAGGGTATTTTCTGGTCCACTGTGTGAAGGCTAAATCTCTCCCCAGACCTTTGGGGAGATTAGCCTTCATCACGTTGAAACACTTAGAAAAAAACCTGAAAACGCTTGGTTCGCCTAAGCCCAAAACCATGCATTTTATTGGGGGGAGTTTCAAACGGCCATAACTTTGGATAGGAGCCGGCTAGACACTTCAAACAAAGACCGGCACCCACTAACTTGGCCACGCCGAACGCGATGACACCGGCCCCGTGTCTCTACGACCTTCCCCTGCGGAGTTATGGCCCCGCCCTGGGTTAAAACCCTCCAGGCGGGCCTGACTGGACCTGGACCCCACACGGACCTCCGTCCTGGGCTAGGGCAGATTCACGGAGGCCCCTGGAGGTCTCCCGCTCCCTCTCCCCCACACGGAGCTCCGTCCTGGGCTGGGACGGGGCCGCGGGGGCCCCTGGAGGTCTCAGCCCAAAACCATGCATTTTAATGGGGGGGAGATTCAAACGCCCATAACTTTGGATAGGAGCCGGCTAGCCACTTCAAACAAAGACCGGCACCCACTAACTTGGCCACGCCGAACGCGATGACACCGGCCCCGTGTCTCTACGACCTTCCCCTGCGGAGTTATGGCCCCGCCCTGGGTTAAAACCCTCCAGACGGGCCTGACTGGACCTGGACCCCACACGGACCTCCGTCCTGGGCTAGGGCTGGGCCGGGGAGGCCCCCGGAGGTCTCCCGCTCCCTCTCCCCCACACGGAGCTCCGTCCTGGGCTGGGACGGGGCCGCGGGGGCCCCTGGAGGTCTCAACCCAAAACCATTCATTTTAATGGGGGGGGGGGGTTTCAAACGCCCATAACTTTGGATAGGAGCCGGCTAGACACTTCAAACCAAGACCGGCACCCACTAACTTGGCCACGCCGAACGCGATGACACCGGCCCCGTGTCTCTACGACCTTCCCCTGCGGAGTTATGGCCCCGCCCTGGGTTAAAACCCTCCAGGCGGGCCTGACTGGACCTGGACCCCACACGGACCTCCGTCCTGGGCTAGGGCGGGTTCACGGAGGCCCCCGGAGGTCTCCCGCTCCCTCTCCCCCACACGGAGCTCCGTCCTGGGCTGGGACGGGGCCGCGGGGGCCCCTGGAGGTCTCCGTCGTCCTCTGCCCCACACGGAGCGCCGTCCTGGGCTAGGGCTGGGCCGGGGAGCACCCCCCGTGGAGCTCCGTCCTCGGTCTCCCCACACATGGAGCTCCGTCCTGGGCTAAGGCTGGGCCGCGGACCACCCCCCATGGAGCTCCGTCCTGGGTCTCCCCACACATGGAGCTCCGTCCCGGGCTAGGGCAGGGCCGTGGGGGGGGCCCTGGAGCTCTCCCCGACACGTAGCTCATGAGGTGGCATGACCTCTCCACTATGCATCTTTCAAAATGCTGTTACTTAGGTAACAGTACTGAAGTATCACCAGCAATATGCACTCACAGTATCAACAGGCAAATTATTACTCTCATCATCATCTTCTTCATCATCATCATCATCATCATCATCATCATCATCATCATCATCATCATTGTTATTATTATTCAAAATTACTTATCCATTGGCTTTCTCTTTATTCATATGACGTTCGTATAAAGTATACATGTACACAAGCAGCTACCTCCGCCCCACATGGAGCTCCGTCCTGGGCTAGGGCAGGGCCATGGGGGGCCTGGAGGTCTACCCCCACGTGGAGCTCCGTCCTGGGCTAGGGCAGGGCCATGGGGGCCCTGGAGGTCTACCCCCACATGGAGCTTCGTCCTGGGCCATGGGGGGCCTGGAGGTCTACCCCCCACATGGAGCTCTATCCTGGGCTAGGGCAGGGCCATGGGGGGCCTGGAGGTCTACCCCCACATGGAGCTCCATCCAGGGCCAGGGGGGCCCTGGAGGTCTACCCCCACATGAAGCTATATCCTGGGCTAGGGCAGGGCCATGGGGGCTCTGGGGGTCTACCCCCACATGGAGCTCTACCCTGGGCTAGGGCAGGGCCATGGGGGCTCTGGGGGTCTACCCCCACATGGAGCTCTATCCTGGGCTAGGGCAGGGCCATGGGGGGCCTGGAGGTCTACCCCCACATGGAGCTCCATCCAGGGCCAGGGGGGCCCTGGAGGTCTACCCCCACATGAAGCTATATCCTGGGCTAGGGCAGGGCCATGGGGGGCCTGGAGGTCTCTGGAGGTCTACCCCCACAGGGAGCTCCATCCAGGGCCATGGGGGGCCTGGAGGTCTCTGGAGGTCTACCCCCACAGGGAGCTCCATCCAGGGCCAGGGGGGCCATGGGGGTCTACCCCCACATGGAGCTCCGTCCTGGGCTAGGGCAGGGCCATGGGGGGCCTGGGGGTCTCTGGAGGTCTACCCCCACAGGGAGCTCCATCCAGGGCCAGGGGGGCCATGGGGGTCTACCCCCACATGGAGCTCCGTCCTGGGCTAGGGGGGCCATGGGGGTCTACCCCCACATGGAGCTCCGTCCTGGGCTAGGGCAGGGCCATGGGGGGCCTGGAGGTCTCTGGAGGTCTACCCCCACAGGGAGCTCCATCCAGGGCCAGGGGGGCCATGGGGGTCTCTGGAGGTCTACCCCCACAGGGAGCTCCATCCAGGGCCATGGGGGGCCTGGAGGTCTCTGGAGGTCTACCCCCACAGGGAGCTCCATCCAGGGCCAGGGGGGCCATGGGGGTCTACCCCCCACATGGGGCTCCATCCTGGGCCATGGGGGGCCTGGGGGTCTCTGGAGGTCTACCCCCACAGGGAGCTCCATCCAGGGCCAGGGGGGCCATGGGGGTCTCTGGAGGTCTACCCCCACAGGGAGCTCCATCCAGGGCCATGGGGGGCCTGGAGGTCTCTGGAGGTCTACCCCCCACATGGGGCTCCATCCTGGGCCATGGGGGGCCTGGGGGTCTCTGGAGGTCTCTGGAGGTCTACCCCCACAGGGAGCTCCATCCAGGGCCAGGGGGGCCATGGGGGTCTCTGGAGGTCTACCCCCACAGGGAGCTCCATCCAGGGCCATGGGGGGCCTGGAGGTCTCTGGAGGTCTACCCCCACAGGGAGCTCCATCCAGGGCCAGGGGGGCCATGGGGGTCTACCCCCCACATGGGGCTCCATCCTGGGCCATGGGGGGCCTGGGGGTCTCTGGAGGTCTACCCCCACAGGGAGCTCCATCCAGGGCCAGGGGGGCCATGGGGGTCTCTGGAGGTCTACCCCCACAGGGAGCTCCATCCAGGGCCATGGGGGGCCTGGAGGTCTCTGGAGGTCTACCCCCCACATGGGGCTCCATCCTGGGCCATGGGGGGCCTGGGGGTCTCTGGAGGTCTCTGGAGGTCTACCCCCACAGGGAGCTCCATCCAGGGCCAGGGGGGCCATGGGGGTCTCTGGAGGTCTACCCCCACAGGGAGCTCCATCCAGGGCCATGGGGGGCCTGGAGGTCTCTGGAGGTCTACCCCCACAGGGAGCTCCATCCAGGGCCAGGGGGGCCATGGGGGTCTACCCCCCACATGGGGCTCCATCCTGGGCCATGGGGGGCCTGGGGGTCTCTGGAGGTCTACCCCCACAGGGAGCTCCATCCAGGGCCAGGGGGGCCATGGGGGTCTCTGGAGGTCTACCCCCACAGGGAGCTCCATCCAGGGCCATGGGGGGCCTGGAGGTCTCTGGAGGTCTACCCCCCACATGGGGCTCCATCCTGGGCCATGGGGGGCCTGGGGGTCTCTGGAGGTCTCTGGAGGTCTACCCCCACAGGGAGCTCCATCCAGGGCCAGGGGGGCCATGGGGGTCTCTGGAGGTCTACCCCCACAGGGAGCTCCATCCAGGGCCATGGGGGGCCTGGAGGTCTCTGGAGGTCTACCCCCACAGGGAGCTCCATCCAGGGCCAGGGGGGCCATGGGGGTCTACCCCCCACATGGGGCTCCATCCTGGGCCATGGGGGGCCTGGGGGTCTCTGGAGGTCTACCCCCACAGGGAGCTCCATCCAGGGCCAGGGGGGCCATGGGGGTCTCTGGAGGTCTACCCCCACAGGGAGCTCCATCCAGGGCCATGGGGGGCCTGGAGGTCTCTGGAGGTCTACCCCCCACATGGGGCTCCATCCTGGGCCATGGGGGGCCTGGGGGTCTCTGGAGGTCTACCCCCACAGGGAGCTCCATCCAGGGCCAGGGGGGCCATGGGGGTCTCTGGAGGTCTACCCCCACAGGGAGCTCCATCCAGGGCCAGGGGGGCCATGGGGGTCTCTGGAGGTCTACCCCCACAGGGAGCTCCATCCAGGGCCATGGGGGGCCTGGAGGTCTCTGGAGGTCTACCCCCCAC
>JAYKQN010000090.1:65000-70000 GCA_036785175.1 Eupleurogrammus muticus | reverse complement strand
GGACCCCACACGGACCTCCGTCCTGGGCTAGGGCGGGTTCACGGAGGCCCCCGGAGGTCTCCCGCTCCCTCTCCCCCACACGGAGCTCCGTCCTGGGCTGGGACGGGGCCGCGGGGGCCCCTGGAGGTCTCCGTCGTCCTCTGCCCCACACGGAGCGCCGTCCTGGGCTAGGGCTGGGCCGGGGAGCACCCCCCGTGGAGCTCCGTCCTCGGTCTCCCCACACATGGAGCTCCGTCCTGGGCTAAGGCAGGGCCGCGGAGCACCCCCCGTGGAGCTCCGTCCTGGGTCTCCCCACACACGGAGCTCCTTCCTGGGCTAGGGCTGGGCCGCCGAGCACCCCCCGTGGAGCTCCGTCCTGGGTCTCCCCACACACGGAGCTCCTTCCTGGGCTAGGGCCGGGCCGCCGAGCACCCCCCGTGGAGCTCCGTCATGGGTCAGACAGACAGACAGGCAGTCAGACAGACAGGCAGAGAGACAGACAGGCAGGCAGACAGACAGGCAGTCAGACAGACAGGCAGAGAGACAGACAGGCAGACAGACAGGCAGTCAGACAGACAGGCAGAGAGACAGACAGGCAGACAGACAGGCAGGCAGACAGACAGGCAGACAGACAGGCAGACAGACAGGCAGTCAGACAGACAGGCAGAGAGACAGACAGGCAGACAGACAGGCAGTCAGACAGACAGGCAGAGAGACAGACAGGCAGACAGACAGGCAGACAAACAGACAGGCAGACAGACAGGCAGGCAGACAGACAGGCAGACAGACAGGCAGACAGACAGGCAGAGAGACAGACAGGCAGACAGACAGACAGGCAGACAGACAGGCAGGCAGACAGACAGGCAGACAGACAGGCAGGCAGACAGACAGGCAGAGAGACAGACAGGCAGACAGACAGGCAGTCAGACAGACAGGCAGAGAGACAGACAGGCAGACAGACAGGCAGACAGACAGGCAGTCAGACAGACAGGCAGAGAGACAGACAGGCAGACAGACAGGCAGACAAACAGGCAGGCAGACAGACAGACAGGCAGACAGACAGACAGACAGACAGACAGGCAGGCAGGCAGGCAGACAGACAGGCAGACAGACAGGCACATGTGTGTGCATATATAGATAGAGGCCCCTGGAGCTCTCCAGCACCATCTGCCCCACATGGAGCTCCGTCCTGGGCTAAGGCTGGGCCGCAGACCACCCCCCGTGGAGCTCCGTCCTGGGTCTCCCCACACATGGAGCTCCGTCCTGGGCTAAGGCAGGGCCGCGGAGCACCCCCCGTGGAGCTCCGTCCTGGGTCTCCCCACACATGGAGCTCCGTCCTGGGCTAAGGCTGGGCCGCGGACCACCCCCCATGGAGCTCCGTCCTGGGTCTCCCCACACATGGAGCTCCGTCCTGGGCTAAGGCTGGGCCGCGGACCACCCCCCATGGAGCTCCGTCCTGGGTCTCCCCACACATGGAGCTCCGTCCCGGGCTAGGGCAGGGCCGTGGGGGGGGCCCTGGAGCTCTCCCCGACACGTAGCTCATGAGGTGGCATGACCTCTCCACTATGCATCTTTCAAAATGCTGTTACTTAGGTAACAGTACTGAAGTATCACCAGCAATATGCACTCACAGTATCAACAGGCAAATTATTACTCTCATCATCATCTTCTTCATCATCATCATCATCATCATCATCATCATCATCATCATCATCATCATTGTTATTATTATTCAAAATTACTTATCCATTGGCTTTCTCTTTATTCATATGACGTTCGTATAAAGTATACATGTACACAAGCAGCTACCTCCGCCCCACATGGAGCTCCGTCCTGGGCTAGGGCAGGGCCATGGGGGGCCTGGAGGTCTACCCCCACGTGGAGCTCCGTCCTGGGCTAGGGCAGGGCCATGGGGGCCCTGGAGGTCTACCCCCACATGGAGCTTCGTCCTGGGCCATGGGGGGCCTGGAGGTCTACCCCCCACATGGAGCTCTATCCTGGGCTAGGGCAGGGCCATGGGGGGCCTGGAGGTCTACCCCCACATGGAGCTCCATCCAGGGCCAGGGGGGCCCTGGAGGTCTACCCCCACATGAAGCTATATCCTGGGCTAGGGCAGGGCCATGGGGGCTCTGGGGGTCTACCCCCACATGGAGCTCTACCCTGGGCTAGGGCAGGGCCATGGGGGCTCTGGGGGTCTACCCCCACATGGAGCTCTATCCTGGGCTAGGGCAGGGCCATGGGGGGCCTGGAGGTCTACCCCCACATGGAGCTCCATCCAGGGCCAGGGGGGCCCTGGAGGTCTACCCCCACATGAAGCTATATCCTGGGCTAGGGCAGGGCCATGGGGGGCCTGGAGGTCTCTGGAGGTCTACCCCCACAGGGAGCTCCATCCAGGGCCATGGGGGGCCTGGAGGTCTCTGGAGGTCTACCCCCACAGGGAGCTCCATCCAGGGCCAGGGGGGCCATGGGGGTCTACCCCCACATGGAGCTCCGTCCTGGGCTAGGGCAGGGCCATGGGGGGCCTGGGGGTCTCTGGAGGTCTACCCCCACAGGGAGCTCCATCCAGGGCCAGGGGGGCCATGGGGGTCTACCCCCACATGGAGCTCCGTCCTGGGCTAGGGGGGCCATGGGGGTCTACCCCCACATGGAGCTCCGTCCTGGGCTAGGGCAGGGCCATGGGGGGCCTGGAGGTCTCTGGAGGTCTACCCCCACAGGGAGCTCCATCCAGGGCCAGGGGGGCCATGGGGGTCTCTGGAGGTCTACCCCCACAGGGAGCTCCATCCAGGGCCATGGGGGGCCTGGAGGTCTCTGGAGGTCTACCCCCACAGGGAGCTCCATCCAGGGCCAGGGGGGCCATGGGGGTCTACCCCCCACATGGGGCTCCATCCTGGGCCATGGGGGGCCTGGGGGTCTCTGGAGGTCTACCCCCACAGGGAGCTCCATCCAGGGCCAGGGGGGCCATGGGGGTCTCTGGAGGTCTACCCCCACAGGGAGCTCCATCCAGGGCCATGGGGGGCCTGGAGGTCTCTGGAGGTCTACCCCCCACATGGGGCTCCATCCTGGGCCATGGGGGGCCTGGGGGTCTCTGGAGGTCTCTGGAGGTCTACCCCCACAGGGAGCTCCATCCAGGGCCAGGGGGGCCATGGGGGTCTCTGGAGGTCTACCCCCACAGGGAGCTCCATCCAGGGCCATGGGGGGCCTGGAGGTCTCTGGAGGTCTACCCCCACAGGGAGCTCCATCCAGGGCCAGGGGGGCCATGGGGGTCTACCCCCCACATGGGGCTCCATCCTGGGCCATGGGGGGCCTGGGGGTCTCTGGAGGTCTACCCCCACAGGGAGCTCCATCCAGGGCCAGGGGGGCCATGGGGGTCTCTGGAGGTCTACCCCCACAGGGAGCTCCATCCAGGGCCATGGGGGGCCTGGAGGTCTCTGGAGGTCTACCCCCCACATGGGGCTCCATCCTGGGCCATGGGGGGCCTGGGGGTCTCTGGAGGTCTCTGGAGGTCTACCCCCACAGGGAGCTCCATCCAGGGCCAGGGGGGCCATGGGGGTCTCTGGAGGTCTACCCCCACAGGGAGCTCCATCCAGGGCCATGGGGGGCCTGGAGGTCTCTGGAGGTCTACCCCCACAGGGAGCTCCATCCAGGGCCAGGGGGGCCATGGGGGTCTACCCCCCACATGGGGCTCCATCCTGGGCCATGGGGGGCCTGGGGGTCTCTGGAGGTCTACCCCCACAGGGAGCTCCATCCAGGGCCAGGGGGGCCATGGGGGTCTCTGGAGGTCTACCCCCACAGGGAGCTCCATCCAGGGCCATGGGGGGCCTGGAGGTCTCTGGAGGTCTACCCCCCACATGGGGCTCCATCCTGGGCCATGGGGGGCCTGGGGGTCTCTGGAGGTCTCTGGAGGTCTACCCCCACAGGGAGCTCCATCCAGGGCCAGGGGGGCCATGGGGGTCTCTGGAGGTCTACCCCCACAGGGAGCTCCATCCAGGGCCATGGGGGGCCTGGAGGTCTCTGGAGGTCTACCCCCACAGGGAGCTCCATCCAGGGCCAGGGGGGCCATGGGGGTCTACCCCCCACATGGGGCTCCATCCTGGGCCATGGGGGGCCTGGGGGTCTCTGGAGGTCTACCCCCACAGGGAGCTCCATCCAGGGCCAGGGGGGCCATGGGGGTCTCTGGAGGTCTACCCCCACAGGGAGCTCCATCCAGGGCCATGGGGGGCCTGGAGGTCTCTGGAGGTCTACCCCCCACATGGGGCTCCATCCTGGGCCATGGGGGGCCTGGGGGTCTCTGGAGGTCTACCCCCACAGGGAGCTCCATCCAGGGCCAGGGGGGCCATGGGGGTCTCTGGAGGTCTACCCCCACAGGGAGCTCCATCCAGGGCCAGGGGGGCCATGGGGGTCTCTGGAGGTCTACCCCCACAGGGAGCTCCATCCAGGGCCATGGGGGGCCTGGAGGTCTCTGGAGGTCTACCCCCCACATGGGGCTCCATCCTGGGCCATGGGGGGCCTGGGGGTCTCTGGAGGTCTCTGGAGGTCTACCCCCACAGGGAGCTCCATCCAGGGCCAGGGGGGCCATGGGGGTCTCTGGAGGTCTACCCCCACAGGGAGCTCCATCCAGGGCCATGGGGGGCCTGGAGGTCTCTGGAGGTCTACCCCCACAGGGAGCTCCATCCAGGGCCAGGGGGGCCATGGGGGTCTACCCCCCACATGGGGCTCCATCCTGGGCCATGGGGGGCCTGGGGGTCTCTGGAGGTCTACCCCCACAGGGAGCTCCATCCAGGGCCAGGGGGGCCATGGGGGTCTCTGGAGGTCTACCCCCACAGGGAGCTCCATCCAGGGCCATGGGGGGCCTGGAGGTCTCTGGAGGTCTACCCCCCACATGGGGCTCCATCCTGGGCCATGGGGGGCCTGGGGGTCTCTGGAGGTCTACCCCCACAGGGAGCTCCATCCAGGGCCAGGGGGGCCATGGGGGTCTCTGGAGGTCTACCCCCACAGGGAGCTCCATCCAGGGCCAGGGGGGC
>JAYKQN010000090.1:55000-57500 GCA_036785175.1 Eupleurogrammus muticus | reverse complement strand
CAGTCAGACAGACAGGCAGAGAGACAGACAGGCAGACAGACAGGCAGGCAGACAGACAGGCAGACAGACAGGCAGACAGACAGGCAGTCAGACAGACAGGCAGAGAGACAGACAGGCAGACAGACAGGCAGTCAGACAGACAGGCAGAGAGACAGACAGGCAGACAGACAGGCAGACAAACAGACAGGCAGACAGACAGGCAGGCAGACAGACAGGCAGACAGACAGGCAGACAGACAGGCAGAGAGACAGACAGGCAGACAGACAGACAGGCAGACAGACAGGCAGGCAGACAGACAGGCAGACAGACAGGCAGGCAGACAGACAGGCAGAGAGACAGACAGGCAGACAGACAGGCAGTCAGACAGACAGGCAGAGAGACAGACAGGCAGACAGACAGGCAGACAGACAGGCAGTCAGACAGACAGGCAGAGAGACAGACAGGCAGACAGACAGGCAGACAAACAGGCAGGCAGACAGACAGACAGGCAGACAGACAGACAGACAGACAGACAGGCAGGCAGGCAGGCAGACAGACAGGCAGACAGACAGGCACATGTGTGTGCATATATAGATAGAGGCCCCTGGAGCTCTCCAGCACCATCTGCCCCACATGGAGCTCCGTCCTGGGCTAAGGCTGGGCCGCAGACCACCCCCCGTGGAGCTCCGTCCTGGGTCTCCCCACACATGGAGCTCCGTCCTGGGCTAAGGCAGGGCCGCGGAGCACCCCCCGTGGAGCTCCGTCCTGGGTCTCCCCACACATGGAGCTCCGTCCTGGGCTAAGGCTGGGCCGCGGACCACCCCCCATGGAGCTCCGTCCTGGGTCTCCCCACACATGGAGCTCCGTCCTGGGCTAAGGCTGGGCCGCGGACCACCCCCCATGGAGCTCCGTCCTGGGTCTCCCCACACATGGAGCTCCGTCCCGGGCTAGGGCAGGGCCGTGGGGGGGGCCCTGGAGCTCTCCCCGACACGTAGCTCATGAGGTGGCATGACCTCTCCACTATGCATCTTTCAAAATGCTGTTACTTAGGTAACAGTACTGAAGTATCACCAGCAATATGCACTCACAGTATCAACAGGCAAATTATTACTCTCATCATCATCTTCTTCATCATCATCATCATCATCATCATCATCATCATCATCATCATCATCATTGTTATTATTATTCAAAATTACTTATCCATTGGCTTTCTCTTTATTCATATGACGTTCGTATAAAGTATACATGTACACAAGCAGCTACCTCCGCCCCACATGGAGCTCCGTCCTGGGCTAGGGCAGGGCCATGGGGGGCCTGGAGGTCTACCCCCACGTGGAGCTCCGTCCTGGGCTAGGGCAGGGCCATGGGGGCCCTGGAGGTCTACCCCCACATGGAGCTTCGTCCTGGGCCATGGGGGGCCTGGAGGTCTACCCCCCACATGGAGCTCTATCCTGGGCTAGGGCAGGGCCATGGGGGGCCTGGAGGTCTACCCCCACATGGAGCTCCATCCAGGGCCAGGGGGGCCCTGGAGGTCTACCCCCACATGAAGCTATATCCTGGGCTAGGGCAGGGCCATGGGGGCTCTGGGGGTCTACCCCCACATGGAGCTCTACCCTGGGCTAGGGCAGGGCCATGGGGGCTCTGGGGGTCTACCCCCACATGGAGCTCTATCCTGGGCTAGGGCAGGGCCATGGGGGGCCTGGAGGTCTACCCCCACATGGAGCTCCATCCAGGGCCAGGGGGGCCCTGGAGGTCTACCCCCACATGAAGCTATATCCTGGGCTAGGGCAGGGCCATGGGGGGCCTGGAGGTCTCTGGAGGTCTACCCCCACAGGGAGCTCCATCCAGGGCCATGGGGGGCCTGGAGGTCTCTGGAGGTCTACCCCCACAGGGAGCTCCATCCAGGGCCAGGGGGGCCATGGGGGTCTACCCCCACATGGAGCTCCGTCCTGGGCTAGGGCAGGGCCATGGGGGGCCTGGGGGTCTCTGGAGGTCTACCCCCACAGGGAGCTCCATCCAGGGCCAGGGGGGCCATGGGGGTCTACCCCCACATGGAGCTCCGTCCTGGGCTAGGGGGGCCATGGGGGTCTACCCCCACATGGAGCTCCGTCCTGGGCTAGGGCAGGGCCATGGGGGGCCTGGAGGTCTCTGGAGGTCTACCCCCACAGGGAGCTCCATCCAGGGCCAGGGGGGCCATGGGGGTCTCTGGAGGTCTACCCCCACAGGGAGCTCCATCCAGGGCCATGGGGGGCCTGGAGGTCTCTGGAGGTCTACCCCCACAGGGAGCTCCATCCAGGGCCAGGGGGGCCATGGGGGTCTACCCCCCACATGGGGCTCCATCCTGGGCCATGGGGGGCCTGGGGGTCTCTGGAGGTCTACCCCCACAGGGAGCTCCATCCAGGGCCAGGGGGGCCATGGGGGTCTCTGGAGGTCTACCCCCACAGGGAGCTCCATCCAGGGCCATGGGGGGCCTGGAGGTCTCTGGAGGTCTACCCCCCACATGGGGCTCCATCCTGGG
>JAYKQN010000090.1:35000-42500 GCA_036785175.1 Eupleurogrammus muticus | reverse complement strand
GGCCAGGGTGGCCCTGGAGCTATGCCCCCACACGGAGCTGTATTCCTGGGCTAAGGCTGGGCCGCGGGGGGCCTGGAGGTCTGCGCCACACGGAGCTGCATCCGGGGCCACGGAGGCCCTGGAGCTATGCCCCACACGGGGGTCTATTCCTGGGCTAAGGCTGGGCTGCGTGGGGCCTGGAGGTCTGCGCCACGCGGCGCTCCATCCGGGGCCAGGGAGGCTCTGGAGCTATGCCCCACAAGGGGCTCTATTCCTGGGCTAAGGCTGGGCCACGGGGGGCCTGGAGGTCTGCCCCACGCGGTGCTCCATCCGGGGCCAGGGAGGCTCTGGAGCTATGCCCCACAAGGGGCTCTATTCCTGGGCTAAGGCGGGGGCACGGGGGGCCTGGACGTCTGCCCCACGCGTTGCTCCATCCGGGGCCAGGGAGGCTCTGGAGCTATGCCCCACAAGGGGCTCTATTCCTGGGCTAAGGCTGGGCCACGGGGGGCCTGGAGGTCTGCCCCACGCGGTGCTCCATCCGGGGCCAGGGAGGCTCTGGAGCTATGCCCCACAAGGGGCTCTATTCCTGGGCTAAGGCGGGGGCACGGGGGGCCTGGAGGTCTGCCCCACGCATTGCTCCATCCGGGGCCAGGGAGGCTCTGGAGCTATGCCCCACAAGAGGCTCTATTCCTGGGCTAAGGCTGGGCCACGGGGGGCCTGGAGGTCTGCCCCACACGGTGCTCCATCCGGGGCCAGGGAGGCTCTGGAGCTATGCCCCACAAGGGGCTCTATTCCTGGGCTAAGGCTGGGCCACGGGGGGCCTGGAGGTCTGCGCCACGCGGAGCTCCATCCGGGGCCAGGGAGGCCCTGGAGCTATGCCCCACAAGGGGCTCTGTTCCTGGGCTAAGGCTGGGCCACGGGGGGCCTGGAGGTCTGTCGCACACGGGAGCTCCATCCGGGGCCAGGGAGGCTCTGGAGCTATGCCCCACAAGGGGCTCTATTCCTGGGCTAAGGCTGGGCCACGGGGGGCCTGGAGGTCTGCGCCACAAGGAGCTCCATCCGGGGCCAGGGAGGCCCTGGAGCTATGCCCCACAAGGGGCTCTGTTCCTGGGCTAAGGCTGGGCCACGGGGGGCCTGGAGGTCTGTCGCACACGGGAGCTCCATCCGGGGCCAGGGAGGCTCTGGAGCTATGCCCCACAAGGGGCTCTATTCCTGGGCTAAGGCTGGGCCACGGGGGGCCTGGAGGTCTGCGCCACAAGGAGCTCCATCCGGGGCCAGGGAGGCCCTGGAGCTGTGCCCCACACGGGGCTCTGTTCCTGGGCTAAGGCTGGGCAACGGGGGGCCTGGAGGTCTGTCGCACACGGGAGCTCCATCCGGGGCCAGGGAGGCTCTGGAGCTATGCCCCACAAGGGGCTCTATTCCTGGGCTAAGGCTGGGCCACGGGGGGCCTGGAGGTCTGCGCCACAAGGAGCTCCATCCGGGGCCAGGGAGGCCCTGGAGCTGTGCCCCACACGGGGCTCTGTTCCTGGGCTAAGGCTGGGCAACGGGGGGCCTGGAGGTCTGTCGCACACGGGAGCTCCATCCGGGGCCAGGGAGGCCCTGGAGCTATGCCCCACACGGGGCTCTGTTCCTGGGCTAAGGCAGCGGCGCGGGGCCCTGGAAGAGAAAAAAAAAAAAAAAAAAAAAAAAAAAATTTTATTTATTTTTTAATAATTTTTTTAGAGGGGAAAACCTGCCCAAAACCTGCCCCAGACGGCCTCTGGGGGGGGCCCGTCACAAGGCAAGGCCCCCCCGCCGCTTTCTCTGGGGGTATCTGTTTCCGAAAACTGGGTTTCTGAAATCGTGCGGAAGGTTCCTTGGAAAACCGGGTGTTTTTTGGTCCACTGTGCGAAGGCTAATCTCCCCAAACCCTTGGGGAGATTAGCCTTCGTCACGTTAAAACACTTTGTCATTTTTCTGAATTTTTTTTCGTGCCCTTGGTACTCCGCCGTATGACAGCGTACCGATAGTTCCTTGGAAAACAGGGTATTTTCTGGTCCACTGTGTGAAGGCTAAATCTCTCCCCAGACCTTTGGGGAGATTAGCCTTCATCACGTTGAAACACTTAGAAAAAAACCTGAAAACGCTTGGTTCGCCTAAGCCCAAAACCATGCATTTTATTGGGGGGAGTTTCAAACGGCCATAACTTTGGATAGGAGCCGGCTAGACACTTCAAACAAAGACCGGCACCCACTAACTTGGCCACGCCGAACGCGATGACACCGGCCCCGTGTCTCTACGACCTTCCCCTGCGGAGTTATGGCCCCGCCCTGGGTTAAAACCCTCCAGGCGGGCCTGACTGGACCTGGACCCCACACGGACCTCCGTCCTGGGCTAGGGCAGATTCACGGAGGCCCCTGGAGGTCTCCCGCTCCCTCTCCCCCACACGGAGCTCCGTCCTGGGCTGGGACGGGGCCGCGGGGGCCCCTGGAGGTCTCAGCCCAAAACCATGCATTTTAATGGGGGGGAGATTCAAACGCCCATAACTTTGGATAGGAGCCGGCTAGCCACTTCAAACAAAGACCGGCACCCACTAACTTGGCCACGCCGAACGCGATGACACCGGCCCCGTGTCTCTACGACCTTCCCCTGCGGAGTTATGGCCCCGCCCTGGGTTAAAACCCTCCAGACGGGCCTGACTGGACCTGGACCCCACACGGACCTCCGTCCTGGGCTAGGGCTGGGCCGGGGAGGCCCCCGGAGGTCTCCCGCTCCCTCTCCCCCACACGGAGCTCCGTCCTGGGCTGGGACGGGGCCGCGGGGGCCCCTGGAGGTCTCAACCCAAAACCATTCATTTTAATGGGGGGGGGGGGTTTCAAACGCCCATAACTTTGGATAGGAGCCGGCTAGACACTTCAAACCAAGACCGGCACCCACTAACTTGGCCACGCCGAACGCGATGACACCGGCCCCGTGTCTCTACGACCTTCCCCTGCGGAGTTATGGCCCCGCCCTGGGTTAAAACCCTCCAGGCGGGCCTGACTGGACCTGGACCCCACACGGACCTCCGTCCTGGGCTAGGGCGGGTTCACGGAGGCCCCCGGAGGTCTCCCGCTCCCTCTCCCCCACACGGAGCTCCGTCCTGGGCTGGGACGGGGCCGCGGGGGCCCCTGGAGGTCTCCGTCGTCCTCTGCCCCACACGGAGCGCCGTCCTGGGCTAGGGCTGGGCCGGGGAGCACCCCCCGTGGAGCTCCGTCCTCGGTCTCCCCACACATGGAGCTCCGTCCTGGGCTAAGGCAGGGCCGCGGAGCACCCCCCGTGGAGCTCCGTCCTGGGTCTCCCCACACACGGAGCTCCTTCCTGGGCTAGGGCTGGGCCGCCGAGCACCCCCCGTGGAGCTCCGTCCTGGGTCTCCCCACACACGGAGCTCCTTCCTGGGCTAGGGCCGGGCCGCCGAGCACCCCCCGTGGAGCTCCGTCATGGGTCAGACAGACAGACAGGCAGTCAGACAGACAGGCAGAGAGACAGACAGGCAGGCAGACAGACAGGCAGTCAGACAGACAGGCAGAGAGACAGACAGGCAGACAGACAGGCAGTCAGACAGACAGGCAGAGAGACAGACAGGCAGACAGACAGGCAGGCAGACAGACAGGCAGACAGACAGGCAGACAGACAGGCAGTCAGACAGACAGGCAGAGAGACAGACAGGCAGACAGACAGGCAGTCAGACAGACAGGCAGAGAGACAGACAGGCAGACAGACAGGCAGACAAACAGACAGGCAGACAGACAGGCAGGCAGACAGACAGGCAGACAGACAGGCAGACAGACAGGCAGAGAGACAGACAGGCAGACAGACAGACAGGCAGACAGACAGGCAGGCAGACAGACAGGCAGACAGACAGGCAGGCAGACAGACAGGCAGAGAGACAGACAGGCAGACAGACAGGCAGTCAGACAGACAGGCAGAGAGACAGACAGGCAGACAGACAGGCAGACAGACAGGCAGTCAGACAGACAGGCAGAGAGACAGACAGGCAGACAGACAGGCAGACAAACAGGCAGGCAGACAGACAGACAGGCAGACAGACAGACAGACAGACAGACAGGCAGGCAGGCAGGCAGACAGACAGGCAGACAGACAGGCACATGTGTGTGCATATATAGATAGAGGCCCCTGGAGCTCTCCAGCACCATCTGCCCCACATGGAGCTCCGTCCTGGGCTAAGGCTGGGCCGCAGACCACCCCCCGTGGAGCTCCGTCCTGGGTCTCCCCACACATGGAGCTCCGTCCTGGGCTAAGGCAGGGCCGCGGAGCACCCCCCGTGGAGCTCCGTCCTGGGTCTCCCCACACATGGAGCTCCGTCCTGGGCTAAGGCTGGGCCGCGGACCACCCCCCATGGAGCTCCGTCCTGGGTCTCCCCACACATGGAGCTCCGTCCTGGGCTAAGGCTGGGCCGCGGACCACCCCCCATGGAGCTCCGTCCTGGGTCTCCCCACACATGGAGCTCCGTCCCGGGCTAGGGCAGGGCCGTGGGGGGGGCCCTGGAGCTCTCCCCGACACGTAGCTCATGAGGTGGCCATGACCTCTCCACTATGCATCTTTCAAAATGCTGTTACTTAGGTAACAGTACTGAAGTATCACCAGCAATATGCACTCACAGTATCAACAGGCAAATTATTACTCTCATCATCATCTTCTTCATCATCATCATCATCATCATCATCATCATCATCATCATCATCATCATCATTGTTATTATTATTCAAAATTACTTATCCATTGGCTTTCTCTTTATTCATATGACGTTCGTATAAAGTATACATGTACACAAGCAGCTACCTCCGCCCCACATGGAGCTCCGTCCTGGGCTAGGGCAGGGCCATGGGGGTCCTGGAGGTCTACCCCCACGTGGAGCTCCGTCCTGGGCTAGGGCAGGGCCATGGGGGCCCTGGAGGTCTACCCCCACATGGAGCTTCGTCCTGGGCCATGGGGGGCCTGGAGGTCTACCCCCCACATGGAGCTCTATCCTGGGCTAGGGCAGGGCCATGGGGGGCCTGGAGGTCTACCCCCACATGGAGCTCCATCCAGGGCCAGGGGGGCCCTGGAGGTCTACCCCCACATGAAGCTATATCCTGGGCTAGGGCAGGGCCATGGGGGCTCTGGGGGTCTACCCCCACATGGAGCTCTACCCTGGGCTAGGGCAGGGCCATGGGGGCTCTGGGGGTCTACCCCCACATGGAGCTCTATCCTGGGCTAGGGCAGGGCCATGGGGGGCCTGGAGGTCTACCCCCACATGGAGCTCCATCCAGGGCCAGGGGGGCCCTGGAGGTCTACCCCCACATGAAGCTATATCCTGGGCTAGGGCAGGGCCATGGGGGGCCTGGAGGTCTCTGGAGGTCTACCCCCACAGGGAGCTCCATCCAGGGCCATGGGGGGCCTGGAGGTCTCTGGAGGTCTACCCCCACAGGGAGCTCCATCCAGGGCCAGGGGGGCCATGGGGGTCTACCCCCACATGGAGCTCCGTCCTGGGCTAGGGCAGGGCCATGGGGGGCCTGGGGGTCTCTGGAGGTCTACCCCCACAGGGAGCTCCATCCAGGGCCAGGGGGGCCATGGGGGTCTACCCCCACATGGAGCTCCGTCCTGGGCTAGGGGGGCCATGGGGGTCTACCCCCACATGGAGCTCCGTCCTGGGCTAGGGCAGGGCCATGGGGGGCCTGGAGGTCTCTGGAGGTCTACCCCCACAGGGAGCTCCATCCAGGGCCAGGGGGGCCATGGGGGTCTCTGGAGGTCTACCCCCACAGGGAGCTCCATCCAGGGCCATGGGGGGCCTGGAGGTCTCTGGAGGTCTACCCCCACAGGGAGCTCCATCCAGGGCCAGGGGGGCCATGGGGGTCTACCCCCCACATGGGGCTCCATCCTGGGCCATGGGGGGCCTGGGGGTCTCTGGAGGTCTACCCCCACAGGGAGCTCCATCCAGGGCCAGGGGGGCCATGGGGGTCTCTGGAGGTCTACCCCCACAGGGAGCTCCATCCAGGGCCATGGGGGGCCTGGAGGTCTCTGGAGGTCTACCCCCCACATGGGGCTCCATCCTGGGCCATGGGGGGCCTGGGGGTCTCTGGAGGTCTCTGGAGGTCTACCCCCACAGGGAGCTCCATCCAGGGCCAGGGGGGCCATGGGGGTCTCTGGAGGTCTACCCCCACAGGGAGCTCCATCCAGGGCCATGGGGGGCCTGGAGGTCTCTGGAGGTCTACCCCCACAGGGAGCTCCATCCAGGGCCAGGGGGGCCATGGGGGTCTACCCCCCACATGGGGCTCCATCCTGGGCCATGGGGGGCCTGGGGGTCTCTGGAGGTCTACCCCCACAGGGAGCTCCATCCAGGGCCAGGGGGGCCATGGGGGTCTCTGGAGGTCTACCCCCACAGGGAGCTCCATCCAGGGCCATGGGGGGCCTGGAGGTCTCTGGAGGTCTACCCCCCACATGGGGCTCCATCCTGGGCCATGGGGGGCCTGGGGGTCTCTGGAGGTCTCTGGAGGTCTACCCCCACAGGGAGCTCCATCCAGGGCCAGGGGGGCCATGGGGGTCTCTGGAGGTCTACCCCCACAGGGAGCTCCATCCAGGGCCATGGGGGGCCTGGAGGTCTCTGGAGGTCTACCCCCACAGGGAGCTCCATCCAGGGCCAGGGGGGCCATGGGGGTCTACCCCCCACATGGGGCTCCATCCTGGGCCATGGGGGGCCTGGGGGTCTCTGGAGGTCTACCCCCACAGGGAGCTCCATCTAGGGCCAGGGGGGCCATGGGGGTCTCTGGAGGTCTACCCCCACAGGGAGCTCCATCCAGGGCCATGGGGGGCCTGGAGGTCTCTGGAGGTCTACCCCCCACATGGGGCTCCATCCTGGGCCATGGGGGGCCTGGGGGTCTCTGGAGGTCTCTGGAGGTCTACCCCCACAGGGAGCTCCATCCAGGGCCAGGGGGGCCATGGGGGTCTCTGGAGGTCTACCCCCACAGGGAGCTCCATCCAGGGCCATGGGGGGCCTGGAGGTCTCTGGAGGTCTACCCCCACAGGGAGCTCCATCCAGGGCCAGGGGGGCCATGGGGGTCTACCCCCCACATGGGGCTCCATCCTGGGCCATGGGGGGCCTGGGGGTCTCTGGAGGTCTACCCCCACAGGGAGCTCCATCCAGGGCCAGGGGGGCCATGGGGGTCTCTGGAGGTCTACCCCCACAGGGAGCTCCATCCAGGGCCATGGGGGGCCTGGAGGTCTCTGGAGGTCTACCCCCCACATGGGGCTCCATCCTGGGCCATGGGGGGCCTGGGGGTCTCTGGAGGTCTCTGGAGGTCTACCCCCACAGGGAGCTCCATCCAGGGCCAGGGGGGCCATGGGGGTCTCTGGAGGTCTACCCCCACAGGGAGCTCCATCCAGGGCCATGGGGGGCCTGGAGGTCTCTGGAGGTCTACCCCCACAGGGAGCTCCATCCAGGGCCAGGGGGGCCATGGGGGTCTACCCCCCACATGGGGCTCCATCCTGGGCCATGGGGGGCCT
>JAYKQN010000090.1:15000-22500 GCA_036785175.1 Eupleurogrammus muticus | reverse complement strand
CCACGGGGGGCCTGGAGGTCTGCCCCACGCGGTGCTCCATCCGGGGCCAGGGAGGCTCTGGAGCTATGCCCCACAAGGGGCTCTATTCCTGGGCTAAGGCGGGGGCACGGGGGGCCTGGACGTCTGCCCCACGCGTTGCTCCATCCGGGGCCAGGGAGGCTCTGGAGCTATGCCCCACAAGGGGCTCTATTCCTGGGCTAAGGCTGGGCCACGGGGGGCCTGGAGGTCTGCCCCACGCGGTGCTCCATCCGGGGCCAGGGAGGCTCTGGAGCTATGCCCCACAAGGGGCTCTATTCCTGGGCTAAGGCGGGGGCACGGGGGGCCTGGAGGTCTGCCCCACGCATTGCTCCATCCGGGGCCAGGGAGGCTCTGGAGCTATGCCCCACAAGAGGCTCTATTCCTGGGCTAAGGCTGGGCCACGGGGGGCCTGGAGGTCTGCCCCACACGGTGCTCCATCCGGGGCCAGGGAGGCTCTGGAGCTATGCCCCACAAGGGGCTCTATTCCTGGGCTAAGGCTGGGCCACGGGGGGCCTGGAGGTCTGCGCCACGCGGAGCTCCATCCGGGGCCAGGGAGGCCCTGGAGCTATGCCCCACAAGGGGCTCTGTTCCTGGGCTAAGGCTGGGCCACGGGGGGCCTGGAGGTCTGTCGCACACGGGAGCTCCATCCGGGGCCAGGGAGGCTCTGGAGCTATGCCCCACAAGGGGCTCTATTCCTGGGCTAAGGCTGGGCCACGGGGGGCCTGGAGGTCTGCGCCACAAGGAGCTCCATCCGGGGCCAGGGAGGCCCTGGAGCTATGCCCCACAAGGGGCTCTGTTCCTGGGCTAAGGCTGGGCCACGGGGGGCCTGGAGGTCTGTCGCACACGGGAGCTCCATCCGGGGCCAGGGAGGCTCTGGAGCTATGCCCCACAAGGGGCTCTATTCCTGGGCTAAGGCTGGGCCACGGGGGGCCTGGAGGTCTGCGCCACAAGGAGCTCCATCCGGGGCCAGGGAGGCCCTGGAGCTGTGCCCCACACGGGGCTCTGTTCCTGGGCTAAGGCTGGGCAACGGGGGGCCTGGAGGTCTGTCGCACACGGGAGCTCCATCCGGGGCCAGGGAGGCTCTGGAGCTATGCCCCACAAGGGGCTCTATTCCTGGGCTAAGGCTGGGCCACGGGGGGCCTGGAGGTCTGCGCCACAAGGAGCTCCATCCGGGGCCAGGGAGGCCCTGGAGCTGTGCCCCACACGGGGCTCTGTTCCTGGGCTAAGGCTGGGCAACGGGGGGCCTGGAGGTCTGTCGCACACGGGAGCTCCATCCGGGGCCAGGGAGGCCCTGGAGCTATGCCCCACACGGGGCTCTGTTCCTGGGCTAAGGCAGCGGCGCGGGGCCCTGGAAGAGAAAAAAAAAAAAAAAAAAAAAAAAAAAAATTTTATTTATTTTTTAATAATTTTTTTAGAGGGGAAAACCTGCCCAAAACCTGCCCCAGACGGCCTCTGGGGGGGGCCCGTCACAAGGCAAGGCCCCCCCGCCGCTTTCTCTGGGGGTATCTGTTTCCGAAAACTGGGTTTCTGAAATCGTGCGGAAGGTTCCTTGGAAAACCGGGTGTTTTTTGGTCCACTGTGCGAAGGCTAATCTCCCCAAACCCTTGGGGAGATTAGCCTTCGTCACGTTAAAACACTTTGTCATTTTTCTGAATTTTTTTTCGTGCCCTTGGTACTCCGCCGTATGACAGCGTACCGATAGTTCCTTGGAAAACAGGGTATTTTCTGGTCCACTGTGTGAAGGCTAAATCTCTCCCCAGACCTTTGGGGAGATTAGCCTTCATCACGTTGAAACACTTAGAAAAAAACCTGAAAACGCTTGGTTCGCCTAAGCCCAAAACCATGCATTTTATTGGGGGGAGTTTCAAACGGCCATAACTTTGGATAGGAGCCGGCTAGACACTTCAAACAAAGACCGGCACCCACTAACTTGGCCACGCCGAACGCGATGACACCGGCCCCGTGTCTCTACGACCTTCCCCTGCGGAGTTATGGCCCCGCCCTGGGTTAAAACCCTCCAGGCGGGCCTGACTGGACCTGGACCCCACACGGACCTCCGTCCTGGGCTAGGGCAGATTCACGGAGGCCCCTGGAGGTCTCCCGCTCCCTCTCCCCCACACGGAGCTCCGTCCTGGGCTGGGACGGGGCCGCGGGGGCCCCTGGAGGTCTCAGCCCAAAACCATGCATTTTAATGGGGGGGAGATTCAAACGCCCATAACTTTGGATAGGAGCCGGCTAGCCACTTCAAACAAAGACCGGCACCCACTAACTTGGCCACGCCGAACGCGATGACACCGGCCCCGTGTCTCTACGACCTTCCCCTGCGGAGTTATGGCCCCGCCCTGGGTTAAAACCCTCCAGACGGGCCTGACTGGACCTGGACCCCACACGGACCTCCGTCCTGGGCTAGGGCTGGGCCGGGGAGGCCCCCGGAGGTCTCCCGCTCCCTCTCCCCCACACGGAGCTCCGTCCTGGGCTGGGACGGGGCCGCGGGGGCCCCTGGAGGTCTCAACCCAAAACCATTCATTTTAATGGGGGGGGGGGGTTTCAAACGCCCATAACTTTGGATAGGAGCCGGCTAGACACTTCAAACCAAGACCGGCACCCACTAACTTGGCCACGCCGAACGCGATGACACCGGCCCCGTGTCTCTACGACCTTCCCCTGCGGAGTTATGGCCCCGCCCTGGGTTAAAACCCTCCAGGCGGGCCTGACTGGACCTGGACCCCACACGGACCTCCGTCCTGGGCTAGGGCGGGTTCACGGAGGCCCCCGGAGGTCTCCCGCTCCCTCTCCCCCACACGGAGCTCCGTCCTGGGCTGGGACGGGGCCGCGGGGGCCCCTGGAGGTCTCCGTCGTCCTCTGCCCCACACGGAGCGCCGTCCTGGGCTAGGGCTGGGCCGGGGAGCACCCCCCGTGGAGCTCCGTCCTCGGTCTCCCCACACATGGAGCTCCGTCCTGGGCTAAGGCAGGGCCGCGGAGCACCCCCCGTGGAGCTCCGTCCTGGGTCTCCCCACACACGGAGCTCCTTCCTGGGCTAGGGCTGGGCCGCCGAGCACCCCCCGTGGAGCTCCGTCCTGGGTCTCCCCACACACGGAGCTCCTTCCTGGGCTAGGGCCGGGCCGCCGAGCACCCCCCGTGGAGCTCCGTCATGGGTCAGACAGACAGACAGGCAGTCAGACAGACAGGCAGAGAGACAGACAGGCAGGCAGACAGACAGGCAGTCAGACAGACAGGCAGAGAGACAGACAGGCAGACAGACAGGCAGTCAGACAGACAGGCAGAGAGACAGACAGGCAGACAGACAGGCAGGCAGACAGACAGGCAGACAGACAGGCAGACAGACAGGCAGTCAGACAGACAGGCAGAGAGACAGACAGGCAGACAGACAGGCAGTCAGACAGACAGGCAGAGAGACAGACAGGCAGACAGACAGGCAGACAAACAGACAGGCAGACAGACAGGCAGGCAGACAGACAGGCAGACAGACAGGCAGACAGACAGGCAGAGAGACAGACAGGCAGACAGACAGACAGGCAGACAGACAGGCAGGCAGACAGACAGGCAGACAGACAGGCAGGCAGACAGACAGGCAGAGAGACAGACAGGCAGACAGACAGGCAGTCAGACAGACAGGCAGAGAGACAGACAGGCAGACAGACAGGCAGACAGACAGGCAGTCAGACAGACAGGCAGAGAGACAGACAGGCAGACAGACAGGCAGACAAACAGGCAGGCAGACAGACAGACAGGCAGACAGACAGACAGACAGACAGACAGGCAGGCAGGCAGGCAGACAGACAGGCAGACAGACAGGCACATGTGTGTGCATATATAGATAGAGGCCCCTGGAGCTCTCCAGCACCATCTGCCCCACATGGAGCTCCGTCCTGGGCTAAGGCTGGGCCGCAGACCACCCCCCGTGGAGCTCCGTCCTGGGTCTCCCCACACATGGAGCTCCGTCCTGGGCTAAGGCAGGGCCGCGGAGCACCCCCCGTGGAGCTCCGTCCTGGGTCTCCCCACACATGGAGCTCCGTCCTGGGCTAAGGCTGGGCCGCGGACCACCCCCCATGGAGCTCCGTCCTGGGTCTCCCCACACATGGAGCTCCGTCCTGGGCTAAGGCTGGGCCGCGGACCACCCCCCATGGAGCTCCGTCCTGGGTCTCCCCACACATGGAGCTCCGTCCCGGGCTAGGGCAGGGCCGTGGGGGGGGCCCTGGAGCTCTCCCCGACACGTAGCTCATGAGGTGGCATGACCTCTCCACTATGCATCTTTCAAAATGCTGTTACTTAGGTAACAGTACTGAAGTATCACCAGCAATATGCACTCACAGTATCAACAGGCAAATTATTACTCTCATCATCATCTTCTTCATCATCATCATCATCATCATCATCATCATCATCATCATCATCATCATCATTGTTATTATTATTCAAAATTACTTATCCATTGGCTTTCTCTTTATTCATATGACGTTCGTATAAAGTATACATGTACACAAGCAGCTACCTCCGCCCCACATGGAGCTCCGTCCTGGGCTAGGGCAGGGCCATGGGGGGCCTGGAGGTCTACCCCCACGTGGAGCTCCGTCCTGGGCTAGGGCAGGGCCATGGGGGCCCTGGAGGTCTACCCCCACATGGAGCTTCGTCCTGGGCCATGGGGGGCCTGGAGGTCTACCCCCCACATGGAGCTCTATCCTGGGCTAGGGCAGGGCCATGGGGGGCCTGGAGGTCTACCCCCACATGGAGCTCCATCCAGGGCCAGGGGGGCCCTGGAGGTCTACCCCCACATGAAGCTATATCCTGGGCTAGGGCAGGGCCATGGGGGCTCTGGGGGTCTACCCCCACATGGAGCTCTACCCTGGGCTAGGGCAGGGCCATGGGGGCTCTGGGGGTCTACCCCCACATGGAGCTCTATCCTGGGCTAGGGCAGGGCCATGGGGGGCCTGGAGGTCTACCCCCACATGGAGCTCCATCCAGGGCCAGGGGGGCCCTGGAGGTCTACCCCCACATGAAGCTATATCCTGGGCTAGGGCAGGGCCATGGGGGGCCTGGAGGTCTCTGGAGGTCTACCCCCACAGGGAGCTCCATCCAGGGCCATGGGGGGCCTGGAGGTCTCTGGAGGTCTACCCCCACAGGGAGCTCCATCCAGGGCCAGGGGGGCCATGGGGGTCTACCCCCACATGGAGCTCCGTCCTGGGCTAGGGCAGGGCCATGGGGGGCCTGGGGGTCTCTGGAGGTCTACCCCCACAGGGAGCTCCATCCAGGGCCAGGGGGGCCATGGGGGTCTACCCCCACATGGAGCTCCGTCCTGGGCTAGGGGGGCCATGGGGGTCTACCCCCACATGGAGCTCCGTCCTGGGCTAGGGCAGGGCCATGGGGGGCCTGGAGGTCTCTGGAGGTCTACCCCCACAGGGAGCTCCATCCAGGGCCAGGGGGGCCATGGGGGTCTCTGGAGGTCTACCCCCACAGGGAGCTCCATCCAGGGCCATGGGGGGCCTGGAGGTCTCTGGAGGTCTACCCCCACAGGGAGCTCCATCCAGGGCCAGGGGGGCCATGGGGGTCTACCCCCCACATGGGGCTCCATCCTGGGCCATGGGGGGCCTGGGGGTCTCTGGAGGTCTACCCCCACAGGGAGCTCCATCCAGGGCCAGGGGGGCCATGGGGGTCTCTGGAGGTCTACCCCCACAGGGAGCTCCATCCAGGGCCATGGGGGGCCTGGAGGTCTCTGGAGGTCTACCCCCCACATGGGGCTCCATCCTGGGCCATGGGGGGCCTGGGGGTCTCTGGAGGTCTCTGGAGGTCTACCCCCACAGGGAGCTCCATCCAGGGCCAGGGGGGCCATGGGGGTCTCTGGAGGTCTACCCCCACAGGGAGCTCCATCCAGGGCCATGGGGGGCCTGGAGGTCTCTGGAGGTCTACCCCCACAGGGAGCTCCATCCAGGGCCAGGGGGGCCATGGGGGTCTACCCCCCACATGGGGCTCCATCCTGGGCCATGGGGGGCCTGGGGGTCTCTGGAGGTCTACCCCCACAGGGAGCTCCATCCAGGGCCAGGGGGGCCATGGGGGTCTCTGGAGGTCTACCCCCACAGGGAGCTCCATCCAGGGCCATGGGGGGCCTGGAGGTCTCTGGAGGTCTACCCCCCACATGGGGCTCCATCCTGGGCCATGGGGGGCCTGGGGGTCTCTGGAGGTCTCTGGAGGTCTACCCCCACAGGGAGCTCCATCCAGGGCCAGGGGGGCCATGGGGGTCTCTGGAGGTCTACCCCCACAGGGAGCTCCATCCAGGGCCATGGGGGGCCTGGAGGTCTCTGGAGGTCTACCCCCACAGGGAGCTCCATCCAGGGCCAGGGGGGCCATGGGGGTCTACCCCCCACATGGGGCTCCATCCTGGGCCATGGGGGGCCTGGGGGTCTCTGGAGGTCTACCCCCACAGGGAGCTCCATCTAGGGCCAGGGGGGCCATGGGGGTCTCTGGAGGTCTACCCCCACAGGGAGCTCCATCCAGGGCCATGGGGGGCCTGGAGGTCTCTGGAGGTCTACCCCCCACATGGGGCTCCATCCTGGGCCATGGGGGGCCTGGGGGTCTCTGGAGGTCTCTGGAGGTCTACCCCCACAGGGAGCTCCATCCAGGGCCAGGGGGGCCATGGGGGTCTCTGGAGGTCTACCCCCACAGGGAGCTCCATCCAGGGCCATGGGGGGCCTGGAGGTCTCTGGAGGTCTACCCCCACAGGGAGCTCCATCCAGGGCCAGGGGGGCCATGGGGGTCTACCCCCCACATGGGGCTCCATCCTGGGCCATGGGGGGCCTGGGGGTCTCTGGAGGTCTACCCCCACAGGGAGCTCCATCCAGGGCCAGGGGGGCCATGGGGGTCTCTGGAGGTCTACCCCCACAGGGAGCTCCATCCAGGGCCATGGGGGGCCTGGAGGTCTCTGGAGGTCTACCCCCCACATGGGGCTCCATCCTGGGCCATGGGGGGCCTGGGGGTCTCTGGAGGTCTCTGGAGGTCTACCCCCACAGGGAGCTCCATCCAGGGCCAGGGGGGCCATGGGGGTCTCTGGAGGTCTACCCCCACAGGGAGCTCCATCCAGGGCCATGGGGGGCCTGGAGGTCTCTGGAGGTCTACCCCCACAGGGAGCTCCATCCAGGGCCAGGGGGGCCATGGGGGTCTACCCCCCACATGGGGCTCCATCCTGGGCCATGGGGGGCCTGGGGGTCTCTGGAGGTCTACCCCCACAGGGAGCTCCATCCAGGGCCAGGGGGGCCATGGGGGTCTCTGGAGGTCTACCCCCACAGGGAGCTCCATCCAGGGCCATGGGGGGCCTGGAGGTCTCTGGAGGTCTACCCCCCACATGGGGCTCCATCCTGGGCCATGGGGGGCCTGGGGGTCTCTGGAGGTCTACCCCCACAGGGAGCTCCATCCAGGGCCAGGGGGGCCATGGGGGTCTCTGGAGGTCTACCCCCACAGGGAGCTCCATCC
>JAYKQN010000090.1:0-5000 GCA_036785175.1 Eupleurogrammus muticus | reverse complement strand
CCCCGCCGCTTTCTCTGGAGGCCCCTGTTTTCAAAAACTGGGTTTCTGAAATCGTGCGGAAGGTTCCTTGGAAAACCGGGTATTTTTTGGTCCACTGTGCGAAGGCTAATCTCCCCAAACCTTTGGGGAGATTAGCCTTCGTCACGTTGAAACACTTAGTCTCCAGAGCGAATTTTTTTTTTTCGTGCCCTTGGTACTCCGCCGTATGACAGCGGACCGATAGTTCCTTGGAAAACAGGGTATTTTTGGTCCACTGTGCGAAGGCTAAGTCTCTCCCCAGACCTTTGGGGAGTTTTGCCTTCGTCACGTTAAAACACTTTGTCATTTTTCTCACTTTTTTTTTCGTGCCCTTGGTACTCCGCCGTATGACAGCGGACCGATAGTTCCTTGGAAAACAGGGTATTTTTGGTCCACTGTGCGAAGGCTAATCTCCCCGGACCTCTGGGGACTTTTGCCTTCGTCACGTTAAAACACTTTGTCATTTTTCTCACTTTTTTTTTCGTGCCCTTGGTACTCCGCCGTATGACAGCGGACCGATAGTTCCTTGGAAAACAGGGTATTTTTGGTCCACTGTGCGAAGGCTAAGTCTCTCCCCAGACCTTTGGGGAGTTTTGCCTTCGTCACGTTAAAACACTTTGTCATTTTTCTCACTTTTTTTTTCGTGCCCTTGGTACTCCGCCGTATGACAGCGGACCGATAGTTCCTTGGAAAACAGGGTATTTTTGGTCCACTGTGCGAAGGCTAATCTCCCCGGACCTCTGGGGACTTTTGCCTTCGTCACGTTAAAACACTTTGTCATTTTTCTCACTTTTTTTTTCGTGTGACAGCGGACCGATAGTTCCTTGGAAAACAGGGTATTTTTGGTCCACTGTGCGAAGGCTAAGTCTCTCCCCAGACCTTTGGGGAGTTTTGCCTTCGTCACGTTAAAACACTTTGTCATTTTTCTCACTTTTTTTTTTCGTGCCCTTGGTACTCCGCCGTATGACAGCGGACTGATAGTTCCTTGGAAAACAGGGTATTTTTGGTCCACTGTGCGAAGGCTAATCTCCCCGGACCTTTGGGGAGTTTTGCCTTCGTCACGTTAAAACACTTTGTCATTTTTCTCAATTTTTTTTTTCGTGCCCTTGGTACTCCGCCGAATAACAGCGTACCGATAGTTCCTTGGAAAACAGGGTATTTTTTGGTCCACTGTGCGAAGGCTAATCTCCCCGGACCTCCGGGGACTTTTGCCTTCGTCACGTTAAAACACTTTGTCATTTTTCTCAACTTTTTTTCGTGCCCTTGGTACGCCGCCGAATAACAGCGTACCGATAGTTCCTTGGAAAACAGGGTATTTTCTGGTCCACTGTGTGAAGGCTAAATCTCTCCCCAGACCTTTGGGGAGATTAGCCTTCATCACGTTGAAACACTTAGAAAAAAAACTGAAAACGCTTGGTTCGCCTAAGCCCAAAACCATGCATTTTAATGGGGGAAATTTCAAACGGCCATAACCTTGGATAGGAACCGGCTAGACACTTCAAACAAAGACCCGTACCCACTAACTTGGCCGTGCCGAACGCGATGACACCGGCCCCGTGTCTCTAGGACCTTCCCCTGCGGAGCTATGGTCCCCCCTGGGTTAAAACCCTCCAGACCGGCCTGACTGGACCTGTACCCAACACAGAGCTCCGTCCTGGGCTACGACAGGGCCACGGAGGCCCCCGGGGGTCTCTGGAGGTCTGCGCCACGCGGCGCTCCATCCGAGGCCAGGGTGGCCCTGGAGCTATGCCCCCACACGGAGCTGTATTCCTGGGCTAAGGCTGGGCCGCGGGGGGCCTGGAGGTCTGCGCCACACGGAGCTGCATCCGGGGCCACGGAGGCCCTGGAGCTATGCCCCACACGGGGGTCTATTCCTGGGCTAAGGCTGGGCTGCGTGGGGCCTGGAGGTCTGCGCCACGCGGCGCTCCATCCGGGGCCAGGGAGGCTCTGGAGCTATGCCCCACAAGGGGCTCTATTCCTGGGCTAAGGCTGGGCCACGGGGGGCCTGGAGGTCTGCCCCACGCGGTGCTCCATCCGGGGCCAGGGAGGCTCTGGAGCTATGCCCCACAAGGGGCTCTATTCCTGGGCTAAGGCGGGGGCACGGGGGGCCTGGACGTCTGCCCCACGCGTTGCTCCATCCGGGGCCAGGGAGGCTCTGGAGCTATGCCCCACAAGGGGCTCTATTCCTGGGCTAAGGCTGGGCCACGGGGGGCCTGGAGGTCTGCCCCACGCGGTGCTCCATCCGGGGCCAGGGAGGCTCTGGAGCTATGCCCCACAAGGGGCTCTATTCCTGGGCTAAGGCGGGGGCACGGGGGGCCTGGAGGTCTGCCCCACGCATTGCTCCATCCGGGGCCAGGGAGGCTCTGGAGCTATGCCCCACAAGAGGCTCTATTCCTGGGCTAAGGCTGGGCCACGGGGGGCCTGGAGGTCTGCCCCACACGGTGCTCCATCCGGGGCCAGGGAGGCTCTGGAGCTATGCCCCACAAGGGGCTCTATTCCTGGGCTAAGGCTGGGCCACGGGGGGCCTGGAGGTCTGCGCCACGCGGAGCTCCATCCGGGGCCAGGGAGGCCCTGGAGCTATGCCCCACAAGGGGCTCTGTTCCTGGGCTAAGGCTGGGCCACGGGGGGCCTGGAGGTCTGTCGCACACGGGAGCTCCATCCGGGGCCAGGGAGGCTCTGGAGCTATGCCCCACAAGGGGCTCTATTCCTGGGCTAAGGCTGGGCCACGGGGGGCCTGGAGGTCTGCGCCACAAGGAGCTCCATCCGGGGCCAGGGAGGCCCTGGAGCTATGCCCCACAAGGGGCTCTGTTCCTGGGCTAAGGCTGGGCCACGGGGGGCCTGGAGGTCTGTCGCACACGGGAGCTCCATCCGGGGCCAGGGAGGCTCTGGAGCTATGCCCCACAAGGGGCTCTATTCCTGGGCTAAGGCTGGGCCACGGGGGGCCTGGAGGTCTGCGCCACAAGGAGCTCCATCCGGGGCCAGGGAGGCCCTGGAGCTGTGCCCCACACGGGGCTCTGTTCCTGGGCTAAGGCTGGGCAACGGGGGGCCTGGAGGTCTGTCGCACACGGGAGCTCCATCCGGGGCCAGGGAGGCTCTGGAGCTATGCCCCACAAGGGGCTCTATTCCTGGGCTAAGGCTGGGCCACGGGGGGCCTGGAGGTCTGCGCCACAAGGAGCTCCATCCGGGGCCAGGGAGGCCCTGGAGCTGTGCCCCACACGGGGCTCTGTTCCTGGGCTAAGGCTGGGCAACGGGGGGCCTGGAGGTCTGTCGCACACGGGAGCTCCATCCGGGGCCAGGGAGGCCCTGGAGCTATGCCCCACACGGGGCTCTGTTCCTGGGCTAAGGCAGCGGCGCGGGGCCCTGGAAGAGAAAAAAAAAAAAAAAAAAAAAAAAAAAAATTTTATTTATTTTTTAATAATTTTTTTAGAGGGGAAAACCTGCCCAAAACCTGCCCCAGACGGCCTCTGGGGGGGGCCCGTCACAAGGCAAGGCCCCCCCGCCGCTTTCTCTGGGGGTATCTGTTTCCGAAAACTGGGTTTCTGAAATCGTGCGGAAGGTTCCTTGGAAAACCGGGTGTTTTTTGGTCCACTGTGCGAAGGCTAATCTCCCCAAACCCTTGGGGAGATTAGCCTTCGTCACGTTAAAACACTTTGTCATTTTTCTGAATTTTTTTTCGTGCCCTTGGTACTCCGCCGTATGACAGCGTACCGATAGTTCCTTGGAAAACAGGGTATTTTCTGGTCCACTGTGTGAAGGCTAAATCTCTCCCCAGACCTTTGGGGAGATTAGCCTTCATCACGTTGAAACACTTAGAAAAAAACCTGAAAACGCTTGGTTCGCCTAAGCCCAAAACCATGCATTTTATTGGGGGGAGTTTCAAACGGCCATAACTTTGGATAGGAGCCGGCTAGACACTTCAAACAAAGACCGGCACCCACTAACTTGGCCACGCCGAACGCGATGACACCGGCCCCGTGTCTCTACGACCTTCCCCTGCGGAGTTATGGCCCCGCCCTGGGTTAAAACCCTCCAGGCGGGCCTGACTGGACCTGGACCCCACACGGACCTCCGTCCTGGGCTAGGGCAGATTCACGGAGGCCCCTGGAGGTCTCCCGCTCCCTCTCCCCCACACGGAGCTCCGTCCTGGGCTGGGACGGGGCCGCGGGGGCCCCTGGAGGTCTCAGCCCAAAACCATGCATTTTAATGGGGGGGAGATTCAAACGCCCATAACTTTGGATAGGAGCCGGCTAGCCACTTCAAACAAAGACCGGCACCCACTAACTTGGCCACGCCGAACGCGATGACACCGGCCCCGTGTCTCTACGACCTTCCCCTGCGGAGTTATGGCCCCGCCCTGGGTTAAAACCCTCCAGACGGGCCTGACTGGACCTGGACCCCACACGGACCTCCGTCCTGGGCTAGGGCTGGGCCGGGGAGGCCCCCGGAGGTCTCCCGCTCCCTCTCCCCCACACGGAGCTCCGTCCTGGGCTGGGACGGGGCCGCGGGGGCCCCTGGAGGTCTCAACCCAAAACCATTCATTTTAATGGGGGGGGGGGGTTTCAAACGCCCATAACTTTGGATAGGAGCCGGCTAGACACTTCAAACCAAGACCGGCACCCACTAACTTGGCCACGCCGAACGCGATGACACCGGCCCCGTGTCTCTACGACCTTCCCCTGCGGAGTTATGGCCCCGCCCTGGGTTAAAACCCTCCAGGCGGGCCTGACTGGACCTGGACCCCACACGGACCTCCGTCCTGGGCTAGGGCGGGTTCACGGAGGCCCCCGGAGGTCTCCCGCTCCCTCTCCCCCACACGGAGCTCCGTCCTGGGCTGGGACGGGGCCGCGGGGGCCCCTGGAGGTCTCCGTCGTCCTCTGCCCCACACGGAGCGCCGTCCTGGGCTAGGGCTGGGCCGGGGAGCACCCCCCGTGGAGCTCCGTCCTCGGTCTCCCCACACATGGAGCTCCGTCCTGGGCTAAGGC
>JAYKQN010000065.1:367500-463006 GCA_036785175.1 Eupleurogrammus muticus | reverse complement strand
CTAACCCTAACCCTAACCCTAACCCTAACCCTAACCCTAACCCTAACCCTAACCCTAACCCTAACCCTAACCCTAACCCTAACCCTAACCCTAACCCTAACCCTAACCCTAACCCTAACCCTAACCCTAACCCTAACCCTAACCCTAACCCTAACCCTAACCCTAACCCTAACCCTAACCCTAACCCTAACCCTAACCCTAACCCTAACCCTAACCCTAACCCTAACCCTAACCCTAACCCTAACCCTAACCCTAACCCTAACCCTAACCCTAACCCTAACCCTAACCCTAACCCTAACCCTAACCCTAACCCTAACCCTAACCCTAACCCTAACCCTAACCCTAACCCTAACCCTAACCCTAACCCTAACCCTAACCCTAACCCTAACCCTAACCCTAACCCTAACCCTAACCCTAACCCTAACCCTAACCCTAACCCTAACCCTAACCCTAACCCTAACCCTAACCCTAACCCTAACCCTAACCCTAACCCTAACCCTAACCCTAACCCTAACCCTAACCCTAACCCTAACCCTAACCCTAACCCTAACCCTAACCCTAACCCTAACCCTAACCCTAACCCTAACCCTAACCCTAACCCTAACCCTAACCCTAACCCTAACCCTAACCCTAACCCTAACCCTAACCCTAACCCTAACCCTAACCCTAACCCTAACCCTAACCCTAACCCTAACCCTAACCCTAACCCTAACCCTAACCCTAACCCTAACCCTAACCCTAACCCTAACCCTAACCCTAACCCTAACCCTAACCCTAACCCTAACCCTAACCCTAACCCTAACCCTAACCCTAACCCTAACCCTAACCCTAACCCTAACCCTAACCCTAACCCTAACCCTAACCCTAACCCTAACCCTAACCCTAACCCTAACCCTAACCCTAACCCTAACCCTAACCCTAACCCTAACCCTAACCCTAACCCTAACCCTAACCCTAACCCTAACCCTAACCCTAACCCTAACCCTAACCCTAACCCTAACCCTAACCCTAACCCTAACCCTAACCCTAACCCTAACCCTAACCCTAACCCTAACCCTAACCCTAACCCTAACCCTAACCCTAACCCTAACCCTAACCCTAACCCTAACCCTAACCCTAACCCTAACCCTAACCCTAACCCTAACCCTAACCCTAACCCTAACCCTAACCCTAACCCTAACCCTAACCCTAACCCTAACCCTAACCCTAACCCTAACCCTAACCCTAACCCTAACCCTAACCCTAACCCTAACCCTAACCCTAACCCTAACCCTAACCCTAACCCTAACCCTAACCCTAACCCTAACCCTAACCCTAACCCTAACCCTAACCCTAACCCTAACCCTAACCCTAACCCTAACCCTAACCCTAACCCTAACCCTAACCCTAACCCTAACCCTAACCCTAACCCTAACCCTAACCCTAACCCTAACCCTAACCCTAACCCTAACCCTAACCCTAACCCTAACCCTAACCCTAACCCTAACCCTAACCCTAACCCTAACCCTAACCCTAACCCTAACCCTAACCCTAACCCTAACCCTAACCCTAACCCTAACCCTAACCCTAACCCTAACCCTAACCCTAACCCTAACCCTAACCCTAACCCTAACCCTAACCCTAACCCTAACCCTAACCCTAACCCTAACCCTAACCCTAACCCTAACCCTAACCCTAACCCTAACCCTAACCCTAACCCTAACCCTAACCCTAACCCTAACCCTAACCCTAACCCTAACCCTAACCCTAACCCTAACCCTAACCCTAACCCTAACCCTAACCCTAACCCTAACCCTAACCCTAACCCTAACCCTAACCCTAACCCTAACCCTAACCCTAACCCTAACCCTAACCCTAACCCTAACCCTAACCCTAACCCTAACCCTAACCCTAACCCTAACCCTAACCCTAACCCTAACCCTAACCCTAACCCTAACCCTAACCCTAACCCTAACCCTAGAACTTAACCCTAGAACTTAACCCTAGAACTTAACCCTAGAACTTAACCCTAGAACTTAACCCTAGAACTTAACCCTAGAACTTAACCCTAGAACTTAACCCTAGAACTTAACCCTAGAACTTAACCCTAGAACTTAACCCTAGAACTTAACCCTAGAACTTAACCCTAGAACTTAACCCTAGAACTTAACCCTAGAACTTAACCCTAGAACTTAACCCTAGAACTTAACCCTAGAACTTAACCCTAGAACTTAACCCTAGAACTTAACCCTAGAACTTAACCCTAGAACTTAACCCTAGAACTTAACCCTAGAACTTAACCCTAGAACTTAACCCTAGAACTTAACCCTAGAACTTAACCCTAGAACTTAACCCTAGAACTTAACCCTAGAACTTAACCCTAGAACTTAACCCTAGAACTTAACCCTAGAACTTAACCCTAGAACTTAACCCTAGAACTTAACCCTAGAACTTAACCCTAGAACTTAACCCTAGAACTTAACCCTAGAACTTAACCCTAGAACTTAACCCTAGAACTTAACCCTAGAACTTAACCCTAGAACTTAACCCTAGAACTTAACCCTAGAACTTAACCCTAGAACTTAACCCTAGAACTTAACCCTAGAACTTAACCCTAGAACTTAACCCTAGAACTTAACCCTAGAACTTAACCCTAGAACTTAACCCTAGAACTTAACCCTAGAACTTAACCCTAGAACTTAACCCTAGAACTTAACCCTAGAACTTAACCCTAGAACTTAACCCTAGAACTTAACCCTAGAACTTAACCCTAGAACTTAACCCTAGAACTTAACCCTAGAACTTAACCCTAGAACTTAACCCTAGAACTTAACCCTAGAACTTAACCCTAGAACTTAACCCTAGAACTTAACCCTAGAACTTAACCCTAGAACTTAACCCTAGAACTTAACCCTAGAACTTAACCCTAGAACTTAACCCTAGAACTTAACCCTAGAACTTAACCCTAGAACTTAACCCTAGAACTTAACCCTAGAACTTAACCCTAGAACTTAACCCTAGAACTTAACCCTAGAACTTAACCCTAGAACTTAACCCTAGAACTTAACCCTAGAACTTAACCCTAGAACTTAACCCTAGAACTTAACCCTAGAACTTAACCCTAGAACTTAACCCTAGAACTTAACCCTAGAACTTAACCCTAGAACTTAACCCTAGAACTTAACCCTAGAACTTAACCCTAGAACTTAACCCTAGAACTTAACCCTAGAACTTAACCCTAGAACTTAACCCTAGAACTTAACCCTAGAACTTAACCCTAGAACTTAACCCTAGAACTTAACCCTAGAACTTAACCCTAGAACTTAACCCTAGAACTTAACCCTAGAACTTAACCCTAGAACTTAACCCTAGAACTTAACCCTAGAACTTAACCCTAGAACTTAACCCTAGAACTTAACCCTAGAACTTAACCCTAGAACTTAACCCTAGAACTTAACCCTAGAACTTAACCCTAGAACTTAACCCTAGAACTTAACCCTAGAACTTAACCCTAGAACTTAACCCTAGAACTTAACCCTAGAACTTAACCCTAGAACTTAACCCTAGAACTTAACCCTAGAACTTAACCCTAGAACTTAACCCTAGAACTTAACCCTAGAACTTAACCCTAGAACTTAACCCTAGAACTTAACCCTAGAACTTAACCCTAGAACTTAACCCTAGAACTTAACCCTAGAACTTAACCCTAGAACTTAACCCTAGAACTTAACCCTAGAACTTAACCCTAGAACTTAACCCTAGAACTTAACCCTAGAACTTAACCCTAGAACTTAACCCTAGAACTTAACCCTAGAACTTAACCCTAGAACTTAACCCTAGAACTTAACCCTAGAACTTAACCCTAGAACTTAACCCTAGAACTTAACCCTAGAACTTAACCCTAGAACTTAACCCTAGAACTTAACCCTAGAACTTAACCCTAGAACTTAACCCTAGAACTTAACCCTAGAACTTAACCCTAGAACTTAACCCTAGAACTTAACCCTAGAACTTAACCCTAGAACTTAACCCTAGAACTTAACCCTAGAACTTAACCCTAGAACTTAACCCTAGAACTTAACCCTAGAACTTAACCCTAGAACTTAACCCTAGAACTTAACCCTAGAACTTAACCCTAGAACTTAACCCTAGAACTTAACCCTAGAACTTAACCCTAGAACTTAACCCTAGAACTTAACCCTAGAACTTAACCCTAGAACTTAACCCTAGAACTTAACCCTAGAACTTAACCCTAGAACTTAACCCTAGAACTTAACCCTAGAACTTAACCCTAGAACTTAACCCTAGAACTTAACCCTAGAACTTAACCCTAGAACTTAACCCTAGAACTTAACCCTAGAACTTAACCCTAGAACTTAACCCTAGAACTTAACCCTAGAACTTAACCCTAGAACTTAACCCTAGAACTTAACCCTAGAACTTAACCCTAGAACTTAACCCTAGAACTTAACCCTAGAACTTAACCCTAGAACTTAACCCTAGAACTTAACCCTAGAACTTAACCCTAGAACTTAACCCTAGAACTTAACCCTAGAACTTAACCCTAGAACTTAACCCTAGAACTTAACCCTAGAACTTAACCCTAGAACTTAACCCTAGAACTTAACCCTAGAACTTAACCCTAGAACTTAACCCTAGAACTTAACCCTAGAACTTAACCCTAGAACTTAACCCTAGAACTTAACCCTAGAACTTAACCCTAGAACTTAACCCTAGAACTTAACCCTAGAACTTAACCCTAGAACTTAACCCTAGAACTTAACCCTAGAACTTAACCCTAGAACTTAACCCTAGAACTTAACCCTAGAACTTAACCCTAGAACTTAACCCTAGAACTTAACCCTAGAACTTAACCCTAGAACTTAACCCTAGAACTTAACCCTAGAACTTAACCCTAGAACTTAACCCTAGAACTTAACCCTAGAACTTAACCCTAGAACTTAACCCTAGAACTTAACCCTAGAACTTAACCCTAGAACTTAACCCTAGAACTTAACCCTAGAACTTAACCCTAGAACTTAACCCTAGAACTTAACCCTAGAACTTAACCCTAGAACTTAACCCTAGAACTTAACCCTAGAACTTAACCCTAGAACTTAACCCTAGAACTTAACCCTAGAACTTAACCCTAGAACTTAACCCTAGAACTTAACCCTAGAACTTAACCCTAGAACTTAACCCTAGAACTTAACCCTAGAACTTAACCCTAGAACTTAACCCTAGAACTTAACCCTAGAACTTAACCCTAGAACTTAACCCTAGAACTTAACCCTAGAACTTAACCCTAGAACTTAACCCTAGAACTTAACCCTAGAACTTAACCCTAGAACTTAACCCTAGAACTTAACCCTAGAACTTAACCCTAGAACTTAACCCTAGAACTTAACCCTAGAACTTAACCCTAGAACTTAACCCTAGAACTTAACCCTAGAACTTAACCCTAGAACTTAACCCTAGAACTTAACCCTAGAACTTAACCCTAGAACTTAACCCTAGAACTTAACCCTAGAACTTAACCCTAGAACTTAACCCTAGAACTTAACCCTAGAACTTAACCCTAGAACTTAACCCTAGAACTTAACCCTAGAACTTAACCCTAGAACTTAACCCTAGAACTTAACCCTAGAACTTAACCCTAGAACTTAACCCTAGAACTTAACCCTAGAACTTAACCCTAGAACTTAACCCTAGAACTTAACCCTAGAACTTAACCCTAGAACTTAACCCTAGAACTTAACCCTAGAACTTAACCCTAGAACTTAACCCTAGAACTTAACCCTAGAACTTAACCCTAGAACTTAACCCTAGAACTTAACCCTAGAACTTAACCCTAGAACTTAACCCTAGAACTTAACCCTAGAACTTAACCCTAGAACTTAACCCTAGAACTTAACCCTAGAACTTAACCCTAGAACTTAACCCTAGAACTTAACCCTAGAACTTAACCCTAGAACTTAACCCTAGAACTTAACCCTAGAACTTAACCCTAGAACTTAACCCTAGAACTTAACCCTAGAACTTAACCCTAGAACTTAACCCTAGAACTTAACCCTAGAACTTAACCCTAGAACTTAACCCTAGAACTTAACCCTAGAACTTAACCCTAGAACTTAACCCTAGAACTTAACCCTAGAACTTAACCCTAGAACTTAACCCTAGAACTTAACCCTAGAACTTAACCCTAGAACTTAACCCTAGAACTTAACCCTAGAACTTAACCCTAGAACTTAACCCTAGAACTTAACCCTAGAACTTAACCCTAGAACTTAACCCTAGAACTTAACCCTAGAACTTAACCCTAGAACTTAACCCTAGAACTTAACCCTAGAACTTAACCCTAGAACTTAACCCTAGAACTTAACCCTAGAACTTAACCCTAGAACTTAACCCTAGAACTTAACCCTAGAACTTAACCCTAGAACTTAACCCTAGAACTTAACCCTAGAACTTAACCCTAGAACTTAACCCTAGAACTTAACCCTAGAACTTAACCCTAGAACTTAACCCTAGAACTTAACCCTAGAACTTAACCCTAGAACTTAACCCTAGAACTTAACCCTAGAACTTAACCCTAGAACTTAACCCTAGAACTTAACCCTAGAACTTAACCCTAGAACTTAACCCTAGAACTTAACCCTAGAACTTAACCCTAGAACTTAACCCTAGAACTTAACCCTAGAACTTAACCCTAGAACTTAACCCTAGAACTTAACCCTAGAACTTAACCCTAGAACTTAACCCTAGAACTTAACCCTAGAACTTAACCCTAGAACTTAACCCTAGAACTTAACCCTAGAACTTAACCCTAGAACTTAACCCTAGAACTTAACCCTAGAACTTAACCCTAGAACTTAACCCTAGAACTTAACCCTAGAACTTAACCCTAGAACTTAACCCTAGAACTTAACCCTAGAACTTAACCCTAGAACTTAACCCTAGAACTTAACCCTAGAACTTAACCCTAGAACTTAACCCTAGAACTTAACCCTAGAACTTAACCCTAGAACTTAACCCTAGAACTTAACCCTAGAACTTAACCCTAGAACTTAACCCTAGAACTTAACCCTAGAACTTAACCCTAGAACTTAACCCTAGAACTTAACCCTAGAACTTAACCCTAGAACTTAACCCTAGAACTTAACCCTAGAACTTAACCCTAGAACTTAACCCTAGAACTTAACCCTAGAACTTAACCCTAGAACTTAACCCTAGAACTTAACCCTAGAACTTAACCCTAGAACTTAACCCTAGAACTTAACCCTAGAACTTAACCCTAGAACTTAACCCTAGAACTTAACCCTAGAACTTAACCCTAGAACTTAACCCTAGAACTTAACCCTAGAACTTAACCCTAGAACTTAACCCTAGAACTTAACCCTAGAACTTAACCCTAGAACTTAACCCTAGAACTTAACCCTAGAACTTAACCCTAGAACTTAACCCTAGAACTTAACCCTAGAACTTAACCCTAGAACTTAACCCTAGAACTTAACCCTAGAACTTAACCCTAGAACTTAACCCTAGAACTTAACCCTAGAACTTAACCCTAGAACTTAACCCTAGAACTTAACCCTAGAACTTAACCCTAGAACTTAACCCTAGAACTTAACCCTAGAACTTAACCCTAGAACTTAACCCTAGAACTTAACCCTAGAACTTAACCCTAGAACTTAACCCTAGAACTTAACCCTAGAACTTAACCCTAGAACTTAACCCTAGAACTTAACCCTAGAACTTAACCCTAGAACTTAACCCTAGAACTTAACCCTAGAACTTAACCCTAGAACTTAACCCTAGAACTTAACCCTAGAACTTAACCCTAGAACTTAACCCTAGAACTTAACCCTAGAACTTAACCCTAGAACTTAACCCTAGAACTTAACCCTAGAACTTAACCCTAGAACTTAACCCTAGAACTTAACCCTAGAACTTAACCCTAGAACTTAACCCTAGAACTTAACCCTAGAACTTAACCCTAGAACTTAACCCTAGAACTTAACCCTAGAACTTAACCCTAGAACTTAACCCTAGAACTTAACCCTAGAACTTAACCCTAGAACTTAACCCTAGAACTTAACCCTAGAACTTAACCCTAGAACTTAACCCTAGAACTTAACCCTAGAACTTAACCCTAGAACTTAACCCTAGAACTTAACCCTAGAACTTAACCCTAGAACTTAACCCTAGAACTTAACCCTAGAACTTAACCCTAGAACTTAACCCTAGAACTTAACCCTAGAACTTAACCCTAGAACTTAACCCTAGAACTTAACCCTAGAACTTAACCCTAGAACTTAACCCTAGAACTTAACCCTAGAACTTAACCCTAGAACTTAACCCTAGAACTTAACCCTAGAACTTAACCCTAGAACTTAACCCTAGAACTTAACCCTAGAACTTAACCCTAGAACTTAACCCTAGAACTTAACCCTAGAACTTAACCCTAGAACTTAACCCTAGAACTTAACCCTAGAACTTAACCCTAGAACTTAACCCTAGAACTTAACCCTAGAACTTAACCCTAGAACTTAACCCTAGAACTTAACCCTAGAACTTAACCCTAGAACTTAACCCTAGAACTTAACCCTAGAACTTAACCCTAGAACTTAACCCTAGAACTTAACCCTAGAACTTAACCCTAGAACTTAACCCTAGAACTTAACCCTAGAACTTAACCCTAGAACTTAACCCTAGAACTTAACCCTAGAACTTAACCCTAGAACTTAACCCTAGAACTTAACCCTAGAACTTAACCCTAGAACTTAACCCTAGAACTTAACCCTAGAACTTAACCCTAGAACTTAACCCTAGAACTTAACCCTAGAACTTAACCCTAGAACTTAACCCTAGAACTTAACCCTAGAACTTAACCCTAGAACTTAACCCTAGAACTTAACCCTAGAACTTAACCCTAGAACTTAACCCTAGAACTTAACCCTAGAACTTAACCCTAGAACTTAACCCTAGAACTTAACCCTAGAACTTAACCCTAGAACTTAACCCTAGAACTTAACCCTAGAACTTAACCCTAGAACTTAACCCAACAGGCCTAAAACACATTGGCCCCTTCCACACAGCAAGCAGACAAAAAACAAACCCGACCTTAACCCTAGAACACATTGGCCCCTTCCACACAGCAAGCAAACAAACCCGAAC
The DNA here is from genome assembly GCA_036785175.1 of Eupleurogrammus muticus. Taxonomy (NCBI): domain Eukaryota; kingdom Metazoa; phylum Chordata; class Actinopteri; order Scombriformes; family Trichiuridae; genus Eupleurogrammus; species Eupleurogrammus muticus. Next base: position 453,850 of record JAYKQN010000065.1, on the reverse strand, counting down.
TTAACCCTAGAACACATTGGCCCCTTCCACACAGCAAGCAGACAAAAAACAAACCCGAACTTAACCCTAGAACACATTGGCCCCTTCCACACAGCAAGCAAACAAAAAACAAACCCAAACAGGCCTAGAACACATTGGCCCCTTCACTGCAGCATTACACAAAACCCATTAAAAAAGTCAGGAATCCATGGGAGCATTATATAATCGGGGGAGAGAAAAAAAATGGTCTAAATCCATCCAACAAATCAGCTTAGGGGTGAAACCAACAAACTGCTTCATTCTCAGAGCAGAGCTTGGAAGTCAAAGCGGACGAGTGGCGCAAAAGTACAAGTTTTATACTCCCTGATTATGTCACTGTTACCAGAAGATTCTGATCCAACGAACATTGTAATTATATTGAACACATTTATTGTTTATATAGTAATACATTTTGGGAAAACACTACAAAAAATTATGCAAAAACACAGTAGTGCCTTGTATATATCAGTAGTATATAATCTTCAGCTATTCTAACCCTAACATACAAATGCTAACTTAAGTAGAAATTTACACAAAAACTCATTCCTACCTGATAATGAGTCCAACGGGGTCACAGGAATCCATAGGAACAATGAGGTCTAAATTCCATCGAACATGGACAACATCATCATCAACATCCAACACAACGTGATACCAGTTTTTCTAATGATTATTTTATTGATAAAGAAAAAATTTAAACAGAAATATACATTTTTATTCAATATTTTGAAGTTTTTAGCAATGACTATTCAATTTTAATCAATTCAATTTATTTGTATAGCCCAGAATGGGATTTATAGTTTATATACAAAAGCAACACAACATCCCATGCCCTTAGACCCTCACATCATACAAGGTAAAACTCCCTAAAAACCCCTTCAACAGGGGGGAAGAAAAAAAGAACCTTCAGAAAGAGAAACCAAGGAGGGATCCCTCTTACAGGACAGACAGGCTGCAGTAGATTGTGTGCAGGTGGAAACAGGAAAATTCAACATTACAAGAGACAAACAGAAATGTAATGAATTTGGGTGTAAGTGGAGGAGGAGCAGGATCCATCACAGTTTTCAGGTGAACCAGGACAGCATCAGACCCTCCAACATCCATAGCTCCCTCAGTGGCTGCACTGCAGCATGCTCTGTGAATGAGATTTCACAGTAAGCCAGTGTAGAGGCTAATACAGGTGAGATATGCTCCCTTTTTCTAGGGCCAGTTAATGAATGTGCAGCTGCATTCTGGACTAACACACATATACACGGGCTAACAAACTAGCTCGCTAACATTCATGCAGGAAAAACTAAATAAGGAATCCCCATCAAAAAAAAAAGTTTTTCCTCCCTGGCGTGGCACATACAAACACCCGCATCGTAGTGTCTTAGCTAACATGTCTCACCCAAGTACACAGCCTAAAAGCTAGTTTTTCCTCTCAGGCACAGACACAAAACCTTAGACATACTTAACTAATAGCAGTTATGTCAGTCTGAGGCAAAGTAGCTAGCATGCAAATGCTAACTAAAAAAAGTAGAAATTTACTCAAAAACAAATTCTTACCCAATAATGACTAGATGGGTCACATGAATCCAAAGGTGTGATGAGGTAATCCTGAAAAAAGTTGTTTTTGATGTTGGTTCATCCTCTTAAGGGTGAACCAACAAAATCCCTTGTTCTCTGAAGTAAAAGGGGACGAGTGGCGCAAAAGCACAAATTTTATACTACACGATGACCTCAGTTCTTCCAGAAGATTTTGATCTAACGATCATTGTTATATTTAACACATTTTTTGCTTATAAAGTAGTACATTTTGGGAAAACTTACTACAAAAAATTATGCAAGACAAATGTAATTAGTGCATTGTATATACTACTAGTAACATTCTTTAGCTGTGGTATTAATGTTTATATCCATAAATGCAAGCTCCAAAATGTATTAACATAATTTAAGCTATTTTTGAAGGAAATTCATCTATAGTTTAAATCTACCAATACATTAAAAAAATGAAGAAATGTACATTTATGTTAAATACTTTTGACATTTTTAGTCAAAGAAACTGTCAAAATATAAATGCAAAATTATGTTTTAGAAGATTCAACCATAAAATCTGGCACACCTGTTGTGAACTGGACTACCTGAATTGTTACAATTCGAATTTTATTTAAAGCTTGAGATTCTTATTTTTTATAAACAGATTTTATTGTAGAGCGGCTACACACTACTGCCAGTGATGGATCATGCATCCCATTGGAGGCAAACAACCCCTTACCGTAACAAGTGCTGCAGCTATGGAAATAGAAAAGAGTTACCTGGGCAAAGAACTTGCAGGTTTACAGGGATCTCTGCTTCCCATGAAAGGAGATCCTCAAAAAGGGATGGCAATGAGGAACTCAGGATCTTCACCGTCTGCACCTGCATTTGAAGGATGATGAATAGGGACTCCGTTACGGAGACAGTTTTAGTCATAACTCCAGCCCCATTTATCATAAAGAGATGAGCCTGAAATTGACAGATTTGTCTCAAGAGGAATGACTTAAGTCTTAAAAAGATTTTTGATAAGCGCTTGCTATCAAAAGTTAAGCAAAATGTCGGGACATGCACTGAAAAACTTGTCCATAAGGGGCCATATCTCAGAACGTAAGGTCGCAGAGAAGTATTGATAGATTTGGAGTCCTCATGCCTTCAAACAGAGGAGACCATTCAGGTTTGAAGTTTCTATGTGCTTCCCATCAAAAGTTAATAAATTGTCAAAGGGCCAGAGTTGCCATTGGAGGCAAACAACCCCTTAATCCTAAACCATCAACTCACAATACTAGCTAGTAAATTTACTCTAGTTGCAGTTTAGTCCATCAACTCACAATAAATACACACAAGGCACAGAATAGAGCTTTGTCATAATAGAAAAACTTTTGAAATATATTTTTTTAAATATATGTAAGAGGATTAAAATGTAATTAATGCATCACTTTACTACATCAACTCACAATACCAGCTAGTATTCTATGTATGGTTGCTGCAGTGGTTCTTGCCATAAACTCCCAATAAACACAAAAGGCAAGGAATAGAGCTTTGTCATAATGCAATTTAAAAAACTTCTACAATATTTAAACAATATGTAACTGGATTCAAATGTAATTGCCCCTTAACTGCATTACTTTACATCAGCACACATAACCTACAAGTACAGCAGTATTTAGCTCCAATTCACAATAGTACCTAAACATACACAAACAAGGCATAAAACAAAGCGTCATTAAAGTATTTTATATAGTAGGTTCAGACTGTAATTACAGCTTTACTGCAATACTTTACATGAACGATGCAATACAACATGCATATATATACACACAAAATTAGTCTAGTCAATTAGTCTAAGCCTAGTCATAAAAACACAGCCCCGCGCTTGCACACACTGATGCGCCCACACACAGTGACACAAACATGCAGATATGTACAGACATGCACCTCCTAATATGTTAAATAGTAGCTATATCTCATCCACACAGGCTAACAAGCTAGTCTGGTACCTGTGCTTATGTTAAGGTTCATCCTAAGTTATGTTAAAAAAAAAAACACTAATTGATCAAAAATAGTTTATTCCTGAAGGACACAGACACACAAACATGCAGCGTCCTAATATGTCAACAGTAGTTGTCTCACAGCAGACACGAGCTAAAAAGCTAGCTTGCTAACAGCCCTTAAGCTAACAGTCATCATAAAGGGAATAAACAAAGCAAATCCTGTCAAAAATAAAGTAAAAAGAAAAAAGCCTGAATCGATCAAAATAGTTTATTCCTGTCGGACACTGACAGAGAACGCCTGCTGCATCCTAATATGTCAACAGTAGTTGTCTAGCATGCAAGTGCACACATGAACTAACTAGCTTGCTTGCTAACGGCCCTTAAGCTAACAGTCATCATACAGGAAAAACGAACCAAAAGCGAATCTTGTCAAAAATAAAGAAAAAAGAAAAAAAAAAGCATGATTCGATCAAAATAGTTTCTTCCTGCCTGACACAGACACGAGAACATCTGCTGCGCCCTAATATGTCAACAGTAGTCTTGCACACATGTGCACACATGAGCTAACTAGCTTGCTTGCTAACAGCCCTTAAGCTTACAGTCATCATACAGGAAAAACAAACCAAAAAAGCGAATCCTGTTCAAAATATAGCTTTTCCTCTCAGACTTCAGGAGACGCAACACACCTGCCTCCTCATACCTTAGCTAACATGCATATGGGCTAACAAGATAGCTCGGTAATGGCGCTATGTTAATATCATAAGTACAGAATCAAAAATATTTATTCCTGACAAACACAGACACAAGAACATATGCTCCGTCCTAATAGGTCAGTTAGCAGTAGTTGTCTAGCTTGCACACGTGAGCTAACAAGCTTGCTTGCTAACAGCTCTTAAGCTAACAGTTATACAGGAAAAATGTATCAAAAAGAGAATCCTGTCAAAAATATATTTTTTTCTCTCGGACACAGGTACATGCATGGAAACCAAATCTTACGCATACTTAAACACGTACGTACACTTAAACTAATAGTTGTTTGTTGGTTGGAAAGACCGATGGAAAATAGTTAGCATACAAATGATAATCAAATAATCAAAAATTTACTCCGGAAAAACTAATTCCTACCCGATAAAGACGGTCACAGAAATCCACAGGAGCGATGAAGTAATCGAGAAAAACGGTCTTCTTGGTGGAAATACGTTTAAGGGCGAAGCTCCAAATTCCCTTGTTGTCTGAGCGGAGCTCAGAAGTCAAATGGACGAGTGGCGCGAAAGCACGTGTTTTATACTACGCGATGACGTCAGTTCTTCCAGAAAAATCTGATCTCTGCTTCTGAGTCAACGACCGTTGTTTTTGTATTTAACACATTTATTGCTGAAATAGGAAAACATTTAGGAAACATACTACAAAAAAATAAAATAGTGTGAAACAAATACAGTTATTAATGGACATGCATCATATATTAGTATTTATAATATTCTTTAACTGTCAAAATAGTGTTTATATCCATAAATTGAAGCTCCAGAATTATTACCATAATTTTAACTATTTCTGAATGAAATTGATAAATAATTTAAATCTAATAAATAGTGAATTAAAAAGAAATGTGCACATATTAGATAGTAAATATACCTAAACCCTAATGGTAAATTATTTCTTTTGGGAAATTTAACTAAAATCTGACACCTGTTGTGAATTGGACTACCTGAATAATTACTACAATAGAAGTGTGAATAAAGCTTTGATTTTTTTTTTTACAGGTTTTACTGTAGAGCAGCTATGAACTACTGCCAGTGCCATGCATCTGAAATAATATGATTACATATTATTTTTGATCAAAAGCTGTCCTACATACAAAATATAAATTTAAATATATTATAATGTTCAATTGTTTTATACACAGTATATATTATTACTTGTTTTTAATATTTTATTATTGTATGTTATATGATTATGTAGGTATTCACCTGTATTTCTGGAACTGAATGTCATGACATATATATATATATATATATATATATATATATATATATATATATATATATATATATATATATATATATATATATAATTACTCAACTGTTATATTTCAAAACATAAATTTACATAGAATACTATTTATTTATATTTTAAGCCCTTTAAAATATTTTTAAGAAGTGTTTGTTTCAAAACAGCATTTTTATTATTTTTAAATTTTTACCTTATATAATAATAATATGACATTTAAATAAAGTATAAAATTTTTTAAACAACATTAATTTTACAATAAATAAATACAACTTAAGTTGTTAATTTATGTTCAATGATTTACGTATGTACCTGGACAACAACTTCAGCCTCAGCTCTGGAGCAGGTGGAGAAGCAACTAAAACCCTCTTCAGTTGGTCTTTACATATATAAACTAGTCCTCCCTGAGCCTAACAAGTCCTATACCTCTAGGGTATAACACTAGAATGTGAAATGAAACAGTCCCACATTGGTAGGATGGAACCTGACCGTTGAGCACTTTGTAGGTGAGGAGCAGGATTTTTAATTCTATTCTTGATTTCACAGGAAGCCAGTGCCAAGAGGCTAATATAGGTGAGATATGCTCCCTTTTTCTAGTGCCAGTTATTAAATGTGCAGCTGCATTCTGGACTAACACATACACACGGCCTAAAGCTAGCTAGCTAACCGAATCTATCAAAAATGTTTTTCCTCTCGGGCACAGCAACGGACACAAAACCTTAGACATACTTAAACTAATAGCAGTTATGTCAGTCTGACTCTCCAGCTGATCCAGAATGCAGCTGCATTCTGGATCAGCTGGAGAGTCCTTAGAGACTTTTTAGTGCAGCCGTACAGTAAAGAATTGCAGTAGTCAAGCCTGGAAGTACCAAATATATGGACAAGTTTTTCTGCATCTTTCAGAGAAAGGAAGTGTCTGACCTTTGCTATGTTGCGTAGGTGAACGAAGGCATTCCTAGAAATGTGTTTATTGTGGGCAGAGAATGACATATCTGGATCAAAAAATACACTCAGGGGTCTTACAGTGGTGCTAAAAGCCAAGGAGATGTCATCCAAAATTGTTCTATCACTGAATATTGTATTTCTTATGATTTCAGGCCTAGCCAGTTGGTTCCATTTGCATTATATATATATATATATATATATATATATATATACATATATATATATATATATATATATATACATATACATATATGTGTGTGTGTGTGTGTGTGCGCAGATTTCAGGTGCTTCTCATATCACATGTGTATTTTGAAAAATTAATTTAAACTTAACATTCAGTAAAAAGTAATTTTTTAAAAAGAAATTTACACTAGTACTGTAGTTTGAGTTGATTTGACATCAGGTTGGAAATTTCAGTTTTCAATCCTTTTGACACGGCTGAATCCCACACCGGCAGTATAATGAATGCTCAAATTAGTTTGGAGGGAAATGTAGTGAATCCTTCAGCAAAATGTCTTTAATTCCAAAAATATCAAAATACGGCACCTTTATCAAATATTTTGAAAAACTATACATTTCTACCACAAATGAAATGTACTAAAAAAATTAAGTTCATTGGGCTGAAATCTTGGAGGTAGACTTTCAACTCTTGTCTATCACCAAATAACTGTATAACATACAAACAAAGACAAGAGAAAGAGGTTGTGTATGCTGAAGTAAGGACTTTTATTAGAAAGCACATTTTCCGTATTGCATTTAAAGAAATCAAGTATTCTTGGACTACACAACTACAACTGGTGATGGCAAACACCATGATGGGGAATGGAACGTAGAGTTGTATGAAACAACTTGCATTTCTGTTGTATATATTGTCAAGCTTGAGTCAGAAGGTGCATAAACATTTTTTATTTGTAAGATGAAGCAGTATCAACACTGAAATTGTCCCATCCCAATTAGCCTGGTCCAAGCTGTTGATGGTGAAGAACATTTCTGTGATTGAAGTGCAGGGTTGCATGAAAATCTCCTCATTTATTGTATGTCCATCAAGAGGTTACCGTTAAGTTTAGAGTTAGGATCAAGTCCAGCCCAGGTTTACCAGAGCTTCACAGATATTGTCCATGTTAATATGGGACAGCTCTGTTGACAAAGCACCAAGGTATCAGTCAAATTTCAATCAGTCCTTGTTGCAGGGAGACACACTTATAACCAACAAGGCTGGAGTTCACAACATCATGTCCCTCCATCCTGGAAAGTAAGCAAGCAAAGACCAAAGCAAGCTGGAGAATGACAAAGCAAGAACACAGCAAATCATGTCACATCTCCCATTGTCCACATTGGCTCTCATCCCGGTTCTGATTGTCAGCGCTCTGAAACACATGGCTTTACAAGTTGCGTTTAAACCTCATTCACTCTTGGTATTTTTCTCTTTTCTCTCACTTTTCTAAGTTGCTCTAAAGTGCTGGCATTATGTTCAAGGACAAATACGTACACATACAAACTTTAAGTGCATTGTTTTCTGAGTCTGCTGAAGGTTCAAATGCACACTCAACTGGGTAGTTAGTCTATATATTTCACTCTTTATGCTGCTCTGCTGCTCATTATTACAATAGGTTAAATGTTACACAAACATTCATTAAAAGGCCAGGGTGTGCGATAAAATACAACTCTACCCATTACAAGACTCCACAGTCTTTGTTTGCCAACACTGACAAAAGTTATTCAGCATAAAATACATGATGCATAAAGATTGGAGGTTTCATTGGGTTAGAGTGAGTGTCATGCATTTTATGATACAGGCGTCTCTTTGCATACAAATTTGTTGTATTATTTTCAGAATAAACTACTGGAACAATAACTATGGTCTCCATTTTTTTTGAGAGTAATGTGTGTAGGGGGGTTTGGGGGACTGTCCTGTCACTTGTAATGTCACTAATGTGATTTTCTATGATCATCCAGGTCACAAATTTTCTGTCACATGAAAAAAAATACTTGATTACAAAATCTGTGGTGGAGGAAATCTTGATTTCAATCAAAGAAAAAATTTGCACAGAATTTTATGCTTTCAGCTTATTTTCCGATTCCTAGACATTCTCTGAGAACTTCTCAGTTTATAGTGCAACACAATTGTTCATATTCACCCTGCAAGAAAGAAAAAAATCTGAAAAAAGTATGGATTTTGTTTTGATTGGAACAGTAAACAGAATAAAAAAAATAAAACCTGAATGAATCAAGATAAATGCATTACAAGTGTTTATGTATTTTTGACTAGTACAAAATAAAGTAGGTATAAGAGTAGATTTATTTGATGCTCTGTCAGCCTTTAAATAATGTGAGGAGGTCCAGTTGTTGCTGATTAGCTGTATCCACAAAGTAAATGGGACTTGTGACATTGCGGATTTCTCCTTAAGTAATGAAAAGACAGAAAACAAAGTAGGAAATTAAGGGGATAAATTATAACATAAAATACACTGAGCAAAGGTTCTTGGAAGCTACGAATCTATGTTGTACCTATACAGGTCCTTTCTCTTGTTCATCTCTGAATATCTATAACATTTTCAGCTACAAACACAATGATCTACAGCCATTAATCACAACAGTGTCTATATGTCAATAAACACATCACATTTCTATTTTCAATTCCATTTTAACTTCAATTCATTTAAATTTATTGTGATACTGGTTATGAAATATAAAATAAAGGAGATGAAATATATTAAATGTATGTTCATATGTGATAGCCACGGTTTAACAGTGGTTTCAAATGGTTCGGTGCAAAGATATATATCCAATCCATTTATTTACAAATATATATATATATATATATATGTGTGTGTGTGTGTATGTGTGTTATTCATACCCCTATCAAATACAAGGGAGTTTTTTTTCCACTAAAAATTATTATTTCACCTCAGTTTTTACTTGAATAGGACACAAAAGAAAGTCTTTCAACTATAAAGTGTGTGTGTGTATATATATAAATATATAGAGAGAGAAAGAGAAAGATTTCCCTCAGAAAGCACGCCCTGCCAGGAGCTTTCTATATCATAGTCATTTGTTAGATGTGATTTTTTGTTTTCAATCCATTTATTTACACATTCTAACCAAAACACAAATCAATTATGGCTTCAGACTTTCTTTTGTGTCCTATTTAGATAAAAATTAAGTGAAATACTAAGTCAAAAAAAATCAAGAAATCCCTTGTATTTGATAGGGTTATGAATAATTTTGGGCTTAAGTGTATATATATATATATATATATATATATATATATATATATACACACACACACACTTTGTGAAAACCTAGTAGTACTACTGGGAGGTGAGGGGTTCAACCCTGGCTGAGTTTATCATACCAAAGATAATAAAAATGGTACTATTCAATGTTGTATTTGTGGGGGGGTTAGATCACCCAATTATTCCAGGGCGTGACACCACTGCTGCCCCTGCTCCCTTTGGGGATGGTTTAAATATGGAGAAAACTATAATAGGGTTTAATAAAGTATATGAAATAACATCAACATTAGAAAATGAAGAGCTTGTTGGAATAAAGATAGAATCAATACATTAGTAATAAAAGCTCAGATTTGAAGGGTTAGGGTTACCCTAACCCTAACCCTTCTCAATTTTCTGTTTTAAGAGAAATGTTTCTTGGTGAAGACCCTAACCATGTTCAAAACTGTTTGAAAAAGTCACAACATTACTTAGCACCACCAGTCAATTAAAGTCATATTATGGCCTATTTCAATAGAATGTAACTAAGGGGGAAAAGGCATATTATTAAAAGGTTTTCAGTATTCTACCATATTTCTTGGTTCAAAAGGATTAGATCCCCTCACTATACCACTCTACATACATTCATTATCTCAGCTATTCTATCATATTTCTTCCAAAGCAAATAAACATTAAAAAAAATCATTATTATACTTAGTGCAATAAACCTGCTCTCTTTGTGCTGGACAATCAGAACATTTTCCCAAATTAACCAGAAAAAAAGAAATGTAGAGCACAATATAGAATAATCTGACCCAAAATTTAAGTAAACAATGAGATTATAATGGGGCATCAACAGTTATTTTTGGCTGTAATTGTATGCTATAGGTTTATTTTTGCAGAATAAATTCTTCAATTCCTTATATGTAAGCATTTAAGCTTTTTTTGTGTTTAAATGTTTGTGGCAATAATAACTTTGGAGCTAATTTCTCCGCTACCCACTAAAATGGGGACTGATCTAGTGAGTAAATGTGACTTGAAGATTAATCAGGAAAGTCAAGGAAACCATACAATTTTTTTTCAAATTTCCACAAAAAAAAAAGAAAAACTGCATGGGCTGTGTCCACATGTGCGACAGAAAGCATGAAAACAAACAGACAAGAAATATGTTAGCTAACAAATACAGGTTAAAGTCCCTGTTTGACTTGCTGTGCCTTTAAACGTATAATTTTAAAATATATAGACACTCATCATCAGAAAGGCTGTTTGTTTTTTTCCAAATCCATAATCCCTAAATCAAAGAATTTATAACGGTGATATAGAGGAACTTCTCCATCTATAATTAACTAACATCTTGCCAAAAAATCATTTACTTCCCACCCTATAGATTTTTTTGAGTGCAAATGCAATAATCCAGCAGAAATTGCTTTTATAAATTTTATTAAATAATTTACCCCCCCCCAGGGAAAAAAAACAGGATGGAAGCAGGACTATGTAGACTTGGTGCTAATAACACCACATCATCAAGGTAAAACAGTGCTTCTCTCTGGCATTTTTTCTTCTACCACTCAATGTATTGCACCTACTATTACTACTTCATTTACTCCTCTACCCACAGTGACAGCACAAAATGTAGTAAAAAAAAAAAATAATAATAACAGTACTTTGTGGGTCACTACCAGGTCAGTTCCATCATATCATACTGAGATCAGATCCCAGGGAGAACTCAAAAATTGTCCTTTTGTGTATTAGCGGCATATCTCAAGGCAAAAGTTGCAGTTTTCTTAACTAGATGCAGGTTTGTGGCTTTGTTGTTGTTTTCTATAATTCTCTGTACCTATTATTTCGATACATGCATGCAAGCTTCTCATTCATGTTCTATCTGTATCTCCAAGACAGTATGTTGTAATTTAAATAGTATTTTTCAAAGTTAAAAACAAAGCATTGTTTCCTTTTTGAACAGTGTATTTTTGAATGCGTCAAAGCAGATATTGAAGACTAGCATTAAGCTGCATATCTGTGTGGTTGGGATGACTGGAGCAGACACAGGCATCACAATGAAAATCTAATCCAACATGTAAAATAAAAAAATGACATGTTTAAATAAATTTGAAAATATGTTACTTTTAAAGGGTGGTAACATACAGTACTTCACCTTGATGATTAGTATTAGATAATTATTAAAAAAAACATGATTTTCATACATTTGTAATTATTTAACATGTACTAATATTTATGTAGTTGGCCAGACTTTACAAAATAAGCAAGAAGTATTTATTATTTCATGTTACAGCGTTCAAGGAAAACAGATTTCCCCCTCTAAATTACACACATTAAACTTTCAGCAAAGCAGCTCTTATTTTTGTGTTGCACTGAAGCGATGAATCATTACAGGCATTTGTTTTTCTACCACTCCATTGTAATATTGCTGCTGATGCCGAAACACTGATTAAATACTGTATGTGGGTAGAAAATTGTGGAGGGTTGATTTTGTGAATGTAGTAATGCCTGTGTCTACTTCTACTATCAGCATTGTACTTCCACTATCAGTAAGTTTGCATGTACATAAGCACATGTGTGCGCATGCATGTTTGACAAAGTCTTGTATAGTAAAATCTAGTGTACGAGCAAAGCTTTTTGTGCTAAATATTTTCTTTTGAGGAAGCACAGAGAGGACAAAAGAGTGGTGGAGATGTTGGAGTAAGAGAGCAAGCAGAAGAAAATGCAGCGTTAAGAGATTTCACAGCCCAACAAGGACATTCACTGTCCATTAACCCTCAGACCTTGTCCAAAACTTTCCATTTCCTGTTCCGGTGGAGTGTCACCAAAATCGCCCGCCTCAGCCCCTGGGATCAAAGATGGTGCCCCCAGCGATCCATCTACACCCTCTAACCCAGCTTCATCCTCATCCTCCTCCTGGTCCTCCTGGACTCCTCCTTCACCTTCAGCCTCTGCTGTAGCTGCTGTGGGCCCAGGACTCCCCTCTGCCAGTGGCGGGTGAGTCCTGAGAGGGTCCTTGCGATCTGGATACAACCTTTGCTCTAAGGTCTTGAAGTCAGGCTCAAACGGGTGGTGTACACCTGCTTGAGGGGCACCCAGTGCCAGACCCAGGCCCACAGCGGCTCCCATTCCCATTCCTGCACGGTACACTTCCATGCCATCAGGCAGCATGGACTTGATCTTGGGCAGCCAGCGCTTACGGACACGCCTCGCATTAGTGCACATGTCAGCAGCAATCACATTCATTTCACTCTCCTTGAAGTTGGGGTTAAAATTTTGACAGTAGACTGTAAAAGAGGGAAAACAGAAATGTTCATGTATACATTGTCCGGTTTGAATATTCAATCACTTACATACTGGGTATTTTGAAAAATCAACTCACGTTTGACAGCGTTGAGGACCCTGCTGTCCAGGGGTTTCCGACTGGGATCACTAGTAGAAGAACGGATACCTGTCCCACAGCTATTGGCTAAAGTGTTTCTGGAAAGCAACAAAGTCAACACCAGGGGGCTGAGTCAGCAACTGTGCTGTGCATAAACATGGCAACACATACTTACCCAACCCCATGGTGTATGAAAGTTGGTTTGTGAGTAAATATATATTATATAAATTATATATGGTATTTAATATGGTATTAAAGCCATGTGCAGAACTCAAGTCTTAGTTGGCCTTTCTATACTTAGTTCTGCTTTGTTTCACATGCCTCAATACTCACCTATCAAAGAATGTAGCTAACAGGCGCCTGAGCAAGACTTTGTGTTTGATACCGGCACATAGATGGCAATTCATCAGCTGGCCTCTTGTCATGAAAACCTGTGTACCTGTTTGGTATGAAAAAAGGATATATGATGTAAGGAATTGCATTACAATCACATTTTTCCATTACCTTTGAAGACTCTCTGTGAGTCTCTTTGACTAATAAGTATTTTGTGATGTAATCTGTGCAACTTTTAAAGTCCATGTTAAAGGACATCATAAATAGAGTTCAACAATGCGTCAGCTGTTCAATATGTAATTTGGTAGAATAACTAAAGTTAGCAGACATAAAAACAGCAAACTAATAAATTATTTATTTATTTCCAACACTATCTCTTTCTTATTCATGCATATACATTTTCTTTGTGACTTTTTGAACTCAAGTTCATCAGGGAGAGTCTGTTGTTGCCATGCTCCATGATATTAGCTACAAGTTGAGTGAGCCCATTGTTTTTTGAAATTCTCTGGTCTGACTCCCAAGTGCTTTATCTGGCAGTCAGACCAAAGACTTACAATTTTGTCCAATAATATAAAAAAACTCTTTTCTTATGCTCTCAGAGCCCTTTAAGTGTCATTTGTCAAAGTCCCGGCGGGCTGTCAAATATGCTTTTTACTCCAGAGTGACTTCTGTCTAGTCACTGTACCATAAAGATTGATGCGGATTGCAGAGATGTTTGTCCTTCTCTCACATCTTCCATCTCTGCAGCTTTGTTTAATCCTTTTAGGCTTTACAGTGATGTGGGTCAAACCCACTACGGTGGGTTCGACGGACTAAAACATTTCATAATGGCTTCATTGCTATCCTCCTGATCTCAGATTCTTCTTTGATGAGCAGAGGTTTTAATTAAGGATGACCATAGCAATTAATGTTATTAATACTTAAACATAATTAAATTTAAAAATATAAATAGTGTTGTTGACAACCAATGTATGTGAATTACAAAGTCAAGTCACCCCTCCATAATGGCAGATTTATCTATATATCAATCTTATATTTAGGCAAATGTGTGTATCTTATAAACAAGTGTTGTGACACCCCTGATCCAAATAACTATAGCTCAATATCCATAATATGTATGGTTGCAAAAGTTTTTGAAAAACATATTTTTAGTTTTATACCTTAAAATCTACAACATCCGGTCACCTTCTCAGTCCGGACTTAGACCAAATCACTCAACAACCACTGCTCTGCTAAATTCACAAATTAAACATTTTTTGCATGACTCTGGTAATCTTACAGGTGCCATCTTTATTGATTTATGGAAGCCTTTTTTTTTGGTTGATCACTATTTACATAGAAATGGCTTTCCTCCAATAAACTACTACTGGATTAAACCAATCTTAAAACCTCCAAAACCTCCCATCTGCCCCTTAACACTGTATATAAACATCTTTCTAGATTTGTTCTTGATTGCTTATTTTACACCCATCACTTAATCATATATAATTCACTTAATTGGCCCACACTTAATAACCTCCTGACACCCAGCAATTCAATTTTGTCCTAGGGACATTTGTTTTCGTTAAAAAAAAAAACACACACAAGCACCACCTTTGTGCCAGGTAAAGGATACATGTTGTCTCAGTGTTAATACAAAATCAAATGTGATGGCATAACAAAATTTGATCCAATCAACCATAAAAACTTCAAAATTCATTATACAACATTTTTCTGGAGTTTCTGCCAACTGTCTTCTTTAAAAAAGATCTTATTGCATGGCCTTAGACCTCCTAGACATTGTGAACACATCTCTTGTCTCAGGTGTATTCCCATAGGCCCTGAAAACTGCAGTCATTAAGCTAATTCTAAAAAAAATAATAATACCTAAATACCTATATACCCATATCAAGTCTACAAGTAAAGTAAGATCATTAAAATAGAATTTTTTATACAGCTGACCAATTTATGACCTTGAACAACTGTTTTGAAGTCTTCCAGTCAGGGGTCTTCGATGACATTTATTTGAAATGTGGCAAAAATCTTGTCTTGAGATTACTGCATCTCAGTGCTGCATTTTACACAGTTAACATATTATAAGATAGATTGAGGAACTAGGTGGTACTTACTGGCACAGCACTGGAATGGTTTGAATCCTACTGAACGGACAAAGAACGCTTTGTGTCCATAGGTAAATACACATCTGAATTTACAGATGTAACCAGACAACTAAATAAGTTATCATAATTATGCAGAATATATATTAATTTACATCATCATAGATTATAATCTTATATAAATGCCCAGGAAATGCACTGGAAAAAAATCAATGATTGAATGTGCCATACTAGTCAGCATACTATCACCTAAAGAATATCAAGGATTAAAGGCCTCACATCTAAGCAAGACTTGGAAAAGCCTGTCCATTCTTTTTTATTTTCAGTAGACCTGATTACTTTAACGGGGTAAATGGTAAATGGCCTGCATTTATATAGCGCCTTTCTAGTCTTTTTGACCACTCAAAGCACTTTACACTACACTGTCCATTCACCCATTCACACACCAATGGCACATGCCATCGGAGGCAAATCAGGGTTAAGTATCTTGCCCAAGGATACAACGATATGCAGCTTGGAGGAGCCGGGAATCGAACCACGAATTTTCTGACTGGTGGACGACTGCTCTACCTCTAAGCTACAGCCGCCCTCCTTACAGGCCTCCCTGAAAAGTTAATAGGACAGCTGCAGCTAATTCAAAATGCTGGTGCAAGAGTCCTCATTAAGACTAAAAATTGATCATGTTACTCCATGTCTGAAATCCTTGCCAAAGAATAAACTTTGAAATACTTATGGTTTATAAACCACTGAATGGTCTTGGGCCCAAATGCTTTTCTGCAGCATTCAGGTTCTATACCACATATATCTGCAAAAAAACTCCCAGAGAACTACCGTTTTTACCGTTTTTAAGTCAGAGCTCAAGTCTTTCTCAAGGCGTTTGCTGCTGCCCATTATTGTTTATTCATTTTGTTTATTAATTCTCACTGTACTGTAACTTTGTTTCTGTTTTTGATTTACTTTCAATTTTTGATTGTCCCCTTTTTATCAACTTTTTTAAATTGCACAATTTTGTTCTTGTTTTTGCTTTTAATTTCTATTTTAGGATTTTTAATCTTATCTAATTATAATTATTTTGTTCTTGTTTTTTAATTTTAAATTGTTTATTTTTTCCCTTTCAATCAACCAACTGCTTTTATATTGTATCTTGATGCTTTTAATGTTTGTGTTGAGTATGTTGAGTTACCTTGCTGTTGAAATGTGCTAAACAAAAAAAATGGCCTTGCCTTGCCTTTCCTTGCATTAAAGTGCACATGTTTTCGATGATGTTTTATCAATACTATCTATAGCACATTATAATCTTAATTTGTAATTATTATCATATTTTATGATATCCTATTTTACTACTGTGATAGCCCTTTGTGGCCAGAGTTATCAAAGTCAATTTTATTGTCAATTTCTTCACATGTACTTGACATACAAAGGAATCGAAATTTCGTTTCTCACTATCCTATGCGTTTCACATGTACAACAACATCAAAGTGCAGGTGAACAAGATGAGACAATCCTAAACTACAAAAGTAAAGTGCAGTAGCTTAAGGCTACTTTTGCCTAGTCTTACTAAACTAAACTAGAAACAAACAAACACGTATGACAGGACAAGACATGTGTACCCCAAGACAAGACATAAGTAGTACGGAGTGGAAGGACAAGTTCAACAAGACAAAACAGACAAAACAAGACAGTACTGATTGTCCCAGCTATGTGCATTATGAGGTAGTTGTTGTGCATTATGACGTAGCATTATGAGGTAGTTGTTGTTGTAATGTTGATGTAATGTTGATGTACACTTATTGTGTACATCCTTTCCAATTTAGTTTTTGTTAAACGTCTGTGGATTATTGAGTATGCGTTATTTTATGTAATCTATTGCCCCCTTGAAAATGAGAGGGTTCCTATCAAAGGGTTTGTCCTACTCAATAAAATGTTTGATAATTGCTATAAATTAAATTTGAGCAATTACATTTTCATGGACTAGAGGTGAAGAACACTTAAATGTATGTGTATTCTTAAACTTGCATTGTTTTGAGTATAAATGACAGGACATGCCTACCAGCTACCAATTCCAGCTTCTCCCCCGGGTCGCCTTCGGTGTAGAGCTTCGGGTGGCAGCGGTAGCCAATCTGGCTGATGAGGCTTGCAGGCAGCGCCACCAAGTCCCTGCGGATCAGCACACAGTTGCGGTTCTCCAAGGCCAAGGGCATTGCTGCCATCTCTGGTTTGTCCTGGACTGATGAAAGCAAGCACAAAAAGTCTCAAAAAAGGGATTTGTTTAACACACTAAAGCAGGAATAGATGAATGTGTATGCATCCATTTAAAACAATATAAACATAAAGATAAAGTTACTACTATACTATCACCTACACCTCTTGTACATCATTATAAGAAGTTAATTAGTTCAGCAGCTGGGGCACACCTATAATCACCTAAAAATCATCTACTTACATCTCATCAACTTGATGTGTTCTCAGATTTCTACACTCCTTCACCTTCATCCATTTACCCACTTAACTTACCCCCCCCCCCCCAAATTTCGAGATGTGTGTTCTACGAATTTGTATATAGTGTTGTGTATTTTAATTTTTTTTTTTTTATAGTTTTTATCTTCTTTAGCTTTTATTTTCTTTTCTTTTCTTTACTCTGTACGCTGCAGTAACAGACAAATTTCCCCATTGTGGGATCAATAAAGTCTTATCTTATCTTATCTTATCTTAAATAGTGTTTAAAATATCAACGTTGTGTTAGAGCACTGTGGAAAGAGTCGCAAATCCAGACATCTATGGTGAATCAACACGCCCTTTTGATACAAGGGTTAGGGTTAGGGTTAGAAAGATACAACAGAGGGCCAACATCATATGTAGGGCTCTACATATGCCAGAGTGAATACAGGCATATGCCTTCATTGTCGCAAGATGTCATGCTTCCTTTGGTGTCCAAATCACACATTACAACAAGATTGGGCCCTACAAGACAAAGTGTCTAATATGACACTATTTAATTATTGTCACAAATGTAAGGAACAAGAGTGATGCAGCTTGCAAAATATATGCAATAGTACAAAAGTGTTAGGATTAGATAGTTAATCACATATTGTTGTAGCAGTGTCCTTGCTAGTGAACACAGCAGGTTGAGGTCATCTCATACAAAAGTTTCATGTGTTTCATAATGATTTAGAGCATTTAAAAATCAAGTATCCCAGCTGCATCAGCAATTTGAGTTTTGGAGGGGGGGGGGGAGATCTGGGTCTGGTATTAGCTTTTTATTCTTGGCCTCTGAGGTTGCACAGGGCAACATGTACACACAACAGAAATATTAATCAGTTCAATGCCACACATGCACATTTGTACACATTAAAGTGTGGGTTAATGCTTGTGCATGTGTGTACACAAGTATGCAGGAAAAAGGAAAGAGATGGTTCTCAAATATCCCACAATGTCACCCTGGGGTGCTATGACTGAATGCAGATGGAGTGGTTTTCATAAATCTGAAACTCTAGAATATGAAAAAACCCTGCAATGCCTTTGAGATGCAGGATGCTAAGAATAATGGAAAGTGTGCGGTTGTGAATGCAAACAGAAGTGAATATAGCACCTATGCTTGCATGTAGGCAAACATGCACCAGTATAAAAGTGTAGAAGAAAACCATAACTAAAGGCAGCACAGACCAGCTGTTGTAGCTATGATAAGGAGTCTGTTGTTGGTCACGATGCACTGCAATCATAACTCCATAAAGCTATCTTTATGCTGAAAGAACCCACACACACTGGAGGCTCAACATCCTGCTCTTTCTAAGATGTGCAGGGTACATGTTTGATAAAAGATTAAATGATGGAATGAGGATGAAATTCATTTTTTGCAAAATACATAACAAGCCTGTACAATGAGCAACTATGTGCCTAACAGCCTACATGTATAGTTAAAATTTTTGCAAGTCATGCTGAGTTTTACTTTTGGGTCAGTCTGATATCAAATGTAAATCTGCTATCTGAGCCAAGGGCAAAAACTACTAAAATATAAACGCACTGAGTCAGGTGTTACATGGATAGAAAGGAAATACAACAATAACATTGATGCATGATGCTTTGGATTTGCTGATTTAACCCCATTTTTATATAAACCACTTTGATTTGTTTGGTGTTCAAAAGTAAATATATAAGTAGTTTGGGTACTGGAACGGAATATAAAATATAATTTTATACACTGTTATTTTATTAGCTTATTTATTCATGAAATGTGAATTAGTCCAGCTTGAGCAATGAGTGCTGACAGTGTTAGAAAATACACTACAAAGATGTCATAAAAGGATCAACAATTCATACTCACTCCCATAGGGATTAGCTGAACGTGCATAGAGATGACTGTAGGCGTCTTCTGAGATGCCATCATATGGCTCTTCCTCAAATTCCTCATCCTCATTCTGGTAGGATGTGGGACTGTCGGTGGTGGGCAGGCTGGATGCTCCCGGACTGGACCGTTCAACTGCTCCTGCTCCTGCTCCACCAGCCCCTTGTAGGTGATATGAAGGCAAACCAGGGATAGAGGTCCCTCCAGCCGTTGTGTAGAACAGAGAACTGGCCCTTGCCAGCCGACTCCCCAACTCTGAAGACGAAATCTTGCTTTGTGTTGATGGTATCGTCAGGGGTGTCGGGTCAGCCCCCTCTAGTTTAATTTTGCGATGTGGCATGATTAGAGATGGAGACCAACCAGGCGTTGCCAAAAGAGCAGCCACAGCAAGGCCGTTACCATTATTACAAGGACTCTGTGGCTCAGATCCTGTTTCCTCTAAGGACCCTGCTGTTTGCGAGTCACAGTGAGGTGAGTTTGCCTTGAACATTAGGTCCATGCCTCTTTCAACTATATGCTGGATTTGGAGGTAGCCAGCTGTGTACATGACCACTAGCTGTTCGCTTGCTGCCATGGTTAGTTTTCCTGTGTAGCAGAAAGTGAGGATCTGCTCAAAGCAAGCAGGTGTGACTGAGGAGGGCAACTCAAACTGGGTCTTGGTGGACGTGCTGAAGAGGTCACGAAAGTAGAGACTGCTGGCAGCCAACACAGCCCGGTGGGCTTTAAACGCCTGACCTAGTTGAAAGAAACGACACAAAAGATAGACACTTTTATATTAATTATTTTTTTAAATTATATATATAAATAATTAAAGTTCTGTTACTGAAATAAAATCTGCAGATTTCCTACTAACCTTTGACCAGGATAGACACATCACAGTAGTGTCCCAGCAGGCGCTGCTCATTGAGGGAGCCCAGAACCGTGGCTCCAAAGTTTGGAATCTCCACATGGAGCAGCTGGGACATGTTGGAGGCAGGCAAAGAGAGATGTTTCAGATATTCACTGCAGACACCGCCAGAGAGAGAGGCTTCTGTAAAAAGAAAAAAAGAAGGCAAGGAGAACGCATTGGAGAACTTGAGGTATAGTGAGGCAGAAGGAGTGAATAGAAAATGCGTGAAAGATGAAAATACATGCCAGAGGGAGGTAGAGAGGCGAGAAAGGGAAAATTGAGAGAACCTTAAGGGAAGCAGAAAGCAAGAATGAAAATAGAGTTGAAATGAAGTGAGAAAATGAATAGAGTTGGAGGAGAAGTGAGAGGTGTGTGAAAGAGAGGAGATGTGGAGATAGTGGTTGTGAGGGGGAGAGGCAGGAAAGACAAAGAAGAAATCAAGTCAGCCCACAAAAAAATTAAACATGAGAATGTTGTCATGTGTGTATGTTAATGCTGATTTTGGATTCCATCCTTTTTAGTGATATATATGTGTGTAATGAGGGAAGGTCTAAAGAGATTAACATCTTAAATTAGGTTGTACATAATTATTAGGCAGATAACTGATTCAGGTAAAATGGGCCTTTAAAAGAGATTTACCTCATACTAAAACACCAAAAAATCCTTTCAGACAGGTGTAAGAATATTATTGAGGCTTAAACACTGGATAATCAAATGTCTTATTGCTAATAGTCAACAGGGTGCAAACAATGAGAAGAGGATCAAATTGACAGCAAAACACTTAAGAAGAATTGCATATGAAGCTACCAGGAAACCATTATATTCCAGTGCCACTATATTTCTGAACTGCAGGCTACCTGGAGGGGCTAGAAGTACAAGGAGCAAGGCTAAAAACATGACCAGTGCTGAGTACTTTCACAATTTGAAGCCTTGACAGTGGGCAAAGAAAAACAGATTTTTCAAAGGTTTTATGGACAGAAGAAAAGAGAGTGACCAACGAACCGAACGGATGGGCCATGATATCTGGACCTACTTCTAGTTTCTGATAAATAGGAGCTTCAAGCAGTTGTACAGGAAGAAGCACTCAACATTTAAGAAGGTCTTGATCTTTATACACAACAAACATGCGCCATCACATTCACCAACATAGTCCACTGTTTGGTTAACTAGCAGAAGGCTTCAAACATGGCCAAATAATGTTCTGGTCCCTTCCTCAGCTGACTAACTAAATGTAAGTGTTCTTAAATGTGAGATTTACAGTGAGGGAAGACAATACATCTCAATGAGGTTGCTGTATTCAGCAAAAGTTGATTGTGCACAGAACAGGAGTGACAGACTCCATGGAGGAAGGTTCATTTACTAAATAGAAGGTGGATTTATTGGTCACCGAATAGTTTTGAAAGGCCAAAAATGTTTTTCATTGCGATTCTATGTTACACTTTTCTTACACTTTAAAATTAAGAAAAACTTTACTGATTTCAACTAGTTTTTTGAATGATTTTTTTTTTACTTCGTTGTTAAAACTCATAACTATGCAACTACTCTCAGACAGACAATCTATATTAAGTCTGATAGCTATCTCCTCCTAAGTGATTCTCCTTCCCTGAACCCTGTGTCATTTTTTTCCTTCTTATCCACACCAAAATACACACACACACACACACACACAGACATACATAAACACACTAGTTTCATTATTGAGCAATGCTGCAGAACAGTTTCCAGGAATACAAACTGAAAAAAATGTCACCGCCTCTTTCTCACACAGACACACAAAGACACACACACACACACACACACATGCACACACACGGACATGCACTCTGGCTTATTTACATAAAAGTATGCACGCCTAAACATGCGCACGTACACACAGACACACACATGCACACGCACGCACAGGCTTGCATAGGGAAATTACTGTGTACTCTGGCACACAAGCATTCACCTGGAGAAACCAGCACATAACTTTTCCCCACTGACACTCTCTCTCACATGCACAAATGCAGAAAAATGTGCTCACTCAGTTCTGACCTGTGTAAGCCAGTCCTCTGGTTGAAACACACCATGGAGTCTTGAAACATACAAACACACCACCAGCAAGTCAGGACCGGGACAGAAGAGGAGTTGGAGATGAAGGAGAGAAGTCTGATGTTCTCCGACTGGTCGACGCTCCGTTTCACTTAAAGTCTCATTCCCACTGTCTCAGAAATGCTTCTCTCTGTCTGGTTGACTTTTTTCTGTGTTCTCTAGCATATCTTATATCTCTAAATTTCCTCTGCTGTCTGTTCTAGCGCTGTCTCAAAGCCTCCCTCTGCCTCCCTGTCATTATCTCTCTCTCTGTTTCTCTGCCCTCTCTCTATTCTCCAAGGGTTGAATTCAACAAGTGCCAGTGTAGAGGGATAGAGAGAGTGTGAGAGAAAGAGAGAGGGGGGAGAGAGGGAGAAAAAGAATGGGGAGAGAGAAAGAGAGCAGAGCGAATCAATGATGAAAGGAGTGGGAGGCTCAGTGTGTGCGTGTGTGTGCGTGTGTGTGTGTGTGTGTGTGTGTGTGTGTGTGTGCATGTGTCTGCGCGCGTGTGTCTGATCAATGCAGTATCTATACGTCGCAGGGAGTGGGAGGGAGAGAAAAACACAGGCTACAGTTACAGACGGAGACAGAGACTGGGCAGAGCTCGACAAGCAAAGGAGGGAGGGAGGAGAGAGTTGAGACAGAGAGAAAGTCATCTGAGGACAGTACGAGTAGAGAAAGACAATTAGGTTGAAGCAACTTCTGCCAATTGCCCGTGGACACAGACGCATATATGGTTTAACAGAAAGAGGAGGACAATGACTAAGACAAAAGAGATATGAGGAAAGTTCTCAGAGGTCAGAGCCATGATAAATTAAGTATACACTAAATAGTGAAACTTCTGAAATCCCTATTTGATGCAAGTGAGGAGGAATTGCATCATGTCTTGGTACAGCTTTCCTGTAGTAAAGGTGATTCATTAATACTGTAATCCCTCCACTCATGGAATTTAGAAGGATAATCAAAAAACAAAATCTGTCATTTTAAGGTATTTTCCATTTTCATATAGTCCTAGGAAGACAAGAGTTTAAAAAATAGGTTTTACTTTTGTTGTGTATTTTCTCTAAATCATCTAAGGACGTATCAGCCAAACACCTACACAAAAGAAGTACCGTCTTCATGCAAGACTATTGAGTATTTGTGCATGAAGTGATAGATTAAATGATTC
This sequence comes from Eupleurogrammus muticus, assembly GCA_036785175.1. Taxonomy (NCBI): domain Eukaryota; kingdom Metazoa; phylum Chordata; class Actinopteri; order Scombriformes; family Trichiuridae; genus Eupleurogrammus; species Eupleurogrammus muticus. The sequence continues at coordinate 429,879 of JAYKQN010000065.1, read as the reverse complement.
ATTTATTACTCTAGTTTGGCAGTTTGGTGGATACAGGTGACATTTCTGTGTTTTCAGTTGTTACTGTTTTTTTTGCAGAGGACATGTAAGATTGATTGTTGTCTTGATGCAGGAGCCAAATGTCGTAGCCTGTGTCAGGCAGAAGAGAAAACAGCTAACAGAGAGGATAAGTTCTACAGAGAAGTGTGTGTGGGAGGACATGAATGCAAAATTACTATGAGTAAGTGCTTCTTTATGTGATGTGAGGACATAATGGACACACACACACACACACACACACACACACACACACACGTAATTGCAGCATGACTTGTGCATCTCATTTCATTTTGATACATTTCAGATAAAGACCAAACTATTTGTTTAGCAAGTTCAAAATCTCAATTCATCTTTGTCTTTTTTCTGTTTAAAAATAAATAAATGATGCAAAGAATATTTATTTATTTATTTGAATGCATCCACAGAAACTATCTTCTTATTTTTTACTTTGCCAAAGGAACCTCAAGGAGAAAGTTTTGCTGAACTGAGTAAACTTTTACTCTTCAGTCACAGCAGAAATACCACAAAGCACTGAATGTAGTGACTCACACTTTGGTTTTGAGAGCTTTGCCCCAGTTGTGTGATATCTGCACAGCACATAAGTGCACATGGATGAGCACATACAAAAAACACAGTAAAATCAGGAGCTAAAAATCCACAAACACACTAATACAAATAGACATATACACACTTCCCCCAGTTCTTTTACACCCATGCCAACACACAGTCAGGTAATCCCTCTGTGCACACTCAGCAAAACAGATTCTGTTTGTTTGTTTGTCCGTTCTTCTGTGAACCTGCCACACCGCTTGTCTACCGTTCATCCATCAGTCATTGTGACTATTGTGTCCTTACATTGCCTCTTCTTGCTTCTCCCTTTTCTCTGTCCCTTCCCCTGCCCTGCATACCACGTACCCACTGTCTCTCTGCCAATTAATGCACACAGGGCTGCATTGCAGTGAGGTTGGCGCGTGCCACGGCAGCAGCACAGTACAGAGTCTACAGACATGCATGTACGTGCCAGCCGGAGGGAGGAGGGGGGAGAAAGAGCAGGGGAGTTTATGTTGAGTCAGGCAGACAGGACGAGTGCCCCCCCCACACACACACACACACAAAAACACACACACATCTACTTTTTGTAGAGCATTCGTCCAACAGTCCAAGGATTGTGTTTAAAATATGAGATTGGTCAGTGAACACTTACTCTCAAGCACTTTGGGAGGCGAAAAAGACTGTAAGAAAGGCTTACCACATACCCATACACTTACAGAGCCATATAACAATAGATAACACACCTTGGTATGTGAACAACTTTAATATGAAAATGCAAACAAACTAAATAATAAATGAGCATATGTATGTTTACACACCCGACACACATGTACATATTCAAATACAGTATCATATCCATTACTTCGGAATGTGTTTCATCCATTGCAATGAAGGATACATACCTGCAGTGTTATTAACTGAAGCAGCAGGTCCAGACAGATTTGAATAATGTGAAGAAATGAAATGATTCACCAGATGGCGCGCATGCAAACACATGCACATACTTTCATTACTTGTAATACTGTTATGAATGACAGTAAGTGAAACATTCAAACATTAATGTCACATACAATCATTATTCATGTATTTGCCGTTTAGTCACACCAACTTGTATTCAATATAATATTTTCAAATCCATCCATTTTCTTTACCTGCTTAATTCTCAATATGCATCAGGTTAGTGATTATATTAATTACATGTGAGACCTAGCTGAATTCCATTCAATTCCATTCCTAGCACAGCACACTGCAGGTGAAGAAGGCGATACACCCCAGACAGGTAGCATCTATCGTAGGCACACACCATTGGCCCAACAGGTAATTGAGAGTCTCCAATTAACCTCAGCATGTTTTTGGTTAAGAACCCATGCAGACACAAGGAGAACATGAATCTCCACACAGAACGGTCCCAGCTAAAGGACTTGAACCTACAACCATCTTGCTGTGAGGCAATGACATTACCCACTGAACCACCATGTCACTATATTTTTTAATTACATTTATATTTTAAAACTAAAACTTAAAAACAAAATACTGTATGTAGTTTTCTCAATCAAAACAATTACAAAAGATGGTGTGGATGATCTCAAATCATTGCATGGGATTATTGGAAATATAGCAATGATAAATAATATAATAGGAAATGTTGCTATCATTAGCTCAGCGTGTTTCTCTAATAAAAACAGACCTGCTCATTAAAAACAGTAAAAACTTGATACCAATCTGCTAACTTCAGCTCCAGATGTTCCTTAGTTAATAGTTAAAAATAACTAAGATTAAAAATAAAAGGTTTATAGTAAACATGAGGCTTAAAACTTAAATTTATGACAATCACTGCACAGAGGGGATATCAAAAGCATTGCTCTGTCCATAGAGACTATGTTAACATTAAGTATACATGTGAAATTATGATTTCTTTAAAAATTGCAAAATTATTAAAAACATTTGAGTTAATCAAACTAAACAACTCAACATGTTCAACAAAGGATTTAGTCATTTTAATGTGGTAAACATTACATATTGTGCCTTTAAAGCTGAATCCAATTGAACTTTATTTAAAACACAATGGTCTGAGCATCCCACTCATATAATGAGAAGAGACAGATGCAGAGAAAAGTGATGACACTGAATAATATGTGGAACAGGGACAGATCCTTCTGCTCTTTACAGTCTAGTCTCAATATGAACAGTCCCCTTGTTATAAATATTCAGATCCTGCAGTTGTTCTCATGTCTAAAGTGAACCAGACAACAGATTCTATCCACGTTGAGACAGCAACGCTCCCTGGCAACAGTTCTACCAATCGGGACTGAGCGGGTGTCTGCCTGAGTCTGTCTGAGTATCATTATGGGATGTTGAGAGGGAGCGAGAGTAGGAGAGGCTGCTTATCGCTGCTTATAATGCAACATCATTCTCTTTATATTGTGTGAAAGTAAATTTCTTTGAACCAATATAATGTATTTCTATATTCTTTGCTGCATTGCTTGATTTTTTTCCTGTAGTCTACATGTCTTACATGTTTTTTCAACACACGTATGTTGGCAGTTGTGTAGCTGGGCCTTAAGAGAAAAAGCAAACAGGACTGTTGGACTCTGACCTGCCGTAAGGCCGAAATGTAAGAAGTATGAATTTATATGACTGTGGTATATAATGATCATATATAATGACATGTCTGCAATATGTCCTGAAAATGTTTTCTTTTGTGACCTCTGTAAACTCCAGTAATCAATAGACACTGCCAGGTAAAGTTTTCTGCGCATAGTCAAGAGCAAAATATTTTTTTTATTTAAAAAAAAAAAAAAAAAAAAAAAAAAAAAAACCCTAAGAAATCTTCCTATGATTCACAGTTATGTAACAAACAGACAACTATGAAATGATTTGCTGTGGGCTGAATATTGTCTAGTATCTTTCCACTTGTATTCACTCAATATGCACCAATAATATAACTCACGGTCTGACTAGGAGAAAAACAAAAGGCTGAATTCCAGGTTTAACTAATGGCTCAATGATGTCTGTGGTAATGCAAACATGAAAAAATGAGCATAAAGTTAACTACAAAACAAAAATGACCTATAACCTGGATAATTATTTAGATGAATGTGATTACTATTACTACTAGTACTATTTAGTGTTTTTTTTACAGCTACTGAACTTGTAAGTTTTGATTATATACTATTTACTTTAGTCAAGTTTTAGTTGACTAAAAGTCTGAAGGTTTTATTCTCATCTTAGTCAAAGAAAACTAAACTTGTCCTAAACCTAAGAAAAAGTTTGATCAATAATATCTCTGTTGTATTATTGGCATGTATCTGATATCACTGGAAAGCTGGCTTATGTTTGTTTGTACATAGTAGTAGGGTGATGCATTTTGTGTAAATGAACATATTAATGTAATTGAGTTTTGATAACATTGATGTATGTCAAGAAAGCAGTGAGATGTGAAATGTCAAAGCAGACTATACTGAAAAGCAAGCTAAAGTGGAGGGGGAAAAAACTTGCCCATGATCCTCTGAAAGAGCCACGACTGGACAACATGAAATGCTCCTCACAGCACGACTTTACCCTAGCAGCAGAGCCACGATGACGTGTTATGTGTCTGTGACAGTCTTCACTTTATCCTACAATGTTTATCTTTTCTTTTTTTACCATATGCACACAGCTAGTATCATTACACACACGTTACAACACACACACACACACACACACACACACACACACACACACACACACACACACACACACACACACACACACACACACACACACACACACACACACACACACACCTGTTAACATCATTCTGTGAAATGCTGTAACAACAAACTGAGTTATGAACCTCTTGTTATCTCCACATATTGAGTCTAACAGTTAAGAACACTGCTGATTGACACTCAAAATGATTCAAATTCCTTCTATGCATCAAAGCATTTAACAACAGTGTCTCAGAGTCTCTCAAACTACCTATTTTACATCACTACTATTCTAGCTCTCTGATTGGTTACAGAGTGTGTCTGTCTACTTGTGTTAACCAATTTGTCGACAACTGTCATTATGGGAAATCTTTGCTCCTCTGGAAATAAAAAGAAATACACAGGGAGATGAGATGAGCTGTGGGGTTTGAAATGAAAAAAAAAAATATTTTGATTTAGCTGATGTACTGCATTCCATACTCTGGCTTTAAGATGATTAAATACAAAATTAAAATACAAATGCTACTTGCTTGCTTCCGAGCCTTCTGGGGAATGCTCTATATCTCTACTATACTTAAGTCACATTTTGACATTTGCCAATTTTTTACTGCACATCACAGAGCCGGGGTCAGCTCAAAACCAGCATCAACCCAGGACCAAGGTCATCACAAATCAGAGTTACCACAAAGCTAGCGTCAGCCAATAGGAACCAGTGAACTCTGGAAGAGATCGGAGCAAGCATCCTGTTTTAGACAGAGGGTGAAAACCAGCTTAATAAAGAGTCAGTATGAGACCATCTGTGTTCCTCTTCTTCTCAGTACAACTTCGGGTATCTCATAGTTATAAGGATCTCATAGTTCCATATCATCTATGGTGAACAGTTAGTGTTGTACCATGTTATCGGGGTTGTGCAGTCTTGCCAGTGTAGTACAGTGTTGTAAAGTAGTGTCAGTGGTTTAAAGTAATGTCTCTGTAGATTGTTGTATAGTGTTATATAATGTTGTTGATTTATAGTACAGTGTTCTCAGTATTATCAGTGTAGTACAGTGTTGTTTATTGTTGTCCCCCTACAAAGCTCCTAATGTTCAGGCTTCATCCTATCTTAAGGATCTCATAGTTCTCACAGTTCCATATCTCCCATCAAGAATACATGATGCATGATGACTTTGAATATACATGATGACTTTGGGTTCACAGTTGAGAGCTGAAGTGGTAGGGGAGAAAGATTGATGGTACATGAGGAAGATTAAAATGAGCAAAGTGAAAAAAAAGTTGAAGAGAAAGAATAAACAGAGAGGATATTTTGTGTGTGTGTGTGTGTGTGTGTGTGTGTGTGTAAGATGCAAAAAGAAAAGAACATGATCAGAAGCAGTCACACGGAAAGTAAAAGAGCAGTAAGGAAATCAGGTGGAGTGAACTTAAGAGTTTTAGGTTGAAGAAAGAGATAGGACAAACATAAAACATGCTGATGGGGTTAAAAATACCAATAAACTTTTTTCAACATAAGATTCTACCTCCACATTAACTCAAACATGTCAGATCTATCACAAAAAGTTTTCTGTAAAAGAAAATCATGCTACAAGACAAAGCAGAAGGGAAGAGAATAGAACATGAGAACAAACAAGGTATTTGGGTATTATAGTGTTAACATATCTTTGGATTTCTCTGTAATTGTAAGCTCACATTTGCAGAACCATGGGGGCTACAGGTCATTCCGGTTTATAGCAACACTTACAGTAAATGTGAAGTTACGGCAGCAAGGAAACCAGGACTCATGCAAGACAGATATTTTGAACAAATACTGACACAAGACTAAAAATTCCCTCAACTGAATTCCAATTTAAGAGGAAGCTTTGAAGAAGGAGGGAAGAGAGAGTAACAGTTGCAGAGATGAGTAAGAAGGCTTCAGCCGAATGTCTGTATGTTCAATAGCAACATTTAAGTAAACAAGGACACAGTATGTGTGTTATCATGTGATACATCTTTTTTGGGACAGTTTAATAAATCATCTACATGTGCATCTGCACACAGCCACCATGTGACTTAGCAGCTGTCCAAATATAACACAACTGTACATTTTCATGTGCCTAAGGGCCTAATTTCATGCTGCTGCATGCTGATCTTCTGCAGAATTGAAGGAGTTTGGCTCAAGTTGATTCATTCTACTTTTGCCTGTATACAGATGTTTGAATTGCTGTGACATCTTTAATAACAACAAACAACAACTTTAATGACAACTTAAATAGTTTTAGCAGTTTGATCGGTGCACTACTTCTACTACTACTTAACTACTACTTTAGTGCAGGTTAAGGTATTTCTTATACAGTGATGGAAAGGAACTCAATTTACATGACTTCTATGTTTGAGCATATTTTAAAGGTATTTTTACTTTAATCTATCAAATTGAATCATGAGCAACTGGACTTGTATTTTTCTTGGAAGCATTTGCCTCTTATCAAAGTAGCTTCTTCAGTTCTAGGGCTATGGTCTGACTAGTCCGCACTAGTCTGACAGGACAGTGAAGTGCAACTTCTGTGGGTGTGTTCACCAAAGTACCTGTGAAAGTACTGGTTTCACTGGACGATTGTTGTGGTCTCATCTGATCAACAGTGGTTAGGGCTGTAATCCTGGTGAAGAATGATCATTGAGTCATCTAAGGTTCTAACTGTTGATTATTGATTATTGTTGATTATGTGCAATTCAATCTTATGGATTTTTATATATGTAATCTGTGTGCAATCCTTTCTTTTCTTGCGTGTTACTTAAATAATATTGAATTGCTATCTTCAAAGGAGCGTTGAGCCTTTTCCTTTAGATGGAAATAGACGATTGAGACTGGACCTGGAGAGTTTGCCCATATGTGTTGGGCCATGTGTTTAAAGGTTATTTAGCTTCCCCAATGTGTAAGTCCTTCCATTCCGCACTCCATTAGACAGCATATACCAGGTTGATTTTTTGATTACAGTACCTTGTCCTTTGGTTGTACCAGTTTATTCCAGAGTGTTACTGGGTTTGAAACATACAGAGATCTGATGTTTGTTAAAAATCCTCCTGAGTTTTTCTGAGACCACAGACATGTATGGATTGACAATACCTTTGGGTTTGTCTTTCATTTCCTCAGCATTTATTTTTTATTAGTTATTGAATGCCTCCAAAACATACAACGAGAATAAGCCTTGTTACTATCCCCAAGACACCCTTCCATGCCTATATGGACTTCCCAAGACCGGGTACACCTTAGACATATTGTAAGCAGTATGAAATTGGTAGTTTACAATATTGCTAAATATGTCACCAACATCTTAGTCCTACTGGTTGAATACCAAAATTAGAGCACAAGGCCCTAAACCAGGAGTGTCAACATGTGGCCCAGGTGACAGATCTAGCTCACTAAATGGTCGTTCAGCCCACTGGATGACTGTACAAAGTGTGACAAAAAATAGACCAGTCCCTGTTTTATCCTTCAGGGGTCAAGGAATAAAATATTGACAAATGTGATCCGTAAATGGTATATAAAGCAGGAGATAACTTCACCTGCTGTTTAAAAAAACGTAATATTGTCTGTGGAGTCTGTGACACTATCCACCTCCCATTTATAATATTGTCCTTTCATCTGGACTCAGGATAATCAACAAGTTAACCTTAGAGGCCTATTAACTCCTAATATTGCTCATATAACTTGATGATGAGTTTTTCAATGACTTTGTTTTTGTTGAGTTAGCAGTTTTTCCCTCTAAAGATTCTCACAATATTTGACATCAATAACGGTTTGGGGCATAAAGAGGAACAACTCTACAATATTTCTCAAAATATAAATTTAAAGAAAACTATATATTTATCTCATAAGATAAGATAAGATAAGATAAGACTTTATTGATCCCACAACGGGAAAATTTGTCTGTTACTGCAGCGTACAGAGTAAAGAAAAGAAGAGAAAAGCTAAAGAAGATAAAAACTATGAAAAAATAAAAAAATAAAAATACACAACACTATGTACATGTTCATGACCTCATGAAGAAGTTCAGACCAGCTACAATCATTAACTTTACCTGTGTAATATTTTAGTATATCATATCATTTTCATAGGGCTGTAATTAGTTTGCATTATTTTAAGCTACAGCTTCATTTTCATTATTTGCTGACTCTTTCATGTACACCATCACCCATCAAACAGAAAGTTAACTTCACTTGAAAAGCATCAGTTGGCCTTGAATCATGCTCAGGGTGTTGCACTCCTGCTCGTGACTTTGCTTTGACAAGGACATCAGTTTCCTCCCGGGAGTGCTTCTGTGGCATCTCAAATGTACTCCTTCATTTCCAAACTGTGATTGTGGCAGCAGGGCGTTTGCTGTTAGGTTTAAAAGAAGATAATTGGTTGCACTTGTCTGCCTTTAGAACACCTTGATAATTTATTCTTGCAAGTACAATTACAAAGCAGGTGTCACTGTTGCTCTGTTGCTCCTAGCCAGAAAACATCTGATACTTGGGTGTGAACTCAGGGGATTTGTGCCAATGATTTACAGAGATTTGCAGAGTGCCTTAAAACATCATTGATACTGTTTAACATGACCTTCATGGGGAACAAAAGGGCCATGAGACGCCTTCTGAGTGTGACATAAGGACAAAGAGGTTGTTTCACAGGAAGCCATGTGTTGAAAACTTTATCAGTGGGGACACACCTTTGTGTCACCGTTTGCATTTGTACTAAACATGATTGAGGCAATGAAGCCTTAAAGAAATGTAAGTTTCTTGGTGCTGATCCTGCACATACAAGTGATAATATATAGATAATATACAGGATTGATTGGACTGTTATCTATATAGTATGTACAGTATATTGTAATATTAAACTATTAAGTACTGATTTGATTTTTTGACTTAAAGTTACATCTAAAAATATACTAGAACATCTTTGCATGATTTCCAACAGTTCAACTTTATGAGCCACAGTACATTTCTTCCAATGAAAAAAATCAGGAGGCCTAATACATGACAATAAAATCTCTCAATGTATTTATACTCACTCACTTTGAAAACTAGGCGTGTTTAGATTCACACAAAGCTGATATTTGGGAAGGAAAACACAATCAATGAACCAAGAAAAGTAAATCTAAATGAATCATAGTGTTCACTATATTGCCTCAAGTTTCTTTTCATAATACTTTTAATCTGGGTCAGAATTTTGTCCAGTGCCCAGTTCGTTGGGTTATCCATCCATCCATCTATCCAACTTCTACTTCTTATCTTGGTTAGGTCACGGGGACAGCAGCCTCAGTGAGGGGAGCACAGACTTTCCTCTCACTGGCCACATCTTTCAGCACATGGAGGGGAACCCTGAAGCGTTCCCAGGCCAACCAAGAGAGAGTCTCTCCAGCGTGTCCTGGGTCTTCTCCAAGGCCACTTCTCAGAGGGATGAACCGGGAGAACCTCACCAGGGAGTTGTCCAGATGTCTCCTCACTAGATGCTGAGTGATTGTGATTACAGGTTGGGGTATGAACATAGATTGACTGGTAAATCGAGAGCTTCACCATTGAAGACTGTTGCCATGTCCACATGACTGCAGACCCTATATCAAGGTGCATGTCAATCTACTGCTCCAAACATCTCTCACTCTTGAACAAGCCTTTGAGATACTGAAACTCCTCCTGCACTCCACCCTTTCCTGGCTGAGAACCTTGGCCTCAGATATGGAGGAGCATATTCTCATTGCAGCTGCTTCATACTTGGCTGTGTAGAAAAAAGTAGTGACCATAAAGAAATTCTGTCCATAAAGGTCATGGGCACAATTGGGGATGAAGGGCATCCCTAACGGAATCCATCTTCCACTGAAAACATGTCCGGCTTTCACCCCTCAGAGGTCTCCGCAAAGGACATGTTCACCTTCTCCACATCCATAAAGCACACATAGACAAATTGGGCAAACTCCCATGCACCCTCCAGGACCACACTAAAGGTATAGAGCTGGTCACAGTTCCACGACCAGGACGAAAACTACATTGAAACTTTCTGAATCTGAAGTTCTAACCCTATCTCACAGACCCTCCTCTCCAGAAAAGACCTTTCCAGAGAGACTGAGAAGTGGTATCTCGCATAGTTGGACCACCCCCTCCGGTCCCCCTTTGTGAAGAGAGAATACCACTCAGGCCAAAGGCACTGACCCTGATGTCCACATGATGCTTTTGTTGTGACAACCAAGACAGCCCCAAAACATCCAGAGCTTTGAGAAACTCCAGAGGAACCCATTTGTTTTCCAAAATGTTATCGGAAATATTACTGTAAATTGAGTTACATTGTGCAACACAGACTAGATATAAATGAGTGTGATAATATTAGTTACTGTAGTAATTATTTTATTATTTGTTATTAAAGGAGGGTTAGCGTTAGCAGAAGCACTTTGCTGTCTCTTCTGAGCCAAATGTTTACCAGTGACACGTGACATCAGAGCAGCAAACATGGCTGCTAGAGGAGCCCAATGCTGAAATGAGGACACATCTTTCAGCATCACTGCTCCACACGCACACACGCACACTTCATGTACATTTTCTATTAGAGCAAAGATAAAGCTTTAATTCATTCTCTTCCATGGAAACAAAAGGCAGCAGAACTAACTGCTGTATGATTTTGGGATCATGAAGGTGAATGAAAACGTCTCATGACGAGCAGCAAAGATTCCTTCATACAAATCACAATGTTGTTAGTGTTGAAATGTAAAAGACTGTTTGTTCAAGTGCAGCAATAGACTTTTATACTTAGTGCACGCACACAAGCACATACAAACTCATCCTACCACACTTACACACACACAAACACACACACACACATTTTAAGATGTCACCTTGAATAACCTCTTCAGTGTAAAACAGTGCTGATCTATGTTGCTTGTCGATGAAGTCAGAGTTGAGTAAACAACACATAAATAGGCAGCAGCTCACACAGCTCAAACATCCCATGCATGTTTCCATAGCGTGTTACTGTATATATTCATCATGCTGTGTTGGATGATAGGTTTTAGTTTCAGAGAACTGAACACATAAAGAAATGTTTATAACATATTTACATAATATGGAGCAACGCAGCTGTTTTTATGTAGGGGATTTTATCAATGAAAGTATATTATGTATGTGTCAAAGATCCATATTTAGACGAGTGTTTATGTTGTTAAACATCGCGCTCATGGTGGTGCAAGCCGAAAGGTCAGGGGATCCTTAGTGAGGGTTATCCTCTGGGGATGATAGACGCCCGCACACCATTTGATGGCAGTACTACATATTTGTTGAAACATTTCATTCTAGACCAAAGTAACGTGTCCAGCAACTCATAAGCTCACACATGAACACATGATGCAATATCCAATTTGTGTAATCTTAAAAAAAAAAAAAAAATTGAGCGAAAAAACAGCACAGACTCTTGTTGTGAGGTTGCCAGGAAACCAGCTGGGTTTTTTAAATTTTTGACACAAACAAGATATAAGCCAGTTGAGCTGTTTCTCCAGTTTTCAGTCAGATTGCTACCTGGCTGTTTGGTTGTATTATTTTAAATGTACCAATGTGAGAGTAGTATAAAGCTTCTCTTAGTAAGCAAATACATGAATTTCCAAAATTCTGGAACTATTCCTTTAATAATTGAACACAAGCTCACAAATATCAGACTAGATCAATGGATAATAGAAATGTGAACAGAATAACCAAAAATAACAACAACAAAAAAATGAGAAACAAACAACAAGAGGGGTCATGCTATTATTTAGCAGTAATAATGTACAATAATTACCCCCCCCCCCCCCCACCACCAATAAATTGAAAGAGGTCAGCTTCTTTCCCTTCCATACGTATTACCTTCCCTTCTTCAGTTATTAACTTACTTATTTAATCACATTCTCACTTATTACCTTCCCTTTCCTAATTATTAGCTTCCTCACAACCTTTATCGCGTATTCCCTTCCTCACTTATTACCTTCAGCACTAATTTGCTGCTTTGTTTACTGGCAGCAGTCTTCAGAGAGGATTGAAGTTTGCAGTAATTTAATTATGTACAGCACACAGCAAAAGAGCATGGAAAACTGAGGTGGGCTGCAAGATAAATGCCATCCACTGTGTGGTGTGTGTGTGTGTGTGTGTGTGTGTGTGTGTTCATGTGTGTTTGTGCATGTCTGTGTGCGTCATCCCCTGAATTATATGTTTGACTTTCACAGTAAGAGGAAGCTGTTCTAAACCCTGTCTGTTGTTACAATGGGCCAACTAAAGGTGGAGGAATTCAGAAGTTGATCCGAGCCCCAAAGGTTTTCTCAAGAGAACCCCATTTACATGAATACTAGAAGTGTACCATTGTGAACCCTGACATACTCTAAATAAAATACAAACAGTAACCCTCTAAATGAAATAAAAAGTACAGCGTAAGGACAAAATGAGGTAAGATTGAGCATGATCAGAAATGATGCATATATTGTGAAATAAGCTTTCTACATCACCTTCATGAATTGTTAATGTCTGATTCTACAAATACTGTCAAATGAAGCCAAATAGCATTGACTGTAAAGTATTATTAAATGCAAAACTGAAATTGTCCAGCATGTGTCAGAAACAATCTCATGACTGGATCAAAACATCAGACTTCTCAGTAATCTATAGTTCTCTGCAAGGCTAATCAAGCTAAAAATACTTGGAACAAAAAATGTAAATATGCTTTCTTTTCATTTTGTTTTTTTCTACTTTGCACAAATGCACAAACATGCACAAACATGCACATTCTTGCACATGCACACACACAAACTCACAATCATGCAACACAGGCAAGACATTCATACCATGTGATCTTGCTAGGCATTATGCCAACAGCTAAACATGTCACTGACCAGAAATCTCTGACACAGAGGGAGAGGGAGTGAGAGAAATAAAGAGAGTATTCTTCACATTTGCTGGTGTGAGAGCTCCTTGTGAGTATTGTTAGTGTAGTACAGTGTTGTCAGTGGTGTACAGCAGTGTCAGTAATTTGCAGTGTTGTTTAGTGATGACTTCTTCCTCAACTACAAAAGTTCCTAAAGGTCAGGCTCCATTCTACATTAAGGATATCATAGTTCCTAATCTCCCATTGAGAACACTATGCTCCCAAAATCTGTCTGATTAGTGGTTTCCAGAATTTCTCAAATTAAAATGAGAGGCAGAACCTTCAACTATCAGGCTCCTCTCCTGTGGATCCGTCTTCCTGTTTCAGTCACCCTTCCAACATTTAAGAACAAGCTTATAGTTAAGAACGGCCATGGCTGACCTGGAGCTGGGACGTCATGAGATACTCTGTTAGGGTTAGGGTCTCTCTCTCTTCCTTCCATCTGTAATACCCATGACCCTCTGATGTACTTTTGAAATCTGTTGTGTTTCTGGAGTCCTGCCCTGTGTTTTCTCATTCTCAGAACATGCTGTAGTGCAGCCTTTAAAGGAGCGTTCTGTTGTTGGAGGGTCTGTTGCTGTCCTGATTCACATAGAAAGTACAATGGATCCTATCATCTCTCCCTCCACATACACCACAATTAAATGCATTTCAGTTATTCTTTTGAGTTTCATATTCACCTTTTCTCATTGAAATGCATTGTTTCCACCCTGTGCACACATCATCTATTGTATACCTGTCTATCCTAGAAGAGGCATCCTCCTGTTGTACGAACTGCAAAACCCATTGGGGCGAAATTGTGATTTGTGATTTTGGGCTACACAAATAAATCTCACTTGACTTGGACAGTGTGATACAATTTTGTACAAAGTTGTCAGGGGGTCTCTCTCTCTTCCTTCAGTATTGCCACACTACAGTATTGCCAAGGTAGTAAAGTAATACAGTGTTGTTCAGTGAAGTGAAGCGTTGTCAGTGTAGTACAGTGTTGTACATTGTAGTAAAGTGTTGTAAATGTGTCAGTATAGTACATTGTAGTCAGAGCTATTTGCTTTAGGCTACATACAAAGGGAACATGAAATCTAGATGCTACATTCTGAATGTTCTGTGGTGTGGGGGCAGTCCGTTCTGAGAAAACACAGACACGTGATTTTTGAGATCTAATGTGGAATTGTTCTTAGGAACATGCCATGTTTACTGTTCATTGTCTAAATTCTTGGAAGGCTTCCTGAAAAGCACAAAGCCAAAGCAACTGAAATCAGTTGCATTACAGACTCATAATAGCTGCTGCTGATCCACTCTTCCTTCTTTTTCTCACCCTTTTTCATTTTGTCTGCATTTATACATAGATGGACTATAGTTTCCATACATAATCTACTATCATATATATATATGTTATATATATATATATATATATATGTTATATATATATATTTTTTTTGTACTACTAAGATAGTACAAAAAAGAGAAAAGGTTTGAAGAATTCAGGGACTATCCTATTTAATTTAATATTTATATTTATATATACCTGTATATATCTGTATATATCTGTATATTGTTTTTAATTTAATTTTTTAATTTTTCTTTTTTTTAATTTTTTAAAAATTTGTGTAACTTTTCTAACTGCTGCTGTAGCACTGTGAATTTCCCCACTGTTGGACAATAAAGGAGCTATCTAATCTAATCTAATCTATCCATCCATCCATCCATTGTCTATCCCGCTTATTCCCTTTCGGGGTCGCAGGGGTCTGCTGGAGCCTATCCCAGCGCGTTAAGGCGAGAGGCAGGGATACACCCCAGATGGTCGCCAGCCAATCGTGGGGCACACACACCATTCACACACCATTCACTCTCACACTCACACCTATGGGCAATTTAGAGTTTACCAATTAACCTGAGCATGTTTTTTGTATTGTGGGAGGAAACCGGAGTACCCGGTGAAAACCCACGCAGACACGGGGAGAACATGCAAACTCCACACAGAAAGGCCCCAGACCCAGGCCCAAGGCGGTCTTGAACCTGCGACCTTCTTGCTGTGAGGCAACAGTGCTACCCACCGCACCACCGTGTCGCCCTAATCTAATCTAATCGAATCTAATTAATAACACTTTAATGGCATTTAAATGTTACATCAGCTGAGCAATAATTACAAATACACTATGTCGAACATGCATACATTTAACAAGACAAGTAAACCACATATCTATATTTGAATCTATCCCTCCTCCTGACCAAACATTGTCAAAACCAATTGAGGGGGTCAACGGTAGCCAACCATGTAGCTTCTGTGAAGAGTTAACGGTACAGTGTTCATTTGTATGTAATTTAGTTTATCCAAGTCATTTTATCTGTCAGTAGCACTGCCAAATTAGCTCATCTTGCATTTAACCTGATTCAATGCGACTCCCAACATTTCATGAGTTCATAAGAATTCATAAACCACTCATGCAGTTCAGTGGAGACTCTGCCTGTACAGGTCACTGAGTTACATTTATAACTAACTGTGATTAATTTCAGATCCTTTGAATGGTGAACATCAGTCATCTCAGGTTACATAAATATACAGTTCAGACTGAACAAGTAGACAAAACACAGCTAAAGTCATACAGACTTGGCAATAGTTCAGTATGTTTTATGTGAACATTTCATTTGTTGACACTTCAAGGGAAAAAAATGGCACCAACACAAAAAGCTACTGTTTGCTGCTGGATAGCAAAGTGAAAAAAAACGAACAATAAAAATTAGAATAAGTTTTACCTAACAATATATTATAATTATAATTATATATTATTTATTTAATATATAGCTATAATATATAGAGCTGTGACATTGTGTGCAAACCAAACTATCTTTAAAATGCAATAATAGTAGAAAGAGCAATGAACAAGCCTCAAAGCACACATGGATACATTACTCTTTCCATCAGGTTTTGACTAGAACAAGCCCTGCACTGAAAATGCAGGCGTGTGTGAGTGTGTGTATGAGTATATGATGTATGACTGGTGCGTTGTATCACATACCATTAGCAATGACTCAGTAAGGGAAAATCCTACACATGTTAACACACTCCCCACACAAATATGAGCAAATACAGAAAAAAGTGCACCAATCATGAAATGAGGGCACACACACAGGAACTTTTTAAAATAAGTGTTAGGGTAACCCTAAGCCTAACCCAACATGAAATTACATAAGTTATTTTTTTCAAACAACTCAATATGTCAAAGTAGTTCAGGACAAAAGCTGCATCTGCTCAAATGTGTGTGCTTTCAGAACAGGAGGTGAGGAAAGAATCTTTAAGAACCTCAATGAAGAAATAATTTAAAGAACCTCAAAGAGAAAAAAGCTTAAAGAACCTCAGTGTCTGTGTACTGTCTCAGTATATTTGAGCCTGGTTCTCTGCAACGTTCTCCCCTTCTCACTCCCCGGGCCCCTTGTGGAATGCTGTATAGTGTATGAGGCCTATGGAGGAAGGGCATCCCGGGACACGGCAAGAACACACACACGCATGCACACACACTCGCCAACACACGCAAACACGCACACACAGACAAATACAGCTGTTGAGAGCCATCACAACCTCTGGAAGACAGCCAAGTCAAAGACGAGTGGTGTTGGAAAAGCAAAAGAAAAAAAGCTCCACATTTTCCATGTATGTTGAGTTAAACACTGAAGATAGAAGCACACATTTAGCCCAGATGAAAAATCAGTGTTATATGTATAGATAGATAGATAGATAGATAGATAGATAGATAGATAGATAGATAGATAGATAGATAGATAGATAGATAGATAGATAGATAGATAGATAGAGCAGTGCGGTATTATCAGCTCTGATCATTTTGTAGAAGCAGAAACAGATGAGCATAAAAACTCATGTAGGATTCAGAGCTGCAAAATGGTGAGAGGTGTGTTTCTAAATACGCTGTGTGAACTTCACACTACTTCAATGATTCATGTGACTCTATAAGACTCAGCTTTCAGCACCTGTCTGAGAACATGATGGTATACACACTACACTAGTCAATGATAAGATAAAAAGGTCCAAACTCCAGCAACACTTGCTAGAACTACTTTATAAAGTTGTTCTATAAGATGAGATGTAGACCATAAGGCAACTTGCAAATATTTGGTATTTTTAAACAATCACCTGATGAGCAAAAAGACACCAACTCAACTAGAAAACAGCAAGTGAGAGCAAGTGATGGAAAGTAAGAGCGAGGGGGAAGAAAGTGACAGGAAATGATGAAAAATGGCCACAAGATACACACAAACACACACACAGGAGGAGGTGTTGTATACAGTCAGCTGTCAGAGTTCAGGTGAGGTAAAGTCAACTGAATCTAGGAAACAGTTTCTACTTTTCAAATCTATCCTTATATTGTAGTTTTGGCTTAAAACATAATCAATGAAGTTACAGTGAAGTTATAACTTCTCATGTAACTATGATGTATATTGTGAAGACAACAGGTAAATGGTTAGGGTTAGCCAATAAATCAATAGTATTAGGGTTAAGGTGAGCCAATAGATCAATAGTATTAATCATATTCTGCTGCTAATGACAACAGCAACAACTTTTTATTCTGTCACTATACTGCAGCAACAATAGATCTTTATGGACGTGTTGGCTTCATCGTGATGCCAGTGCGATAATATCAGGAGACTTTTTGCTCCCAAACACTAGAAACTATGACAACAAGAGTCCCTGCGCTTTCAAAAGTGCTGCACGAATATCAGCGAACTACGATCCATCTGAATGGATCTGATCAAATTCTGCTGTGACGCTGCTGGATCCGGATCAGCATCAGCATGTCCTGATCCAGACTTCACGAAGTTTACGGGTCGAGCTGAAGTTTATTTTATTACCGATCCGTGCGGGTGTCTGACAGCTGTCAGCGTTACCGGCGTGAGATGCGTGAGTGGCACAGAGAAGCGAACCAATGACACAAAACCAGCGGCTCCGCTGTCAACATCCAACAAATGTACAGATTTAACGTTAGAAGATCAATGGATTTACCTGAGTTGTCGCGTGTCCATGAAGTGAAGCGTCAGCTGGTGCAGATGTGGCACGATCCCGCAGAAACTATAAAGTTTGCGGGTGTAAAAAAAGAAAAAAAAAAAAAAAAAAAAAAGGAAAAGCAGGGTCCGATTTTCCTCTGCTGCTGGTTTTATTCTCTCTTCCTCTCTCTCTTTCTCCTTTAGTCTCTCTCTCTCTCTCAGTCCCCCCCTTTGCAGGAAGTGAAGCTTCATGATCGCAGCTCTCTGCTCCAGTGTGACGTCATGCAGGCCAACATTCCTTAAAGACACAGACGTGTTTTATGAGCTGCGGGTTCCTCGGTCTGTCCGGGTCTGTCCGGGTCTGTCCGGACCTGGACCCGGTTTGTTTTCTACAGTTTGCAGCAAACACTATGTTATTATCACTAGTTTGCAGAGTCGGTTAGTCGACAACTCCTTCGTTGTGACATCATAACATTCACGTGTCTGTGTGTGGTTACCTCGAGTGTCCTATGTGATGACAGCTCAGGCTACATGATGCGCATGCGCGCTGATCGGCTGAATCCTGACCTGAAGTCAACTCGTCTTTACTGCAGCAGCAGCATGAAACATGAAGCATGAAATATAATATGAAGCAGTAAATCACGGCTACTGTACAGTGAGCAGAGGGTGTACAAATACCAGTATATCTGGTTAATACTGAATTAGACTATCATTATATATGTTTAATACTAAACTGCCATTGTGCACTGTATGTTAATACTGAAATAAACGGTATCATTAAAGCTCATCATTATATATTTTATCACTGAATTAAAATACCTGTTATAGCTGGTCTATCTGGTTTAACTCATTTTAACTGGGAGCCTGTCCACACAAATGTGGTATTTTTTAAACCAAACTTTTATAAAAATGTTTCTGACCACATTAAGCTGCAAAATCCACCTCAAACAATGTCATGCACATGTCTAAGCTGTAGATGGCGATAACATTCCTAACAGAAGGCAGTTTTAACCAATCCCAAGTCTCAATGGATACAACTTCCCGTTTACTGTCACATAGTGCGACTTTAAAAAATGGGTACAAGCTGGGTCTAACTGGGTCAAGCTGGGTCTAACTGGGTCTAGCTGGGTCTAACTGGGTCTAACTGGGTTTAGCTAGGTCTAACTGGGTCTAGCTAGGTCTAACTGGGTCTAGCTAGGTCTAACTGGGTCAAACTGGGTCTAACTGGGTCAAGCTGGGTCTAACTGGGTCTAACTGGGTCTAGCTAGGTCTAACTTGGTCTAGCTAGGTCTAACTGGGTCTAGCTAGGTCTAACTGGGTCAAGCTGGGTCTAACTGGGTCTAGCTGGGTCTAACTGGGTCTAGCTGGGTCTAGCTGGGTGTAACTGGGTCACATACAATGTGTTGATCTTCAGAACCAAAGCTTATTGTGGACTTAATTATCTGACTCAGAGTCTCCAGCAAAGACTTTGTGAAATTGAATCTACAACTTCCTGCTTCTTCAAACATGAAAAAAATGAGGCTTTGTGCCTATATAACAACACTTCAAATCATCCATTAATACAGCTGAGTGTTAATAAGCTTATCAGAGTTTGAACTTGTGCTGACCCTTTCGGGGTCAAGTTGTGGACTAATGTGGGGCCAAACAACAAAACAACAGAAAAAATAATATCTGATACTTTGAATGTTAACCACAGAGCTTTGACACATCAATGTCTGGTTTTATTTGAAGTTTTACTAAATAACTTATTAACTAGCTGCAAAAATCTCTTGCCATTAGCTGCAGTTATCTCCCGTTAGCTGCATTATACTACCATTATATGTTCAATACTGAATTATTAAACTGTATCATTATATATGATTATCACTGAATTAAAGTTGTATAAGCTATACCAATTGATCTAACTAGGTGTAACTCGATCTAACTAGGTCTAATTGTTCTACCTTAACCACAGAGCATTAAGGCATTAGCACGCATTTCTGCATTTTTTGGAACCTTTATGAACTAAATAAATTATCAACTAGCTGCAAAAGCCATTAGAGACAAACTTCTGTAACAGCAGAGTTCCACTCCCCAGACACTCTTGCTGCTAGCTCCTGTTAGCTGCCATTAGCTGCTGTTAGCTCCTACTAGCTGCTGTTAGCTCCTGCTAGCTGCTGTTACCTTCTGCCCACTGCCATTTGCTGCTGTTAGCTCCTGCTAGCTGCCATTAGCTCCTGTTAGCTGTTGTTACCTTCTGCCCACTGCCATTAGCTGCTGTTAACTCCTGCTAGCTGCTGTTAGCTCCTGCTTGCTGCCATTAGCTCCTGTTAGCTGTTGTTACCTTCTGCCCACTGCCATTAGCTGCTGTTACCTCCTGCTCGCTGCCATTCGCTCCTGATTGCTGCCATTACCTGCTGTTAACTCCTGCTAGCTGCTGTTAGCTCCTGCTTGCTGACAGTAGCTGCTGTTAGCTCCTGTGTGCTGCCATTAGCTGCTGTTTGCTACAGTTACTGGTTCAGGGCTGTGGAAACAGGCCTATATAAGGTGATGGAGACACAGCCAAGTCATTGTTATGTTTGGCAGAAACGCAATGGTGTTTGTGCATCAGGAACAGAGACGTCTGTCAGAGCAGCCCTGATGGAACATTTGACCCAAAGCCTTAATTGTCAAACTCTTATGACACACACACACATATGCACATACACACAAAACCCCTAAACACAATATTGATATGTGTTATTAGTCACTTTATCATCGTTAGTTGCTGAATTTCTGCTGTGTGTTTTTACATTGTGTTAAGAAACAACATCTGAATCAGATTCATCTACACTTTTCCAAGTCTCCTGTTATTTTGGCACAAATGACTGTGTTGCCTCACTTCAGTCATCCATCCATCCATCCATTGTCTATCCCGCTTATTCCCTTTCGGGGTCGCAGGGGTCTGCTGGAGCCTATCCCAGCGCGTTAAGGCGAGAGGCAGGGATACACCCCAGATGGTCGCCAGCCAATCGTGGGGCACACACACCATTCACACACCATTCACTCTCACACTCACACCTATGGGCAATTTAGAGTTTACCAATTGACCTGAGCATGTTTTTTGTATTGTGGGAGGAAACCGGAGTACCCGGAGAAAACCCACGCAGACACGGGGAGAACATGCAAACTCCACACAGAAAGGCCCCAGACCCAGGCCCAAGGCGGGTCTTGAACCTGCGACCTTCTTGCTGTGAGGCAACAGTGCTACCCACCGCACCACCGTGTCGCCCCTCACTTCAGTCATGTGTTTGCTTATTTCTCTGTGCAACAATTACTTTCCAGTTTCAACATGTATGAAAACACGTTTACAAATGGCATGAAAATACAATATAAATGTAGGGATTTTAAACCTCATGATGATTCAGGTGTTCAGACTGACTTCATCAGTTTTTATAGGAGTGTCCTCACATAATTTAAAAATCACACAGATCTTATACAAAGTCCTTTTGGAATCTGTCAGGCCAGACACTAAACCAGTTTGGGTCTTTTCACAGGACTTATTAATGTCGCTGATGTAACAATGTTAAACATTTCAATCCTTCAACTCTCAGCTACATGTCTACAAACACCATGAAACACCAGCCGAGGCCCCCCACCAGAAACATGGTGATCTGCATGCTGTAGATGATCAAGTCGTTCAGCACTCCAAAGTCCAGGCGCCGGTGCCCCAACAGAAGCAGGATGACCGACAGCTTGTACTGCAGGCGCAGCAGCACACGCACGCTGACGTACTGCAGGAAGAAGAGCGTGGACAGCGCCACCCACAGCAGCGAGGTCAACAGGCTGCAGCCGAAGTACAGGAGGAACCGCAGGAAGCCGTACATGCAGCGTGAACGCAGGTACAGGTCCAAGTTGTTGTACTTGGTCCGGACTAGCTTGGTGGCATGCGTCGACCCGCAGGCCGAGTGCATGCAGGTGGTGTGGGGGCCATGGAAGCTGCGCGCCCGTCGAGGGATGGGGATCACAGGCATGGGGGGGCAACAGAAGCCCGGCACCGTGCACAGCAGGAGGAATCCTCTGCTGCTGCTGATGGTAATGACGTGGAAGATGTTTGCATCCTTTGGTGATTGGAGCCAAGCTGCTGGACGTGGCTGATCAATTCTTCTTCAAATCCAAGAAGACTGAAACAACAGTTAATATTGATACATTAATATTTCATCAATACATGGTTTATGGTTTATTGATACATTAATGTTTTGTCGATGCATTCTTATTAATATATATATATATATATATATATATATATATATATATATATATATATATATATATATATAGTTACTCAGTTTAATACATTTAAATTCCCTTTTAAAAGAGGTTTTATATCAGTGTGACTTCTAGGTAGATTGGTCATTTATTAATTAATGTTTTATTGAGACATTGATATGTTTGACATTAATGTTGTATTGTTGATGTGTTGAAAGTGATACAGGTTTTTATCTCAGTGTGACAGCGTGTGTGTGTGTGTGTGTGTGTGTGTGTGTGTGTGTGTGTGTGTGTATAGATACACACATAGCGTGATCTGAAACGTTGCCTGTGCATCCATCGTAGCTAAATGTTCTATTTAAAATGACACACTGCTTATATGGAGGCTTGTGAAGTGATGAGGTGATGAAGTGATGATTCTTACTGTAGCAGCAGATCGTTTCCTCAGCAACAGCTGCTGTTTGTTTACATGATAAACAACAAGCTGGAACATAAACACGCCACATTCCTGATCGCATGGATCGATCAGGACCTATAGATGCACAGTTATTGTTTTTTCCAGCGGAGATAATGAAGCAGCAGCGACGCCAGTCCGTGGATTTTACGTCTTGTCGTAAAATTTACGAGTCATTCTGTTGTGACGACAGCAGTTAAAGGGGCAGTGCTCCCTAAACAGGAACGTTGTTTTTGTTACAAACTTTCTTGAAGTATTTATCACAAATTTACAAATATGGCAAAGTACCCAATTTAATTAATAAGTAAATAATTATTCTAAATTCAGCAGGTGACTGTTAATCATGAATTGTCTTTTTTTTAAATAGCCTTTATAGTTGTGTGTGTTTGTGGATGAGTGTTTAATTATTATGGTTGTTAATAATTTGGTTTATCACTTATCACAGATTTTAGAAAAACAAACCTTATATTATTTTGTCAAAAACACTCAAAGCTGTTTCTGAGGAATTATGTGTGTATGTTGCTTTCATATTATGATTTGAGTTTGGTAATAAATGGAATCTTTCTTTTGAAGAACCTTTTAAACTCAGGGTTGTGCCAGAACATTAATGACTGAGTGAAATTGATTGGAAGAACAAGCCTCTGAAAAGAAGAAGTTATAACTTTTCATTTTGCTAGAACATGTTTCATTGGCTTATTTGTTTTAGGAATCATGAACTACTAGTGGTAATGACCTCATCTATCATCTTAAGTTAAGCTATTCCTCAGATGATTTATGGATGTATGGACAGCAAGTTCGTTTACTCAATAGTTCACATGTAGTCTCAAATATTTGTATGATGCTTAATATTAAAATAATGACTTTTCAAGAAGTATCACTTCTAACTAGAAGGTAGAACTTTCTTTCAACAGAAATATTAATCTATTACTGTTTAGAATTGGTATAAGATCTTTGGATCATTTTGAAAGAAAACCCTTTGCAGGTGTTTTTTTTCATTTCCCCATAAAGGCTTTTTCTGGGAAGTTAAGTTATCCTTGCTTGTCATATCGTGATAAGCCAGATTTGTTGGGGAAGAATCTTTTGTAATATTATTTTATAATATAATGATAACCCATATAGATCGAAGGTAAAAGTGTGATATGCAAAACATAGAAACAAGACTTTGCGAAAGTGCAAAAAAGTGCAGAAGAAAGATCAAAAGATTGTTTACAGTGCAAAAACTAATAATTTTATTACACTTCTATCATTCATAATGTTAGATTAGATTAGATTAGATTAGATAGCTCCTTTATTGTCCCACAGTGGGGAAATTTACAGTGCTACAGCAGCAGTTAGAAAAGCAGTTAGTTGAAAAGCAGTTAGAAAAGTTACAAAAATGTTTTTTTTTTAAATTTAAAAGGAAAAAAAATAAAATTAAAAAATAAATTAAAAAACAATATACAGATATATACAGATATATACAGGTGTATATAAATATGAATTATAAATGTATTGCACTTGTCCATTTTTCTGTTGGGGGGGGGGGGTTACTGAGAGCTGTACTTGTTGTACAGTCTGACAGCTGTAGGAAGGAAGGACTTCCTATATCGCTCCCTCAGACACTTTGGATGGATAAGTCTGTTGCTGAGGGAGCTCGTCAGCCCAGACAGTGTGTCCTGCATGGGGTGGAGGTGGTTTTCCATCATTGATGATATCTTCCTTATCATCCTTTCCTCTCCCACCACCTCCACTGGGTCAAGGGAGCACCCCAGGACAGAGCTGGCCTTCCTGATAATCTTGTTCAGTCTCTTCCTGTCTGCAGCTGTTATGCTGCCTCCCCAGCAGACCACCCCATAATGTATGACTGATGCCACAACTGAGTCATAGAATGTCTTAAGGAGTGTCCCCTGCACT
This sequence comes from Eupleurogrammus muticus, assembly GCA_036785175.1. Classification (NCBI taxonomy): domain Eukaryota; kingdom Metazoa; phylum Chordata; class Actinopteri; order Scombriformes; family Trichiuridae; genus Eupleurogrammus; species Eupleurogrammus muticus. Next base: position 405,146 of record JAYKQN010000065.1, on the reverse strand, counting down.
CCAAAAGACCTCAACCGCCTGAGCAGGTAGAGCCTGCTCTGGCCCCTCTTGTATAGCGCAGTTGTATTATCAGTCCAGTCCAATTTTTTGTTCAGATGAACACCCAGGTACTTGTAAGATGTCACCATCTCAATGTCCATTCCCTGGATGTTCACTGGTGCCGGGGGATTGCATACCCGCCTACGGAAGTCCACCACCAGTTCCTTGGTTTTCCCCGTGTTGATCTGGAGATGGTTCCGCTGGCACCAGTTGACAAAATCCTGCGTAAGTTCTCTGTATTCCCTGTCGTCATCATCCTCACATACTGTGGACGGTTGGTGAGGTAGTCCAGAACCCAGGACGTGAGGTGACGGTCCACCCCAGTGTTCTCCAGCTTGTTCCCCAGGAGTGCTGGTTGAATCGTGTTGAAGGCACTGGAGAAATCAAGGAACATGATTCTCACAGTGCCTCCAGGCTTCTCCAGGTGGGAAAGAGCACGGTGGAGGAGAAAGATGATGGCATCGTCCACCCCGATGTCAGGCTGGTAAGCAAACTGGAGGGGATCCATCAGTGGGCTCACCAGGGGGCGGAGATGGTCGAGGACCAGGCGCTCCAGTGTCTTCATCAGGTGGGACGTTAGTGCCACCGGCCTGTAGTCACTGAGGTCCTTGGGGTGTGGCATTTTGGGGATGGGTACCACGCAGGATGTTTTCCACAGTTGTGGCACCTTCCCCAGCTTCAGGCTCAAGTTGTAGATATGCCCTACAATCCTGCTCAGCTCGTCTGCACAGGATTTCAGGAGCCTGGAACTGATGCCATCTGGACCTGCAGCCTTCCTCGTCTTCATCCTCCTGAGCTTGTTCCTCACCTGTAGTGCTGTGAGGGACAGGCTGGAGAGGGGGGGCTGTGTGCCCGAGTGTGTTGGGGAGGGGGTTGGGTTGATGGTGTGGAGTGTCGTTGGTAAGTGTGAACTCAGCCAGGGCTGAGAGGCGGAGGTGGAAGCGGGGGGGAGGGGAGGGCATTGTCCAGGAGGTAAAGTCAGGGGGGGCTGCAGCAGGGCAGGCTGGGCCGGGGGAGGGGCAGATGACTGGTCAAACCTATTGAAAAATAGGTTTAGGTCATTCGCCCACTGTTGGTCCCCTGCCGTCTGGGAGTTTGGTTCTTTGTAGCCTGAGATGGTTTTCAGGCCTCTCCAGACTCCACTGACGTTACTCCTCTGCAGCTGATCCTCCATCTTCCTCCTGTAGATGTTCTTCATGTTATGCATTTTGTTTATCAATTTTTTTTTATTAATGCAGGACCTGGTGATCAGCTGCTTGTTTTCATTTAGTCATAATCACATGATCTGACCTGTTTATATCTCAGTGCAGAACTAAGACTGTTCATACCTGAGAAACCATTGATGATTTTGTTGGATGCTGTGTGGAGTATAAAAGAGAGTAAAAAAACACTGGAGGGCGCCGTTTCTCCAGGTTTCACAGAGCTGCTGTTGCCTCCGTCCTATACAGGTTTATTTGAACCAAATCCAGCTCTTTTGTTATTGCCTTCTTTGATAAATGTATGCTTGTGGCACCATTACAGCTGCAGAGGCCACTAAATGGTGCCAAGTTTAGATGTTTCCTGTCACCTGCATCTGCCTAATAACTGCAACAAGCTGAGGAAGCTCCTCTGTCTCCTACCATTATCAAGAAAAACAATGTCGATAAAGTAGACACTGGTGATTTAAACAAGTGCCCTTGTAAAGGATGAATACTGGTTCTAATCATGCGTTATGGCAAAATTATTGACTCATATGTTTTTCTTCCAAAATATTAAGACCTCGAGGCCTGAAGGTTGGGGGCTGGTGAGGAAACGCGTGTTTTAAAGTTTCTTTCCAAGTTTGATTGCTGCTTTTAAAATGTCATCACCAAGGCTCATTGTTCACCCGCTGACAAACTGCAGAGACCAAATCAAACCTGGACTTGTGGCCTTGTGAAGTGGAAATTAGAATCAGCTAAGGCTCCCCACCCCCTGCTCACCCCAAAAAACTTTGCCAATACATTGCCATCATGACCAAAAGAGAATTGAATTAAGATTAAAGGGGCAACATGTCAAAATCCTCTTTGATTCCTTCACATACACATGGCTAAATCCATGAATTAATTAAGTAAGTACAGAGTCAGTAGTTGCACAAATTAAATCAATTAGTCTGGCTAATAAGATGAGGGAGACTTTAATTAGTGAAAGTTTAATCAAAGCTGTGTTCGCGCTATGTTTAGTGAACCTCCTATAAAAAGATGCATTAGGGCTATCACACAAACTTTTATCGCATAATTCAAACTGCTGTTGCAAAAGTTTTTGTCACTTTTATGGGTTTCTGAGGAATGGTGTGACATTTCCAGTCAGTCTCAATTTAGAAGAGTAAAATAAATAACATTAACAGATGAGTAAACAGCCACAACACGTATCCACTTCCTGGACAGTTCATGTGCAGAGGTGTCAAGCCTGTGAGAGCAAATTAAGTATCTGATTAAACTAATTAAATAAAGCATGATGCTGACATTTGTGTCAGACAGTTGTTTTCAAGTTTCTTTGGTACATTATTTTCAATTATTAAAGAGAAGAATAAAGATTAAAGAAAAATCGTTCTCTGCAAAATTGCTTTGGTACATGCAAATTATTGAATGAAATAAGAAAAGTTCCCTCCTGTCAGTCATGACCTGGATGGTCGTTGTAGCTGGATTGGGGCTGACTACTTTAATCCTCTGCTTATGGGGGTTAAACATCTGTATGTACTGATGAGAGGAAGCTTGAACCTAGAAATGGAAAAAAGAAGTATTTTGTATTGTGGGGAGTTGACGGTGACCTGCATGCCAATAATAAAAATATTAATAATAATAGCCTAAAGGGCTCTAATTTTCTTCAAGTCACTAATTATCTAAAACTCTCTAATATTCTATAAGTCTGTAAAAGCCACTATTAGTCTAAATTTCTAGGATAGTTTAAAAGGCTCTAAAAGTAAAACTATTAACACCACACAACAATGACACACGGCAGGTTTGAGGTAGGATGTGGTTTATCTAAATTTCCTGATTAACTTTGGTGAACAGATGATGAAGAACTTACACTGTAAAAATGCAATTTATTTACAGTTCATATTTTGACATGGGTGGGTGACAGGCTGTTAAATCTGATCAGTTAGTGTCTGAGATAGGACTGGGGTCAGTGTGTGTGTGTGTGTGTGTGTGTGTGTGTGTGTGTGTGTGTATTTGAAAGTAAAAGGATATAAGTTAAAGGTAAAGCTTAAAGGGTTAGCAACCATTAGCTTGATTGGCCTGAGAGGTCAGAAAGGGTCAATTGATGGTCAATCACACTGTCGATTTGATGACCAGTTGCATCAGGCTGGTAAACAGAGATGGGGGGGTGCCCCCCCTCCCATTGGAAAATTATTGTGCTCTCCAGTGCTACGTTACATTAACACAAAAATCTATCCGATCACTTATGCTGATTTACATTGGGGCTACTCAACAGAACATTTTAATACAACAAGATTTATGCTGTAAAGAGTGCGAGTGTGAGTGCATGGGATGTGACATTGGAACAGTGTGTTTCGACACAAGTCTGCCAAAAAAATCAAAAATGTAATCTGATCTTTTTTATGTGATATCTTTAATTTTTCTTCAGGATAGCCACTTAAAGTATTTTCCTTCTGGAATCATATACGCAGATCCAGCAACAAAGATTCCAACCACAAACAGGTGATATACATCATTGCATCTGGCACACGAAAGTAAGTATTAGGATTAGGCTTGGGGGGAAGTGAATTAATTTAATTTGCATTAATAGATTATTCATATAATGTATTTATTAAGTTTAATATGAAAAGACTGAGAAAAAGTGAGGTGAACACAAATATCTGTAATAGCAAATATGCCAATGATTATTATCCATCTATCCATTTTTCTACTAGTTTAATCCTATCCTATATATTGTCTGTATACCTGTATATATATATATATATATATATATATATTGTCTGTATACATGTATATCTGTGTATCTGTGTATCTGTATATATATAAATATATATATATATATATATATATATATATATATATATATATATATATATATATATATATATATATATATATATATATATATATATATATATATATATATATATATATATATATATATATTATATATATATATATATATATATATATATATAGAGAGAGAGAGAGAGAGAGATTAATCTAGATCACAAAACGCACAATGCACATTAAACATTGCACCAAATATACCCTTCTTTTCTCCTTTCATTACAAAATGACTTTTCATTTTTTAATTTGTATAATAAGGACCTAGAGGTCCAGGATGACATTTGTTGAACAAAAGCTGCTCAAGTTGCAGCTTTACTGACCCAGCTGCAGAACTGCAGGCTGCAGGCTGCGGTTACCAGCTCCTCCAATATTAAACACACGTCTATTATCTGCAGCTGGTCTCCACTTACACAGGATACATGCACGCATTAGCACAAACTAACCCATTTGAACAGGTGTGTGTGTGTGTGTGTGTGTGTGTGTGTGTGTGTGTTTGTGTGTTCGTGTGTGTGTGTGTGTGTGCGTGTGTGTGAACTAAGGACATTGATGAGCTCATGATGAAATATTTAAGAAAGAGCAGCCAGAAGGCTCCAGGTGTTAAAGGTCACATCAGGAGAAGTATATTCTCTCCTATGTTGCATATAAATTTGTTTTTAGCAGTGTAAGAAATCAACTGAGTTAATTTACTTAAATATTTTGAAGTACATTTTTGAGGTCTTAGGGTTTCGGGTTACTTGATTATTTTCATGTAATTGTGATTCAACGTGTTATATCTCTCTGTAGGAGAGGAAAAATCTTTATGAATGTGATATATATGTGGTTTAAATGTGTTTTTATGTAATAAAAATATGAATACAAATTTTACATAAACTAATGAACAGGGATATGTTTTAAAAGGCAGGGATAATTTTAATTAAGCTACCCAGCATTCAAATATTAATATGTTTAATTATTATCATTATTATTATTAACAATAACAACAACAACAACAATAATAATAATAATAATAAAATTATCTAATTTAGCTCCAGCTTTTCCAGCTCTAACACTGAAGTGATGAACACATGAATGCATCAGCAATTATAGTATTATAGTAAACTGTTTCTGCATATATACATATATACATTTTTACTTTTGCAATTTTAGGTGTATTTTGATGCTAATTCTTGTTTACTTTTATGTTAGTATGTTAAATAAATGCAATGTTTTTAGATGCTATTTAAATATAAGTAAAATTTCTGGTTCTTAACTTTCACTATCTTTTAAACATATCATTACATATTGACCTGGAAGCTGTGATGGATCCTGCTCCTCATCCTCCACTTACACCAACATTCATTACATTTCTGTTTGTCTGTTTGTAATGTCCAGTTTTCCCTGTAATGTTTCCACCTGCACACATCATCTACTGCAGCCTGTCCGTCCTGAAGAGGGATTCCTCCTCTGTTTCTGTTTTTAGAGTTTTACCTTGTAGATGTGAGGGTCTAAGGACAGGGGATGTTGTGTTGCTGTTGTACAAACTGTAAAGCCTGTTGAGACAAATCTGTGATTTGTGATTCTGGGCTATACAAATAAATTGAATTGAATATTTGAAATAGAATGTTTAAGAAACTGATTATTTCAAGTTGAGATATTAAACGTCTTCTTCTTCTTCTTTTGATCTTCAATTTTTAAACTCATTCTGTCTTTCTATGATAAGAAGCCCATGGATATGTTATGATGATGATGATGAGGATGATGTTATTTCTTTAGCTTCTTCTTAATAATCCAACGACAGCATCCGGCAGATGGACCCGGGGTTGGAAACCTGAGAGTGTCACCTGACACAAACACGGAACCTGGGGATTGGACACTTGTGGAAATGTCATCTGACCCCAAGCTCCACCCCTCCCTGTGCTGAATAAACCTGATGGTCTGACATCTGTCAGCATGTGTGTCTTTGTATTTGTATTCCATGGTGACTTTTCATTTAATTTTCAATATTTGGTAATTGCTATTGAGAAACTAATAAAATATAGAAACAAATGAGAACACAGCTCATGTCACAGAGTTCACATTCCAGCTGTCACCATCACAATTACTGTATATTTGTTGGTCACCTCTATGACTCTCAGTAACTTATGGCCCCGCCCCCTCACCTTTCTGGGCAGAGAGAGCATTCATCATTTTAAAGTGCGATCTATTCCGGTACACCTTGGGGGGGGGGGCTCAGCCAATGTGTGTGTGTATGTTAGCACGACTTATGGGCTGTCAGCACAAAGTGCAGAGTTGGAAATTGACAACCACTGAAAGACTGACAGTGACATTGTACCATTATGTTCTGTTTTGTGTGTGTGTGTGTGTGTGTGTGTGTGTGTGCACACGTTAAACCTCCCCTTAATTCTTTTTGTCTCTTTGCTCTAAGAACATGTTTCTGGTAAAGTGATACAGAGACTCATCATGATTCATGACTCATCACGTTTCTTTTACATTTTCTTTTTCCTCAAAAATATACAAGTGAATCTTCCTCCTCCTCCTAATCATGTGACCCCCCCTTTCCTGTTTCCCATCAGCCCTAGGCCCTGATGAATGTGTGGCCTTCTATTGATCGTGATGGTTGATGGATGATGGCTGTGAGATGAGTGATGAGGTGCAGACGAAGGTGCCAATAAGGGGGCACGGAGGGCGGAGTCTCTCTGACTGCCGCTAATGGGAGAAGACGAGGGGAGATGGCTGCCGTGGCGCCTGCTCAGCTCCGCCCCCTCAACCGACCACACGTTGAGTTCCTATTCTGCATTTTCAGCAGGTCACTGAGAGCTGAGCTTCACATCTATGTGTGTGAGTGTGTGAGGCTGCTTACAATGTTCACGTGTTCATGTCTAGAAAAAGGGGCTAAGTGTATGTGTGTGGGGGGGAAGGGTGTAGTTAGTAGCAATGGAAAGATGATGGATGACAGAGCAGGGGGGGGAGACTGCTCCTCAGCTCCAAATTGATAATCCAGCAAATGTTTTTGTCTGCTGTGAAAAATGGTACCGCAACTCTCATCTCCACAGACACCCCCCCCCCAGGTTCTCTGCAGTGAATCACGCCATGCAATCCATTTCTAACACTGTTTTGCTTCCCACTGCTAGGTGCCTGACAGCAGCTGATCAGCCTCCTGCTTTCTGGTCACCTTCTCATTTCCTTGTTGCCATAGAAACTGCTCCTGGATTATCGTTCACCAGCCCTCATCCTTTATCCTTCCTGGATCCAGAGAAAACTACCTATCAGAGTGAACCATCAGTTGTTGGCTGTTACGGTCATGAATGAGACAAGATAAGTTAAAATAAGAGCATTACAAGCAAACAGAGATTTGATTATTTCCGTTACAGCTGTTCTTATCTTTGTTTGGGGTTTTATATAAATGCTATCAGACATGAATTCTTATAAATAGAACATGTAACAGATGCTATATCTCTTTCGTCTCCTCCTGTGTGTGCGTGGGGCTGTGACACATAAACTTTCCCCGTTTCCCTGCAGCGCACGGCGGGCAGGATGCTCCACCTGGGCCCGAGAGGAACCCGCCGAACCCCCCCTCCCTCCTAGAACCTCGGTTACTCCGAACGCCTACGAACATGGGCAGTAGAGACGCTGCAGCAGGTGAGGTAGATGTTAGCAGGTTTTATTAATATGAACATACCGATTCCACATTAATCTTAGTAACCTCCAACTGACAGACACATTACGGATGACGTGAATAATGAATTTATCATGTTTATGTCAGGTTCTCACAAACTGGACTCAAATGCAGATTTTTTTTCTTGGCTCCAAACAGTTATTTTTATTTCCTTCTTGAACAAACAAAGGTAGTTTGGTTAAACTTGAAACAAAAAAGGTACCAACAAAAAAAACAGCAAGAACTCAGGGAATCCACAACAGAATCAGCCAGCAGAATCCGCAACGGGATATCAGCAGGGTCAGCAGAATCTGCAGCGAATCTGCAACAGAAGGTCAGCTAACAGGGATACAGCTAACAGACCGCAGTGTCACTAGCTTCATGTATCGGACTACAGAGCCGCTAAAAAACAGTTTCTCATGGAGTGGGAGGAATCTGTTTAATACGTAAACAATGTTGGTATCCAGGGCTTCAGTTTAGACGTCTATTCTCGCTTTGAACACTCACCCAGTCCCACTGTCTTTAAGCTGCTCAGAAATAGCTGGGGGGCTAAGCTAGAGGCTAAGCCAATGTTAGCTCAGCCCGGGCTAATAACTCGGTCCATGGTGGTTACTGCCGGTGAGCTACGATTTATGCTAGGGAGATCTCACAAAAGCCTCACAAAGCCTCTCCTCCAAGTGTAGAACAATGCTTGATCAATGATAGAACTGTGTATGCATTATCACAGATTTACTCTTATACACATGCAGTCTTTACGTGCACCTATCCTATTAACACATCATGGTAGTTATAAAAGTGTGCCTTTCCTATAGTATGTGATTTCAAAGTAAACATTCACTCGTGACTTATATAGTCTTATTTTAAGAGGAGCATTGTTAAGCACTGATTAGTGTGTATTTGGAATGTAGTGTCTTTTTTCATAGGAACAAAGGATGAGATATCGCACCCCCGAGAAAAGATAAGATGTGCCAGTTTTCAGCCTTGGACCATGGGGGAAGAGGCAAAGGATTGTGTGTTCAAATTTAATTTGTAATCATTTACACCCTAGCCTTAGATGCTATGTAACCAGGGACTACCCTAATCTCAATAAATTAGGAGGATTGGGCAGTGAGTGTACAGAGTGCGTTGGAGACTGTAACTGTGAACTCTGTCCATTCTCATTGCAAGTAAAAAGATCTGACTCTTTGTCTTTCTTCCTCTGTTCATATGGATGCTTAGGTTGCTTAAACCTGACACACAACATTACTTTTAATACATGTACCGTTAAGGCTAATGGAGGCAGTACCTTAACATTTAACACAATGACCAGGAGAAGTACAAGAAGAAGAGGGAGGGAGAGAAGCCATCTTTAGCTAGGTTAGCTGAGCTAAAATAATTAGCGACCAGGAAATTAGCGAAGGAAATGCTAAAAGAAGGAGACAGTAGGAGGATACTGCCTAACAGTTAATGTAAGTTAGACAGATTAGCTTTGGAAATGATAAACTAGTTTCAGAAATGAGATAAAGGAGCGAAAACTAGGCAACGATGCAGATACGCTGCAGCACAACAAAGAAGCTTCGACAAACAGGAAATGATGCAATATGCTCATTGTACTACATAGGAGAAGGAGTCAAAGTAATGTTAAACTTTCTGCTACATATTTCAGGCAAAACTATGCTAGCTAAGTTATTGTGCTCAGGCCTGAACTCCTAACCTTCTTGTTTTTGAACTCCTTTAACCTTCTTGTCTGGATAAGTAGGAAGCTGAGGTAATACAGCAGTATTTTCCATGATCCCAATGTCATGGTGTCATCGATTTTTATCTTGTGTTATTGTTTACATCTAGACCCCAAGGACAGCAAATTACATATTGGGCTTTTAATGATTCGACCGATTGAGGGACTGTAAGTCAATGTGAACATGTTAAAACTCCGATTAGCATCGTTTTCCTGCCTTCGCTAACATTAGCTACTCTGCTCAGATTTACAGCTGCAGGGTCAGATCCAGATCCTCCATCTTTACAGATTTATGGACTTAAGTCTCTCAGACAGAACTAAAAGAATGAACACATTACACACATACCCTTGTGTGCCACACACACACACACACACACATATATATATATATATATATATATATATATATATATATATATATATATATACACACACACACATTAACCCATCAGTAGTAGTGTTTCGTTAAGACAATAGTCAGAATATCACCTTATTCCTGTGCCTTTTCTTATATTGCTCTGCATTTCGACTTTTAATAACATTTTGACAATATAATGATTCCAGAACAGTTATTAATCATTATATGCTACAGACTGTATCAGCTAAAAGTGAGAAACATGAACTAACCCTCTAACCCCATAATGTCCACTTGTCTCTTCATAACGGCAATAATATGGTTTGATTGGTGGATTAGAGACTTATTCCTCCTCTCAGTCCGTCTTATTGATCCCCCCCACCTTTCTCAACCCCCCTTAAAGGTGAGGTGGATGCATGGCCTGATAAATGCAGACGATTGATTCGTATTTAATTAACAATTTGCCAAGCTCCTCCCCCACAAGGTCTCTGAAGGCTTGTGAGACACATGAAGAGGAGAGGTGATGCATGGGTAATTTATATTCGGGTCGATACATCCTAGCCTAACAACATGAGTGCCGGTTACTGTCAGGTCCACGAGCAATGAGAGCTGAATACTAGGAAAGAGCAACAGGGAGCGAATACAGGAAAACACAGAATGGGACTGAATCACCTTGATATGTTTAGATACTATGTTCTAGAATTAAAACATGTTAATATGTGTAGGACACACATTGTGTGTTCAAGAACGAGTAGGAAAGAAGAGTCTACTATCAGGATTTCTCTTCTTTTGAGCAAATTGTGGACAAGTATGTAACAGTTAAAACTATCATATATATATATATATATATATATATTAATGATAGAAAGCAGTAGAGAGAAGAGATAAAAAGGTTTTTTTCCTGACAACAATCAATCCTGGAAGAGGGATCCTTCTCTATGTCTTTTCTTCCCCTTTTTCCCTATCAAAAGTTTTGTTAAAGAGTTTTTCTTTGTATGATGTTAGGGTTCTGGGGATGTTGTGTTGCTTTTGTACAAACTGTAAAGACAATTGAGGCAAATCTGCAGTTTGTGATTTTGGGATATACAAATAAAATTGATTTGATAAATGACTATAATATGATGAAGAGTAGGGGTGTCCAATTCAGGCCCTGAAGGGCGAGTGTGGATTCAGGCTTTTACACCAGGCATTACACACCTGGTTCTAAGCACAGTTTATGTATATATAGTTGGTGTAAGTTGGTGTAATTGACACACACACACACACATACACACACACACACACACACACAGGGATTCGTATGGGATGAGACTGCAGCATTTACAGCCTCCTCATAAAAGTGTTTTATCACATATCTTGTAATGCGACACATTAGTGTGTGTGTGCGTGCGTATGTGTGTGTATGTGTGTTACTTCCAGCAAGGTCATTTTTATCCTCATCTCGTCCTTCAGACACAGAGAGAACATATACATTTAGGAAAACAGTGTGTGTGTATATGTGTGTATGTGTGTGTGTATGTGTGTGTGTGTGTGTGTGTCTGCATTTTTTATATTATTTATCTTCCTTCATATTTCAGTCCATGGTTTTCTCTAGTAATCCTGTCAGCCTCTCCTGCCCCCAGCAGTAATAATAAAAAAAGCATAATCCTGTGTTTAGAAATATGAGATTTGTTCCTTGGATTAGGGATGGTTTGGTGGCGGTTACAGTAAAGTTCTGATATTCATTCTAGTTTCAGATTTGATGTAAAATGATTGATTGATCGATTGAAGCTATTTATTCAGTGTCAGCAGTGACAGACCTGGAAAAAAATCAGGGCATGAAATTGAACTGCTCTTTAATAATTTCTCCTTTTTATTTTACTGCATTGCTCATTTCTTTAATATGCTTTAATATGTAAATCTGTGTGTACACATGCATCCTGGACAATGGAAGATGTGAATTTTATGTAAAACGAACCATAACTCTAGCTGACGAGGTAACATATGACTCTCTGTAATTTTCATTACGTAAAAAGGCTTTTGTGTTTGTTGGTGAGGGAAGTATATGTGTGTGTGTGTGTGTGTGTGTGTGTGTGTGTGTGGTTGGGGGGTTAAGAAGATAGAAGAAGTGATTATTCTAGGCCTTTTGTTTGTGTCAGGCTGTGTAGAGGCTTTAAATAAAGGGAATAACCTTTCAGGACATTACAAGAATCATCAGAATAATCCAGCTGCAGCTTTTCTTTCATATTTACTTTGCACTGAGGGTGGAAGGCCGTCTACATGTAAAGACCCAATCCCAATATTTTCTAATTTTCTAAGTAATGTAAAACAGTCTGATCCATGCTCTATTAAATGAAGAATAAAAATCTGGGTTATTATTTAAAATATTACGTAGTGTATATGGTGTACATTATGGTGATCAAAACAGCACTTCTATATTCCAGGAATCTAATTCAATCTTACAAGTTAATGTAATGTAAATTGTTTTTCTTTACTGAAGTTTGTATTTTGTAGGACATAGAAAACAAAGATCCAGTATAATAATACCAATATTAATAACAATGATACTATAATAATAACAATGATACTAATAATAACTTTTATTATTATTAATAATAATTATTATTATTGTTAATAGTAAGTATTATCATTATTACTGTTGTTGTCTCTATTATGACAATATTATTAATAATGCAATAATTGCAATTTCAAAAAATTAAAATGTTATCACATTTTATCAACCATGAGCTCAAAGAGTTGCAAAAAATATCGTGTTTCTGAAATAAATGACAACAAGAATCATCTGCCCTGTGTTTTCTGTGTTTTCTCATCCACAGAGCATGCTGCAGTGCAGCCACTGAGGGATCTACGATGTTGGAGGGTCTGATGCTGTCCTGGTGAAACCTGGAAGCTGTGATGGATCCTGCTCCTCATCCTCCACTTACACCAACATTCATTACATTTCTGTTTGTCTGTTTGTAATGTCCAGTTTTTCCTGTAATGTTTCCACCTGCACACATCATCTACTGCAGCCTGTCCGTCCTGAAGAGGGATCCCTCCTCTGTTTCTCTTCCTGAGGGTTTTTAAATGTTTTTATGGAGTTTTACCTTGTAGACGTGAGGGTCTAAGGACAGGGGATGTTGTGTTGCTGTTGTACAAACTGTAAAGCCCATTGGGGCAAATCTGTGATTTGTGATTCTGGGCTGAACAAATAAATTGAGCTGAATTGAATTGAATCTGTGATATAGTATACAATATAATATTACAATAACATGTGTGTAACCTTCAGTTTAATTGTAACACTAATGCACTTCTCATTTATAGGTCAATCAGAGTTTTGAAATTATTGTGGGGTTTTAGGTCATTAACTTTGCTACGTTTTTACTTCTGTAGTCAGACTATTTAGTTAAGTTAGTTATGATTGATGGACTGCATCTGTATAGTGCCTTTCTAGTCACACCTAGTTTAACCCTAACCACACAAGGAAGCTAACCATTCATCTGGGGAAAATCAGGGTTACACATCTTGCCCAAGGAAACAAACTCCTGATCCCCTGACCGCTGACGAGGTGTGTTTATTTAAAACATGGATCTTTTTCTAACACAAACCCATTTCTGAGCCTGGACCTAACCTCACCACAATGCTACACCTGGATTTGTGAAATAATGTACATGGTAAAAATCCTGATCCGAAATGTTGATGTTCATTGTATCTAGAGAAATGAACTTTCAATGTTTGTCTCTGAGAACATTCTACACACGAAACAGCAAACATACAAACACTTGTGTCCTTCACATATCCTCCAGCCTCCTCATCCCAACAAAATGCAAAGATGCTGCCCTTTCACCTCCATCATTCCTGCTCTACATACCTCCCTCTACCTCCCCTTTTCGTCCCCCTCCTTCCAGCCTCCATGGACCTGTCAGACATCTCTGTCTGATTTGATATAGAGCTGTAAGGTTGTGCTGATCAAGGTCAGGAACGGACATCTATTCGGTCCACTCATTATTAGTATTATTATTAGAGCTATAAATGCATTTGGTTTGGAGAAAGAACCTTGAACTGTTAAACCCTCTGCTGAAATGGATCTTTTTTGGACATTTTTTCCTCTTGCTGGGTGAAAACCTCAACTCTCTGTCTGTCTCTCTGTTCCTAGTGAAGTCCTGGTGTCTCTTTGTCTTCCTATGTGTCTCTTTCTCTGTCCATTCAGTATTCTCTTCTGAGTCTGTCGCTGATTCATTAAGTGAATAAGATGTTTCCTCTGTCTCCATAATTACGCAATATTCTGAGATAAAAGCTTGAAACTTTTTAATTTCCATTACTTGTGTTAGGTGTCTGGGTGTTTGTGTATTCTACTATGTAAGATGCATCTTGTAAAAGAACTTCATTATTTCCAGATACAGTATATAATATTTAGCAAATCATGATGTGTTGGATTCTGCTCCTGTGAACAATAGTTCAGCATCTCCCTCTCGTCTTTGTCCCTGATCCCCTCCCCCCATAAACCAAATTATAAAATCATCGAGAACATGATGAGATTGCTGCTCGGTTATTAATCTTCAATAAATACATCTTGACCTGGGGATTAAGTGTGAGCCCTCTCCACCCCCTTGTCCTCTCCACCCCTACACCCCCTCCTACTCACACACACACACATACACACAAACTCCTAGATCCTAGACATGAATTATGAAAAGAAAGAGAGAAAACAACCACTGAGGTTTGAGAGGAACAAATGTTACAACCTCTATTGTCTGATGGAGGCTGATAGAGGGACAAAGGGAATAATTTATCCCCCCAAAAGTGAGAAAGGAAGAAGGCAAACAGGAGAAATAGCACAGCTGCAGCCAGGTCTCAAATTAAAATGATTTCAACAGCCTCTTTACATGCTGTTCCATACAGCATTAGTGATGTAGTGGTGGAATGGGAGCTCAGAGTTGCAACAACAATAATATGACGTGCATGCGTTTTTCAATAACACCCATAATGTGTGAAATGCTGCAAAAAACTGACTGTGGACCTTCACAATGATCTGATTTACTTCCCAAAATCAGAGCATTTGGCAATGGCATTTAGCAACCACTGGAGACTCTGAATCTGCTGCACATCAATGTGTAGCTGTCCACCCACCACTCCCCCTGCTACCCCAACAAACACACACAAAGACAAACTCAGAGATCCTTTGGTGGTGGATGGAGGCAGATGGCATCCAACGGAGGCCGAAGGAGCGGAATGGAGGCGGATGGAGTCCCATGAAGGTCCATGGTGGCAGATCGAGGCTGATGTAGGCCAATGAAAACCAGAAGAGGCCAATGAAAGCCAATGGGAGACGAATGGAAGCCAATGGGGGCCCATGGCAGAGGATCGAGGCCGATAGTGGCCGGTGGTCAGAGAGAACATTGTGTTCAGATTTAGTGAATAAATGAACAGATGATTTTCTTCAAATGTTACACAATGCTTTCAATTTCGGACCTTATTCAAAATGTAATAATCCTGTACAATAATATGTGTGTATACATTATTTTGAAATAGAGATACATTTGCACTGAGCTATAATGGTAAACTATGTAATGAATATCATCCTGTTCTGTCAGGCCTAAGGAGAGAAGATGTTTCTGGGCTCACTGATTACCTCATTGATTGCTTCATTGATTAGCTCATTGATTACCTGTTTCCCCTTCAGATGCAGTATTCAACCAATAGGGGGCATGAAATAATAATATTATAAACAATAGAAACACAGCAATTCTTATTGTGATACATACACAATTCAATTCATTTCAATTTATTTGTATAGCCCAGAATCACAAATCAGATTTGCCCTAAAGGGCTTTACATTGTGTACAAAAGCAACACAACATCCCCTGTCCTTAGACAAGTACAAGGTAAAACTCCCTAAAAAACCCCTTTAACAGTGAGAAAAACGGAAGAACCCTCGGGAAGAGTAACAGAGGAGGAATCCCTCTTTCAGGACGGACAGGCGTGCAGTAGATGATGTGTGCAGGTGGAGAACATTACAGAGAAATTTGAATATTACAAACAAACAGAAATGTAATGAATGTTGGTAGAAGTGGAGGATGAGGAGCAGGATCCATCATAGCTTTCAGGTTTCACCAAGGCAGCCTCAGACCCTCCAACATCCGTAGATCCCTCAGTGGCTGCACTGCAGCATGCTCTGTGAAAGAGAAAACACAGGGCAGGACTCCGGAACCACAGCAGATTTAAAAGTACAGTAGTGGTACAACAGTATCACAGATAGAAGAAGAAAAAGAAGCCCAGGGCATCTCATGAGGACCCGGCAGACTAACCTATCGCAACATAACTATAACTAGGCCAGCCAGGGCCGGCCCTAACTATACGCTTCATCGAACAGGAAAGTTTTTAACCTATTCTTAGATATAGGAAGGGTGTCTGCCCCCCGGACTGAGACTGGAAGACGGTTCCACAGGAGAGGAGCCTGGAAGTTGAAGGCTCTGCCTCCTGTTTTAATTTTAGAAATTCTGGGAACCTCCAATAACCCTGCATATTGGGAGCGTAATGTTCTTGATGGGCGATAAGGGACTAAGAGATCCCTAAGGTAGGATGAAGCCTGATCGTTGAGCTTTATAGGTGAGGAGCAGGATTTTGAATTCTATACGAGATTTTACAGGAAGCCAGTGTAGAGCGGCTAATACAGGTGAGATATGCTCTCTTCTTCTAGTGCCAGTTAATAGACGAGCAGCTGCATTCTGGATCAGCTGGAGAGTCCTTAGAGACTTTATGGTGCAACCCGACAGTAAAGAGTTGCAGTAGTCAAGCCTGGAAGTAATAAATGCATCGATAAGTTTTTCCGCATCTTTCAGAGACAGGAAGTGTCTGACCTTTGCTATGTTGTGTAGGTGAATAAAGGCAGTCCTAGAAATATGTTTAATGTGGGCATATAGATAGTGAAAAGTATTGGTCCAAGCACAGAACCTTGTGGAACCCCATGATTAACTTGTATGGTATGGATAGAAGAAACATTATTGATATGGATAAATTGGGAACGATCTGAAAGATAGGACTTAAACCAATTTTAGACCAATAAGATGCTCTAGTCTCTGTAACAAGATTAGATGGTCGACTGTGTCAAATGCAGCGCTAAGATCTAACAGAACAAGGATGGAAAGGAATCCTTTATCAGACGCATTGAGAATATCATTTGAAACCTTAACTAAAGCCGTCTCTGTGCTGTGATGCATTCTAAAACCTGACTGGAAATCCTCATATAAGTTATTGTTGTGTAAAACGTCACACAGCTGTTTAGCAACTGCTTTTCCCAGAATCTTAGAGAGGAAGGGAAGATTAGAAATGGGTCTATAGTTGGCTAAAATACTTGAGTCGAGGGCAGGTTTTTTAAGGAGAGGTTTAATTACAGCTACTTTAAAGGACTGTGGTACATAGCCAGATAATAAAGACATATTAAGTATTTCTAGTAAGGAAGGGCTAATCAAAGGGAAAATGTCTTTTAGCAATCCGGATGGAATAGGGTCCAGAAGACAGGTTGAAGTTTTAGATGACAACATCAGTGAAGCTAGTTCAGCGAAGTTGATTGAAGTAAATGTGTCGAGGTGAATATTAGTTATTTCATCTGTCTCTACACTAACAGCATCTGAGGGCAGATTAGAGCCAGTGGATGGAACAAGGTGATAAATTCTGTCTCTAATTGTCAGAGTTTTGTCGTTAAAGAAGTCCATGAAGTCATCACTGCTGAGGGTTGTAGGAATACGTGGATCAATAGTGTAGTTACATTTAGTCAGTGAAGCTAACGTGCTGAAGAGGAACCTTGGATTGTTTTTGTTTTTTTCTATAAGTGAGGAGTAATAAGCAGCTCTGGCATTGCGTAGGGCCTTCTTGTACATACTGAGACTCTCTTTCCATGCGTGTAAAGCCTCTTCCAGTTTGCTAAAGCGCCATATTCGTTCATGCCTCCAAGAGGTTAACTTTAGTGTACGGGTGAGAGAGTTATACCAGGGTGCGACTCTTTTTTGCAGCGCTCTCAACAAGTTGATCTATTTTAGATGGACCTGCAACAGCATATAAATCCATAGCTGTGGTGAGGCAAGGCAGTGAATTAAATACTGAGGGAATCACCTTCTTGTATTTAGATATAGAACTGTCAGTTAGGTATCGAGTGAGTATGCTTTTTTCAGGTGGTGAGTAGTTTAATAACAGGAATTCAAAAGTTATTAGATAATGATCTGATACACAGTGTTTGTGTATATCAGTCAGAAAAAACTCTTTTGTACTTCCTGACAATCTTCTCTTCTGTCTTTCTACAGTATAAAGAAATATTTATACAATGTGGAGCAGGAAGATCCTCTTTAAAATCATGCAGACCAGGGGATCCTCTTTGATGCCCTATTTCACAGCTGTTTGCCTTAAAATTCTGGAGTGTGGTATTTGTGTTTTACCAACTTTTGGACATAGGAATTCTGTATCCCATCCCTCTCTGATCCCTTCTCTCTCTGGCCCCTCCCCTCTCTGACAGCTGAGCGATGGCCTTTCATAAGCTTGGTGGTAATTGAATACTGTGATGGCTGCTGGTGGAGGGACCATCTGTGGACAGAGTGGTTTGGTGAACGTTGTAGTTGGTAGGTCGAGGGTTCTCAGAGCCAGACGAACTCCGCAGGGACTGGTTAACACCTACCAGCACCAAAGGCCCCAGATGACCATTTCAGAGCCGAGACTCCTAATGAGAATCGGGTGATCATCCCTCTATGACAAATATAAATGTGTGTATAAGTATGAATAATGATCCTGACAAGGAGGAATATTCAGCAGAAATAAAGCAAAGAATCAGTATATATATAGGTGTTACTCAACTACAATGTTATAAACAGTGAATGAGAGATTAATTACCTTAAAAAATAATTAATGCAGAAAATTGTATTATATACAGATTCTGTAATTGGTTTGTTTGAGACATTAATCAAATGCTTCAAATAAAAAAGGTTTTCTTTGTTTCATATTATTAATAATAGAATTTTTGAATGATCTGAATCGGTTTGTCTAAGTGTCATCAAAAACACTAAACATTTTTTTACTATTCCATACTGGAATCCATTTGGAGGAAAGAACTGACTAAAGGAATTATAAACAATTAAGCATTTTTATCTTTTTGTGCAATTCGGTAAAAAGTGAGTTCATTTTGGGGCCTAATGAAACTGCCAGGCAGTGGTTGATAATCACAGCAGATCAGTAGTTTTGTCATGTACACACTCACTGCCTGGTGTGGATATGATGGACTCTGCCAACTGTGTAAAAATGACAAACAATCTAAATGGCAGCAGAGAGAAGAAGAAGAAGAGCTGAGTGATACATAGCCAATATGTTTCTAATATGAATGTTCCTGAATGCATTTCAGTCAACCGCATCAGACAGATTACCAGATATTGCATTCCCGTCTGAGAATGAAATGAAGAGATAATTATGCAGCTGGCGGGTAATGGAGAGGTGGAGCTGTGATAGATTTGATTAAAGTTGTCAGTGAGAACACACACTAATGACCATGTTGATTAGTTAGATTGTTTTAATGCTGCAGCCGCTGTTAATCTTAAATCTGCTGGTCAGTGAACCTCAATGCACAAGTCTAAATATGTTGTGTTCTTTCTAAAAAGGAACAAAATATTGTTATCTTGGGAATATTTCAGTATGTTTTAGGTGTGGAAATAATATATTTATTTAAAAAAAAATCACTAACCACTGATCCTGTTCACTAACCACTGATCTTATTGACTAATCACTGATCTTATTCACTAACCACTGATCTTGTTCACTAACTACCGATCTTGTTCACTAACCATCAATCTTGTTCACTAACCACTGATCCTGTTCACTAACCACTGATCCTGTTCACTAACCACTGATCTTGTTCACTAACTACCGATCTTGTCCACTAACCATCGATCTTGTTCACTAACCATCGATCTTGTTCACTAACCACTGATCTTGTTCACTAACTACCGATCTTGTTCACTAACCATCAATCTTATTCACTAACCACTGATCTTGTTCACTAACTACCGATCTTGTTCACTAACCATCAATCTTGTTCACTAACCACTGATCCTGTTCACTAACCACTGATCGTATTGACTAATCACTGATCTTATTCACTAACCACTGATCTTGTTCACTAACTACCGATCTTGTTCACTAACCATCGATCTTGTTCACTAACCACTGATCCTGTTCACTAACCACTGATCTTGTTCACTAACCACTGATCTTGTTCACTAACCATCGATCTTGTTCACTAACCATCGATCTTGTTCACTAACCACTGATCCTGTTCACTAACCACTGATCCTGTTCAATAACCATTGATCTTGTTCACTAACCACCGATTGTTTTCACTAACCACTGATCTTGTTCACTAACCACTGATCCTGTTCACTAGCCACTGATCTTATTCACTAACCACTGATCCTGTTCACTAACCACTGATCTTATTGACTAATCACTGATCTTATTCACTAACCACTGATCTTGTTCACTAACTACCGATCTTGTTCACTAACCATCAATCTTGTTCACTAACCACTGATCCTTTTCACTAACCACTGATCTTATTGACTAATCACTGATCTTATTCACTAACCACTGATCTTGTTCACTAACTACCGATCTTGTTCACTAACCATCAATCTTATTCACTAACCACTGATCTTGTTCACTAACTACCGATCTTGTTCACTAACCACCAATCTTGTTCACTAACCACTGATCCTGTTCACTAACCACTGATCGTATTGACTAATCACTGATCTTATTCACTAACCACTGAACTTGTTCACTAACTACCAATCTTGTTCACTAACCATCGATCTTGTTCACTAACCACTGATCCTGTTCACTAACCACTGATCTTGTTCACTAACCACTGATCTTGTTCACTAACCACTGATCTTGTTCACTAACTACCGATCTTGTCCACTAACCATCGATCTTGTTCACTAACCATCGATCTTGTTCACTAACCATCGATCTTGTTCACTAACCACTGATCCTGTTCACTAACCACTGATCCTGTTCAATAACCATTGATCTTGTTCACTAACCACTGATCCAGTTCACTAACCACTGATCCTGTTCACTACCCACTGATCTTATTCACTAACCACCGATTGTTTTCACTAACCACTGATCTTGTTCACTAACCACTGATCCTGTTCACTAACCACTGATCTTGTCCACTAACCATCGATCTTGTTCACTAACCATCGATCTTGTTCACTAACCACTGATCTTGTTCACTAACTACCGATCTTGTTCACTAACCATCAATCTTATTCACTAACCACTGATCTTGTTCACTAACTACCGATCTTGTTCACTAACCATCAATCTTGTTCACTAACCACTGATCCTGTTCACTAACCACTGATCGTATTGACTAATCACTGATCTTATTCACTAACCACTGATCTTGTTCACTAACTACCGATCTTGTTCACTAACCATCGATCTTGTTCACTAACCACTGATCCTGTTCACTAACCACTGATCTTGTTCACTAACCACTGATCTTGTTCACTAACCATCGATCTTGTTCACTAACCATCGATCTTGTTCACTAACCACTGATCCTGTTCACTAACCACTGATCCTGTTCAATAACCATTGATCTTGTTCACTAACCACCGATTGTTTTCACTAACCACTGATCTTGTTCACTAACCACTGATCCTGTTCACTAGCCACTGATCTTATTCACTAACCACTGATCCTGTTCACTAACCACTGATCTTATTGACTAATCACTGATCTTATTCACTAACCACTGATCTTGTTCACTAACTACCGATCTTGTTCACTAACCATCAATCTTGTTCACTAACCACTGATCCTTTTCACTAACCACTGATCTTATTGACTAATCACTGATCTTATTCACTAACCACTGATCTTGTTCACTAACTACCGATCTTGTTCACTAACCATCAATCTTATTCACTAACCACTGATCTTGTTCACTAACTACCGATCTTGTTCACTAACCACCAATCTTGTTCACTAACCACTGATCCTGTTCACTAACCACTGATCGTATTGACTAATCACTGATCTTATTCACTAACCACTGATCTTGTTCACTAACTACCGATCTTGTTCACTAGCCATCGATCTTGTTCACTAACCACTGATCCTGTTCACTAACCACTGATCTTGTTCACTACCCACTGATCTTGTTCACTAACCACTGATCTTGTTCACTAACCATCGATCTTGTTCACTAACCATCGATCTTGTTCACTAACCATCGATCTTGTTCACTAACCACTGATCCTGTTCACTAACCACTGATCCTGTTCAATAACCATTGATCTTGTTCACTAACCACTGATCCAGTTCACTAACCACTGATCCTGTTCACTACCCACTGATCTTATTCACTAACCACCGATTGTTTTCACTAACCACTGATCTTGTTCACTAACCACTGATCCTGTTCACTAACCACTGATCCTGTTCACTAACCACTGATCCTGTTCACTAACCACTGCAAGGATCTTATTCATTAACAGTTTTCCACTGTGCTCCTCCTCCTCCTCCCCAACATTCCGTCAACCCCTCCCCCTCCACTTGTAACAGAGGTCCCAAAATGAAAAAAGAGCATGCTGCCGCTTCCAAGCATCCATTTGCACACACACACACACACACACACACACACACACACACACACACACACACACACACACACACACACACACACACACACACACACACACGGCCTCCCCTCCGTTGCTGCTCCATTAGGTCTGAATTGTAGCTCTGATGAGTGGGACCCAAGGGAGGTGTTATTGTCAGACCTGATTTACTTAGCACCATCTGACACAGGGTGGGGGTAGTAGGGGGGGTAGAGTTCTTTACAAGGAGAACAGTCAAAAGCAACAGTTTGGCTGCAAGTCAATAGACAACTTCAGTCAATATAATATTAATTCATTATTATTTATTACTAATTCTTTGATTCCATCTTGAGGATTTAAAAAAATGAAGAGTTAACTTTTACTCTTAGAGGATTTTGGTCTGAATATAATAATCTGAATGTTTCATCAACCAGACTCAATTCAGTCACTTGATCTGGTCAGTTACATGATCCGGTGAGTTACCTGAACATGTCAGTCACCTGATCAGTTCAGTCACCTGATCTGGTCAGTTACCTGAAGAGGTCAGTCACCTGAAGCAGCCTGTGTAGTCTGTTGTCCGTCTGTTATCCCATCAGTTGTCCTGTCAGTCACTCGTCAGTTATTCCGTCAGTTGTCCCATCTGTTATCCAAAAAGCTATCCCATCAAGTTATCCCACTAGTTATCCTTTCAGTTTTCCTGTCAGTAATTTCATCATTTATCCCATCAGTTATCCTGTCAGTTGTCTTATCAGTTATCCTGTCAGTTGTCTTATCAGTTATCTCATCCGTTGTCCCGTCAGTTGTCTTGTCAGTTATCTCATCCATTGTCCCGTCAGTTGTCTTGTCAGTTATCTCATCAGTTGTCCTGTCAGTTGTCTTGTCAGTTATCTCATCCATTGTCCCGTCAGTTGTCTTGTCAGTTATCTCATCAGTTGTCCCGTCAGTTGTCTTGTCAGTTATCTCGTCAGTTGTTCGTCAGTTGTCTTGTCAGTTATTTCATCATTTATCCCACCAGTTATCCTGTCAGTTGTCTTGTCAGTTATCTCATCAGTTAACTCATCATGTTAGTTATCCTGTCTGTTGTTCTGTCAGTTATTCTTATCAATAATTATCTATACTGTGAAGATTGAACACATTGTTGTGTGTGTGTGTGTGTGTGTGTGTGTGTGTGTGATTGGGTGGGGGGGGGGGACTACCACATGTATTTTAAATTTGTGTATATATAAAGTTAGTTCTCACAAATCCATCACTTATGTTTCCTTCTTTCTCTTTTTCCTACTATTTACTTTCTCACCTGCATTTTGTTATTAACACTTGACTGAAAACTTTCTCTCACCTTGTGCAGTCTTATACAACTCATCTAACGTGTTGCATAGCCAACTTAATTACATTTTTTACTCAGAAAACGGAGGATTTCCAACTCAATCTGAAAGAGTGTCTGGGATAATCCCAGCTATTAGTTCAGAGGTCATCTCGTTCACCAAAATCTCACACCTGCTGTGGAGAAGACGTCACTCACTCTTCATGTAGTACACGTGTCAAACTCAGGTCCTGGAGGGCCGAGTGGGTGCAGGTCTTTGTTCCAACCAGGCAGTAACACGCCTGATTCTACTAATGAAGGTCCTCAGTAAGAGCTCTATTGGTTGATTAGTAGAATCAGGTGTGTTACTGGTTGGAACAAAAATATGCACCCACTCGGCCCTACAGGACCTGAGTTTGACACCCCTGATGTAGTACATCTGATACCTGCTGTTCAACTGAAGGTTCAGCACTCTGGACACATTCACACAATCATACACAAACTCAGTCTCAGGGGGGGCCCTCCATACTTTTAGAGTGAAGTGAATATGTGAATCATTATTACGTCTATTAACAAGATGGAGACTCAGGATCAAAATGTCAAAATGTTTTGGAATTTTTTAATCAATTCCAAAAACAATGAAATGTGATGTAATGACACCTGACCCTAACTCCTGATCCTATAACACCGACTTGAACCCCTGACCCCTGCCCTTAACCCCTGATGTGGGATTTGTGGTGTGAGAGTCTCTTTGTCCTACGCAATACGCTGAGTGTATTGCATCATTTCACTAACCACTGATCTTATACACATAGAAATGTGGACTTGAAACATCGGATATCTGTCCTCCAAAGCTGTATTAATAAACTATATGATATCAGATTATAATATTGATTTGCTCTGTCTTACTAAACCTGGCTGCATCCTGATCAATATGCCTGAATGAATCCAGTTTACTGAACAACCATGAGCCAAGGTTCAACTTGCCATTGTTTGAATGTTTTGTGCTTGATTTTTCTCACCCAACTTGAAAAACAATACAACCTGTCTTATATATCACAGTGTACTGCCCTCGGGCCCATATTCTGAATTGTTATCTGAATTCTCAGACTTCATTTCAGGTGTAGTTCTCCGGACAAATAAAATAATCATGACAGGTTGATGTTGACAGTGATAGCCTTGGCTCTGCCTTCCTCTCTTTACTGGAGTTAATATGCTTTTCTCAGAGAGTAAATGTGCCCACCCATTGCTTTAACCACACACCTGACCTTGTTCTGATGTACGGCATCAAGGTTGAACACTTACCTACATCTGATCCTTCATGTTTCCTCTACATCTGCTCCTTTATATGTCTTCCACACTTGATCACCTCGTTAGCTCTGCTTCCTGTGGTTCTTCTCTCACCTGTTTTCAATCCCCTCATCAGTTCTCTCTGTATTTATTTATTAGCCTTTTGTTGGTTCTGTTGTTTTACCAGCTGTGAATACATATTCTTATATATCTTATACTTTATAAACTGCCTGTTGATCTCTGTTCTGCATTTGGTGCTTAACACACTCCTGATACTGTTTACTTTGAGTCACATGAAATGATTGAAAATAAATAATCTAAGATGCTGTTAAAACATGCACATACGCACACAAACACACACACTCTATTTAATCTATTTAAGTGAACCTGACTTTGAATAACTAAACAAATGAGGAAATTCGAAGGGGCACCTGATCCCCTTTCAGCTAATGGATTAGAGATTCTTTCCCATCGGGGCGTTTGGGCAAACAAGCCCCAGTAATCTCTGAATTGATGAGTTGAGTCTGTCTGCATCACATTTCTCCACTAAAGAGCTGTTGAACCCTGATACACTGTTGGTTGTTAGCCAGATACTCAATTTGTAGATCTGTCGCTCTCCCTGGTTTCACTATCAGTGATATAAAGTAAAGACAAGATGTATGAGTGGTGCTCCATGTAAGAGGAGATAAATCATGTTTTCCAGCTTTCAATAATAGATTTTTAAAATGGTTGAATGACTCGTCCATAAAAAATTGATCTGAAAACACATTTTGGACAAATATGTTTTAGATAAAAAGTTTTGTATTTTCATAGTTGCATTAAAGAATAGGATTCAAGGCATGTATAAAACTAATTATTACTTGTTTTGGCTCAAATGAGGAACATTTTGTCTAGAACAGAAGTCACAAGACACTGCACCACTTTGATTCAGGTGACAAATTTAATAACGTTTTTGTCTTTAATCAGGAATCAATGTCATCATCATCATCATCATCATCATCATCATCATCATCATCATCATCATCATTACCAGAAGAAATAAATAAGTTTTTAAACATTTTTCACATGAACAAACATATACATCAGCACTTCCTCCTTTGGGTTGTTGTAGAACAAAATGAACAAGAACATCTGAGAACTCATGGTGCATAGAAATGATTGGACCCCTCGGTACCATTATTACAAAATGTACATGTTCATGTCCCTGTTAAAGAATGTACAAAGTTCTCGGATCTGGGTTCATATTCGTGTCCAAGAAGGGGTTGTATATAAAAATAAAGTCTCCACAATGATAAACCATTATATACCATATATATAGACATTTGGCAACAACCAGACATTTAAAGACTCTTTATACCTTAAACTCGACTTCTGCACCTGATCACACTGTAGATAACAAAAAGGGGACGAAGCATAAAGGAGTCTGTGGTCTTTGTGTTGTTCTGAAAAGCTTATTGTGGTACCTGAAAACAGAACTTTTGGGCAATTTCTTTTGCTTTACATACACTTTTTACACCGAAATACAATTTTTAGGCCAAGTGCTTTAATCAAGAATATTTTCCTCTTTTTTTCTTCCTCCGATGAATGACTGTTCTGTGTGACTATTTTCCAATTTCTAAAAATCAAGACACCAAAATGAAATAAAACAAATCAAAACTGCCCATGGTCCACCTCATCCAACCAGGAAGCAGGACTGGCAGGGAAGTCCGGGTATCCGCCACTGCTTCCAGTGGAGAGGTCAGAGCTAGGGCCATTGGCAGTGACCCTCACAGTGGGGTCGCCCCCAGCGGTGCCGCCCTGTGTCATGATAGAGAGGGCTGAGTCAGGGTAGACCAGGCTGGTGATGAGAGGCTGGTGTCTGGGGAGTGACCCGGGGGAGTGGGGGAGGGCGTAGGGGCTGGTGGAGCGAATATCATGGAACTGGTCCTGAGATGGGAGGACACCATGCTCCAGGGCAAAGGAAGCGTGGGCGGAGCCTCCTTGGCGGCCAGTCATGGCGGGAGAGGACTCACTCAGGCCACCATAGACACCGTTAGTGTGACCAAGATCTGACATTGGAGGTTCATCTGTGCAAATAAGCCAAAGGTTATACTCATTATTATTATTATTAATCTTCACTTAAATGACCAAACAGGCACAGCTGCAACAAACCATTGTGTTCATTATTCACTTTGACTATAAAATCCAAAGATTTTATTTTACCGTCATGTATGACAAAGACCATCATCATTAGTTTCATTTACACGTTCTCTACTGTGATGCATGAAATTGATTGTTTGACGATGAAGGAAGTGGTAAACACTATGGTACAAGTGGTCATTTTAACCAAGACTCTGATGAGCTGTCACTCATACACCATCTGATTTTTTAAGTGATTTCAGAGTAAACATAATAACAGTTTTGAATAGTTACCAAACAACACTATAGGTATCTGAGGCTCGCTGTTACTCCGTCAATGCTAGAATATCTTTGTTAATTTTATTCTTGTCCTGTAATTATCTCAACATGTAGGATGACAAAGGCCTATTTGTCCCTACCTGTGAAAGACACCTCAGCATCACTGTCCACTCCGTCCTCCTGGATGCTGTCCTTGTCGGATTTGGAGCTTCCTCGTGATCTTTTCATGTTGCGGAAGTACTGGCCCCATCGCTGCCGCCCAGCGTCTTTCTTTAGCCGCTTCTCTTTTGCTCGCCGGTTCTGAAACCAAACCTGAAGACAAAGTCCAGATCTTACATGTTGGACACATCTGTTGGTGATTCATAAGGCTGATTATTATGAAGCCAATGACAGTCAACAAGGCTAAAGTAGGAAACAAGGCCAATAAAGAGAAACAAGACTAATAAGATTAACAAGACTGAAACAGCACACGAGGTGGTATATATATATATATATATATATATATATATATAAATAAAAATAATGAATTCAAATGCATTTAATCTACTGCATAGTCATACATCTAACATGAACAGAATCTTAATATACATATAATGCTCTTAAGCAGTAAGGGAAATAATATTCAAGGACTGTGTGGACGTGATGAAGCAAGGACTCTGGACACTAACGTCTCTGCACCAGATTTATGAGGCTTTTAATTAACTTCAGCATAGAAGTCAATGCTACCCGATTATTCTCTTTTTTTTTCTGGATCCACTTATGAAACATAGAAAACTCATATCAACATGTATCTTCACTGCTTCAAAAAATTAAATCTCATACAAAATTATTTTTCTGAATAATTTGGTCTTTAAAACAATTTTTTTTCTTCCACCAGCTCGATGCTCCGTTAATGAGATTCTGCAGCAATGAACCTCTTCACCTTTTTTCTTTACTGAATAATGAGTCACAGTGTTTTAGTGCCTTCGACTCTGCTTTTGTCCTTAATAAAACAATATTTATGACCAGCAGTGATCAGACTGGGCCACCACCACAGACCAGTCTAAACCACCACAAACCCAACTGGATCACCACCACAGACGGGAGGTTGCGCTTAAACTAGCTGACTTTCATTGGGATTCATTTTACCCCAAAGAGCTGTAACCTTCCCCCCTAATGATAATGATTCAGGACACTAATGGAACACCCTTAATGGGTGATAACATGTAAGATATAATAAAATAATAAATACCTGCACCACCCGCATGTCCAGACCTGTCTCTGAGGACAGCTGCTCCCGGACGTGTCGTGCAGGTTTAGGAGAATTATTATACGCGTTCTTCAGCGTCTCCAATTGTTTGGCTGTGATGGTTGTTCTTGGCCTTTTAGCCGTCGAGTCTGCTTCTGTAAGATGGAGGAAAACATCATCACAATGGAATCTGTTGATGAGTGATCCATCCTATATGTGATTCTATTGATATATGCTCAATGGTTCTAAAGCAAAATGTATGAAAATAACTTTATAATAATATATTATAATGTTGGAATATTGGTACATATTTATTCACCATTACACGATAACCTTTGTTGCATTGCTACAAGAACAATGAATAAAAACATTTATGAATAATAAATGAAATTTCCATTATTGAGGGGTAAAAATATAGGAAAAGTCTGATGGAAAAAATAAATGATAATAAAATACACATTTATAACTAATATTAACATAAACCAGCTTGTATAATATACAACACTCTAAACTAACACGAATGGATGAATTCTCTTGTGCCTATAAACCAAAATCTGGCATCATCTCGGCACATCTGCTGACCACAGCGCAGTTAAAACACATCATCCAAATGGATGCTGCCCAAGTAATTGCACCCACTCATTAGTAAAATAAACGTGTGTGTTTTTTGTGAAAATTTAAAGTGTTAAATCAGCGCTTGGTGCAAGTAGTAAATTCAACAAACAGATGGGGAAATAAAACTTGACCATGTCCATTCTGCTCTGTGGAAACACATCTATGAGGTTGGACTGCATGAAAGTAATCTAACACTTCCACTAACACATCTACTAACACATCCACTAACGCATCTTCTAACACATCCACTAACACATCCACTGATACATCTACTATGACATTCAATAACACATCCACTAACACATCCACTAACACATCTACTAACACATCCACTAATACATCTACTAACACATCCACTAACGCATCTACTAACACATCCACTAAAACATCCACTAACACATCTACTAACACATCCACTAATACATCTACTAACACATCCACTAACGCATCTACTAACACATCCACTAACACATCTACTAACACATCCACTAACGCATCTACTAACAAATCCTCTAACACATCTACTAACACATCTACTAACACATCCACTAACACATCCACTAACACATCTACTAACACATCCACTAACACATCTACTAACACATCCACTAACACATCTACTAACACATCCACTAACGCATCTACTAACACATCCACTAACGCATCTACTAACACATCCTCTAACACATCTACTAACACATCTACTAACACATCTACTAACACATCCACTAACACATCCACTAACACATCTACTAACACATCCACTAACACATCCACTAACACATCTACTTACACATCTACTAACACATCCACTAATACATCTACTAACACATCCACTAACGCATCTACTAACACATCTACTAACACATCTACTAACACATCCACTAACACATCCACTAACACATCTACTAACACATCTACTAACACATCCACTAATACATCTACTAACACATTTACTAATGCATCTACTAACACATCCACTAACGCATCTACTAACACATCCACTAACACATCTACTAACACATCCACTAATACATCTACTATGACATTCAATAACACATCCACTAACACATCCACTAACACATCTACGAACACATCCACTAACACATCCACTAACACATCTACTAACACATCTACTAACACATCCACTAACGCATCTACTAACACATCCACTAATACATCTACTATGAGATTCAATAACACATCCACTAACACACCCACTAACACAACTTCTAACACATCTACTAACACATCTACTAACACATCCACTAACGCATCTACTAAGACATCCACTAATACATCTACTATGACATTCAATAACACATCCATTAACACATCCACTAACGCATCTACTAAGACATCCACTAATACATCTACTATGACATTCAATAACACATCCATTACCACATTCACTAACACATCCACTGACACATCCACTAACACATCTACTAACACATCTACTAACACATCCACTAACACATCTACTAACACATCTACTAACACATCTACTAACACATCCACTAACACATCTACTAACACATCTACTAACACATCTACTAACACATCTACTAACACATCCACTAAATCATCTACTATGACATTAAATAACACTTCCACTAACAAATCCACTAACACATCTACTAACACATCCACTAACACATCTACTAACACATCTACTAACACATCTACTAACACATCCACTAACACATCCACTAACACATCTACTAACACATCCACTAATACATCTACTATGACATTCAATAACACATCCACTAACACACCCACTAACACAACTTCTAACACATCTACTAACACATCTACTATGACATTAAATAACACTTCCACTAACAAATCCACTAACACATCTACTAA
This sequence comes from Eupleurogrammus muticus, assembly GCA_036785175.1. Taxonomy (NCBI): domain Eukaryota; kingdom Metazoa; phylum Chordata; class Actinopteri; order Scombriformes; family Trichiuridae; genus Eupleurogrammus; species Eupleurogrammus muticus. The sequence continues at coordinate 374,048 of JAYKQN010000065.1, read as the reverse complement.
CACATCCACTAACACATCTACTAACACATCTACTAACACATCCACTAACACATCTACTATGACATTCAATAACACATCCACTAACACATCCACTAACACATCTACGAACACATCCACTAACACATCCACTGATGCATCTACTAACACATCCACTAATACATCTACTATGAGATTCAATAACACATCCACTAACACACCCACTAACACAACTTCTAACACATCTACTAACACATCTACTAACACATCCACTAACGCATCTACTAAGACATCCACTAATACATCTACTATGACATTCAATAACACATCCATTAACACATCCACTAACACATCCACTGAAACATCCACTAACACATCTACTAACACATCCACTAACACATCCACTAACATATCTACTAACACATCCACTAACACATCTACTAACACATCTACTAATACATCTACTAACACATCTACTAACACATCTACTAACACATCCACTAACACATCTACTAACACATCCACTAACACATCCACTAACACATCTACTAACACATCTACTAACGAATCCACTAACGCATCTACTAACACATCCACTAACACATCCACTAACACATCCACTAACACATCTACTAACACATCTACTAACACATCTACTAACACATCTACTAACACATCCACTAACACATCTACTAACACATCTACTAACACATCCACTAAATCATCTACTATGACATTAAATAACACTTCCACTAACAAATCCACTAACACATCTACTAACACATCCACTAACACATCTACTAACACATCTACTAACAAATCCACTAACACATCTACTAACACATCCACTAACACATCTACTAACACATCTACTAACACATCTACTAACACATCTACTAACACATCTACTAACACATCCACTAACACATCCACTAACACATCTACTAACACATCCACTAATACATCTACTATGACATTCAATAACACATCCACTAACACACCCACTAACACGACTTCTAACACATCTACTAACACATCCACTAACACATCTACTATGACATTAAATAACACTTCCACTAACAAATCCACTAACACATCTACTAACACATCCACTAACACATCTACTAACACATCTACTAACACATCTACTAACACATCTACTAACACATCCACTAACACATCCACTAACACATCTACTAACACATCCACTAATACATCTACTATGACATTCAATAACACATCAAACTATTTTTAGCTCCAAATTTTCCTAATAGGGGCCATTGTACTGTACTCTTCTGGGTCCTCCGCCTGGTGCCTGTTTGTATGTATGTGTGTGTGTGTGCATGTGTGTGTGTGTGTGTGTGTGTGTGTGTGTGTGTGTGTGTGTGTAACCCTAACCCAGGCACACACACAGCAATCGATTGGTTTGTGGCCAACTGTGCAATTATCGCACGTGGGTCAAAGTTTATGTGTGACCCCATTGTCACGTCAAACCACCACTCACAGCGTGTTAAGGAGGTCTGCGTAAACTGGTGCGTAAACTGGTGCGTAAACTGGTGCGTAAACTGGTGCGTAAACTCCCTACTACTCACCCCTCTGTTTGGCGGTCTCATAGTCCGCCTTGCAGACCAGCCTGCTGTCCTCCATCAGGTAGAACTCGTCTCCTGTGGCCAGTTGCCTCTTACACACGATGCAGGCGAAGCAGTGGAGGTGGTAGACGAAGTCCTGCGCTCTCCGCACCACCTGCGTGGGCGGGATGCCTTGCTGACAGGCGGCGCATTTGGTGCCGAATCTCCTTTTGGGAGTTTAAAGGTCACTGTGATTACGTGATGACAACATGGGGAAGATAGCGATACACTGAATGACAGTGACTCACTTGAAAAAGTCGTCTTTGCAGTAGACGCTGTCTCCTCTGCTGAAACATTTCTCCGCCAGCTGCGCCTGGCAGTCGCTGCATTTCAGGCACTTGCTGTGCCAGTGGCGGTCCAGAACTTTCAGGATGAAGCGGTCTACGATGTGCTGGCTGCAGCCTGCACAGACCGGGATTTCTGCAGGAGACAGACAATACATGCATCACTTCATCAGGAAACAGAAAAGCTCATGTTCATCAACATGTTGTATTTAGCGTCGGATCACAACCTCAAATTTACCCACAATTACCCAAAGCTTATGGGTGCTTGTCATTGTCAAAATTAAGGTTAAATAACGAATATCAATTTACATTCCAATCAATGATTTGTAAAATCTTAAGTCAAACTTCTCTTATGAAGGCATTTTGTATTATTACGTCTGCTTTATGTCATCCACCGGTTTACACATATATGCAATAATAATTAGTAAACCGTATATTTGTTCACAAATAGTCTGTGATTAATCCTCTTGAATACTAAAATGCCAATAAAAAAATAACAACAATAGTTAATACTTATTAAAATATGTGATAACAATTATTATTATTAATAACATTAATAATAATAACAATACTACTACTACTACCACTAATAATAATAATAATAATAATAGTAGTAGTAGTAGTAGTAGTAGTTGTAGTAGTACCTAGTATAATGTGATCGAGGAACAAAACGTTTCAGTGCCCTAATCCACATCAACACATTTATTGTGTATTACATTTTATATTTGAGGATTTTACTTTAGAAATTAGCTATCAATAATAAATTCAAATGTGAAAGACACCAACACACGTTGTTTAAATGCCTTCGTTGTATGTTTTAATGTCTTTGTTATGTTTTAAATATCTTTGTCTATGTTTTCATTTCCGCATTGTATTTGTTCGCTTTAGAATTATTGGGCCGAATCTGTGATTTGTGAATCTGGGCTTTACAAATACATATGAAATATAAAATGTATTAATTCCACAGAAACACAAAACTAAATAACAATATGATAAAACATCATATAAAACAATATAAACAACACTATAAAATATAAAACGACTATAAAAACAATAAAAAAACAACAATAAAAACAACAAAAATAAAACAATGAAAACAACAATGTTAAACAGAAATATACAATAACAATAAAAACAAAAAAATAAAAACAATGGAAACAAAAATATAAAAAAACTAACATAAAGCTCATCAGAGGAACTAAATGTTGATTCTAATGTTTCATTATTTACTAAAGATCAGAATTATGTTTTTGTTGTTTTTGTTCTGTTGAACATTAAATGTTCATGTCAGGACGTCACCAACAAACAATATGTCACTGTAACAAAAGAAAAGGCCTGACGTCCTCTACCAGAACCTGAGCTCCCCTACCAGAACCTGAGGTCCTCTACCAGAACCTGACGTCCTCTACCAGAACCTGACGTCCTCTACCAGAACCTGAGGTCCTCTACCAGAACCTGACGTCCCCTACCAGAACCTGACGTCCTCTACCAGAACCTGAGGTCCTCTACCAGAACCTGACGTCCTCTACCAGAACCTGACGTCCTCTACCAGAACCTGACGTCCTCTACCAGAACCTGAGGTCCTCTACCAGAACCTGACGTCCTCTACCAGAACCTGACGTCCTCTACCAGAACCTGACGTCCTCTACCAGAACCTGAGGTCCCCTACCAGAACCTGAGGTCCCCTACCAGAACCTGAGGTATTCTGTGAGGACCTGGGATCTCTGGGTTGACAGGTGGCTGAGGTGAAACTGCTTCCACATCAGGTGGAAGTTAAATGATGATGATTATTATTATTATCACTAATATGAAACTGTTTGAATCTGTTTTCTTCCTCTCCACAAACTGAAACTTAAAACCAGAAAAATCACTAATAAAACTGGAATCGAATATATACGATATATGAAAACTATGGAATACAAAGTGTAAAGATGAAAATCATCTTTGGTTCTACTTTTGGAAAGTTGCGAACCAAATGTAGGGCTGTGGTTCCGGTCCAGGTTCTGCTGGAGTTTTGCTTTTCTGCGTCAGTGTCAACGTGAGCGGATAATTCTGCAGCTTCTGCTGCTGCAGATTTACCCAGAGGACTGGTGCAACGCGCTGCATCATTACATGTACTACATGTATACATATACATATATACATGTAGTGACACTATTCTTCACTCAAACTAATTCATAATTCTTGTCTCGCGATATTTGATTTCTCCCCTAAAACCATTAATACGTTTATTATTATAATATGATATGATCAATAGTTGTAATAATGATTCATAGAATGTCATAACTCTGAGGTGCTTTTCTATATGAAAGGTGCTAATAATATTACAGTTACAGCATGTATATATATATATATATATATATATATATATATATATATATATATATATATATATATATATATATATATATATATATACGTAAATATGTATATACGTAAATATGTATATAGCCAAATAAACCGACCTGAATTAACTGAATTAAATTAAATCAAATTAAATCAGTGCTGCCGGACATTATATTATAACAATGTATTTTCTATGTATATTATATTATATATATTATGTATTTACGTGTGTTTTCATGAGTAAAAGAAGATCGAGCCCGGGAAAAACAATAATGATATTTTAACAATTTTTCCAACTCATTCATGTATTTATGACACATGCTTTAGCTCTATTGTTTTAATAAACAACAACAAAAAACGCTTTTATCAGGACGTAAAATAACCGCAAAGTTCGACGACGAAATAAGACGCAAAGATTTTATATAATTATATATTATATTAATAACTAAAAAATATATATCACCGCTGTCATTATTATTATTAATTGTAATATTGTTATTATCATATGATCCTTCTCATTATTATTATGAGTAGTAGTAGTGTTGGTTATTATCATTATTATTATTATTCACGCAATGTCACCGCGATGTCTTTAGATTAGATTAGATTAGATTAGATTAGATAGCTCCTTTATTGTCCCACAGTGGGGAAATTCACATTTCTCAGCAGCAGTTAGAAAAGTTACAAACATTAAAAAAAAAATAAATAAATAAATAAATAAATAAAAATACGGAAAAATTTTTTTAAATAAACTACCAGGTTTATATCAATGTGGTATTTTTATTAGGCCACATCAGCTTGTAATAATTTATGTAAGTGCTTTTAATAATTTTACTACACACACACACTCACACACTGAGGCGTGTGTTTATTTAGGGGAGATGGCTGTTCAATACCATGCAGATGAATTTTATTGACACTGATCTTTGAAAGCAGCGTCTGGGGAAATCACGTTAGTGGAGCGGCCCCGCACGGCCCGCACGGCCCCGCACGGCCCCGCACGGCCCGCACGGCCCCGCACGGCCCGCACGGCCCCGCACGGCCCCGCACGGCCCCGCACGGCTCCGCAAGGCCCGCACGGCCCGCACGGCCCCGCAGCTTCGCGGTTCCGCTGAGGGATCGGCTGTGTGTTTATCTTCTATCTTCTGCGTTTACAATCTCTGAGCTTCATGTCATTTTCGAGCCGCGAGAACAAAAGACGCCAAATAATAAAAAATAAAAGTCACATTAAAACATCACAAATGAAGTTTGTTTTATATCAATTTAAAATTTACAGTTTGAAAAAAGAAAAGTAGTTTTACAAACAAAACATTTGTGTCTCGCATATGTGTAACCTATATTTCATACACTTTAAATGAATTGTATTATAAGACGATGATCTACATCTCTTTGCTATTTTAATATTGTAACAATAATAACAACGAAACGGCTTCATCCGACGCTTCTGTTAATAATTTAGTTCCTTGGAACCTCAGGTGTCCAGCTGCTGTCCACCTGTCCGCCGGAACCTGACACCTGTGGAGCTGCTCTACACCGCATATCCACGATCTGCTGCCGGGAAACCGCACAACAACCGCACAACAACCGCACAACAACCGCACAACAACCGCACAACATCTGTTGGTGTGAGTGAACAATGAAGCTCATTACAGATTCATAACGTCTCAAGCAGCAGGAAAACTGGAAAAAACAGATTGTCTGTTTATGCGAGATGATATTATATTTATAGTATATTTGTAAAGACTTTTATTTCCTAGTTGTTTTTCTGTCAGCTGCGGGCTACTCTTCATATTTGGATTTATTATTATCATTATTGTTATTACACGTTGTTTTTGACTCATAAACGAACCCGCAACAATTATCATTAGATAGAATAAATCATTCAAACGTCCGACACATTCTGACTCAGTGTTTTGTTCAGATGTAAAGAAAAGCTCAGATATTTTTCTCTCTTCTACTTATTTTCTATTTTTATCTCCTCGTCTTATTTTCTGCTGAGAGACGCGGATGTCATCCAGGAGAGAAAAATGCTTGAAGGAAAGTGACTGAAAGTCAGAATAAAGTCATGTAGGGTTAGTTAGGGTTGGTTAGGGTCAGTTAGGGTCAGTTAGGGTTAGTTAGGGTTAGTTAGTTAGTGTTAGTTAGGGTTAGTTAGGGTCAGTTAGGGTTAGTTAGGGTTAGTTAGGGTTGTTTCATGGTGCGTTCAGGAGTTCCGCTCCTACCTTGGCCTGCGCTGTACCGGGAGAAGCTGCCGCTGTTTTGGCAGCTGGAGCCCGGATGTTCCAGCAACATGTTGAAAAGAAAAAGTTGAAGA
>JAYKQN010000065.1:300000-365000 GCA_036785175.1 Eupleurogrammus muticus | reverse complement strand
GTGTGTGTGTGTGTGTGTGTGTGTGTGTGTGTGTGTGTGAGAGGCTGCAGGGGGTCCATGTGCCACCCCTCTGACACCAGGCTGCCATTGTGTCGCTGTCGTGATTAATCATGTCCTCCAAAAGAGGGCCTTGTCCTGGAAGGAGGAGACCAATCATACGCCTCATTACCCAGGCTTGGTTACACTTCAGCCAGTTGCTGCCTACAGACACAGGAGAGATGAAGATGACTAGTCAAAGATGCAAAAGAACATTCGTATCTGAAACTAACACAAAGAACAGAACCTCAGAACTTAACAATATTGACTGACTGTTATATGGTAGATTCCTGTGACTTGTTTAAAAGAGAAAGTCCACATTAAATGGAAAACTAATCTTGGTTTCTTATCATCATATAATCACTGAGCTGCTAGAATTAGCTGATCAGCATCTCTTTAGTAGAACAGGAAACAGAACCTGCAACTATCAGGCTCTTCCTGTTTTCCTCATTTCATTCATTAAACTCTCCTGTAGTTAACCAATCCTCTGGTTAATGAAGGATTGTTTAACATCCTCTAGTACATGGGATGTTGTGCTGCTTTTTTACGAACTGTCCTTTTGTTGTACCTTCCTCAACTTAAACTGTCAAAATCATTCTCTAAACTTTCCTCTGTTCAAATCATCCTCTAAAGGAGTATGGTTTAACACCTTTTTATTAAACTGCTCTTTAGTTAAACTATGCTCTATTTAAACGTTCTTTTAGTTAAATCGTCCTCGAGCTGAATTGTCCCCTAGTTGAACCATTCTCTAATTGAACTGTCCACTAGTTATATCATCCTCTATTTAAACTGTCATCTGGTTAAATTGGCCTCTAGTCAACCGTCCCCTAATTAATTATTATCTTTAAGATAAATTGTCCACAATTAAACCATTCATAGTTAAACCATCTTCCAGTAAAACCATATATTAGTTAAACTGCACCATCCTCTAGTTAAACCATCCAAATCATCCTCTAGTTAAACAGTCTAGTTAAATCATGCTCTACTTAAACCATCCTCTCGTTAAAGGAGGATGGTTTAACACACTCTAATTAAACTTTACTTTAGTTGAAATCTCCTCTATTTAAACGGTCCTCTTGTGAAATCATCCACTAGTTAAACTGTCCACTAGTTAAACTGCCATCTTAAATTGTCATCTAATTAAATTCTTCTCTAATTAAACCTTCCTCTTGTAAAACCTTCCTCTAGTTAAATTTTACTCTAGTGAAACCATCCTCTAGTTAAATTGTCATCCAGTAAAATTTTCCTCTAGTGAAACCATCTAGATAAACCGTCATCCAGCGAGCAGCTCATTGTTCTGAAATCATTCCATCTGGCAGGTTTCACTGACCAGGCCATGGCTCCTTACCCCCCACCCCCCAGCAGCTGGCTAAACTGCCCAACCGCCTTTCTGCTTGGCCCTCAGAGTAACCGACACTCTTTACATACACACACACACACACACACACACACATGCATTTAACACACACACAGTCTAACTGTCCAGAAGCCTGCCAGCCTTGGGGTCATTCGGCCTGAGTGGTGTGAGGCAGAATGGAGGGTGGTGAAAAAGATGGTGGTGAGGGTGGGGGTGAAGGTAGGGGGGGTGAGTGTGAGGGTAGGGGGTGCAATAGGTCAGAAGTGTTTTTATGTGCTATTACACATTTTATTTCCTGTTTTTTCACATTTGGACACCACTCTGTGCTTTGATCAGATTACTTATCCTGCTTCTTGCAGACGAAAGGCAGCATCTGGTCCTTCAGGATCATTCCAGTTCTTTATGGGTGAAGAGGGTTGACTCTCCACCTCTGCACCAGCTCTTTGAATATTGATATGCTAATGGTAACAAAACAGGGAACAAAGCATGACTTGACCACTGGAGACCAACACAAAGGCCTTTCACTCAGACTCTGACACTTTTACCACCCAACATGTGTCCTCAGCTTCATACTCAAACAATGAAGCCAACAACTGTCCGTTCATAAAGGGGACGATGCAGCGTCTGGGGAAGCATGCGGGTAAGTTGTGTTTCGATGGTCTTTGTCCAGGGTGGGAAACACCATATTTTTAGAGCAATGATAACATGAAAGGCCTGGGTGGTGAGAGGTCAAATCTTTCAGTCTGGACCCAGCTTATCTTTGCAGTTTGTTGCTGCACGTTCTGTAGGTGGCATTTTAGGTAGGGACTAGAAAGGATATGGAATTCTGAAGAACTAATAATCTGAACTTTGCATTGATTCATTACCAAGTGAAGCTTTAGTCCTACTGTCCCACAGTCATATTAGTCCAATTATCTTATTGCCTTACAGTCCTATTATTTATATAAATTCTACAGGTATACAGTATAGAACAATTGTCAAGTAGTAGTGTTCTATAGTGTTATTAGTCCTTCTATGGTTTCAAATACATGACAATGACAATGACACAGGAGCTTTGTTTTCGGGCTTTATGCCCTTGGTAGGGTCTACCAGGGCAATCAGGTCCTAAGCAGGGGACCAGACAAAACACAACTCAGAATCTCCCTTTAGATGAAAAAGAACATTGGATGTTAATTTTACCTCGATGAGGTGAGGATCAATAGGGCCCCCTGTAGCCAGGCTGTGGGAAGGTGATGGTGCTGAGTGTCTAGTGGAAGTGTCAATGGGGCCTGGCTGGGCATAGGCTGAAGAGGCAACATGGGCCCCGCCTTTCCACTGGCCCACCACTTGTGGGAGTGGCCTGAGGGATGTGCAGAGATAGTCGGGCAGTGGCCTGACATGGGGACCTTGACATTCTGACCCCTGGCTGCAGAAGCTGGCTCTGGGGACCTGGAATGTTATCTCTGTGGTGGGGAATGAGCTTCAACTGGTGCAGGTGGTCCCGAGGGATTAGCTACACATACTCTGGTTAGCCTTTCCACACAGTGTGGGTTCTCAAACAAGGTTTCAAAAGAGAGTAGGAGGTCCAGACCAGAAATGGGAATGCTTGTTTCCCTCTGGTTTGGTGCCTTTACATTGAGGTTGACCTGGATTAGAGGGAAGCCTCTCTTTGCCTTCGATGGGGTGACCCTGACTGTCATCTGTGCCTATGGACAGTTCTTGGGGGGTGGCGGGAGTGCTCTTTCTGGGCACCCCTTCCTTCTGCAGGGGGACTTCAATGGTCATGTGGGCAACAGTTAGACCTGGAGGGGCATGACTGGGAGGAACAGGAACTCAGGAGTTAACCTGAGTGGTGTTTTGTTATTGGATTTCTGTGCTCATCCATAAAAACCACTAAGTTCAGGCATAAGTTCCTACTCTTACCTATGGAGACAAGCTTTGCGTTGTGACTGAAAGGGCAAGATCATGAATACAAGCAGTCAGACCTATAGCCTCTTTACTGAGGCTGCTTTTTACTTTCTACACACTTTCACAATGCACAGCCTTTTTGAAAAACACAGTGACATTGAGTGATGGGGGTGGAATAGTTCTGCGGCAAAAGAATTTCATCCGAATAATAACATGGCACTTATGTTGAATATGTATGTCAATGAATTTGAGCAGATGTACATTGTTTTTTTCACTCCAAATTTTCTCACACTACCAAGCTTATGGCCAAAGTTGGATGTATGTGTGTTAAGGTTTGGGTGGCAGGGGGCATGTTGTTTTCTTTCTTTCTCTACTGGGGGGAGGCAAGCCTAATTCTTATCTTTCTAAATATGAAGGATAAGAGGTGCCCTGGCACACGCCTGCCGGACAAGTCATAATCCCACAGTCTCAGACTCATGACCCACTTTCCTGGAGGGAAACTCTTAACTCGGAGGAGCCTCCAGACGCAGGGTGGAGAGGAGGACCCCCGACCCCCCCGACATTCTGTCAAGACAAAGGAAAAGGCAGACTCCTGTTGAAGAGCTCCATAAAGCTAAATAAGAGGTTTAGGAACAATAATACTTAAATTACTGCTATTAATATTCTATCCAATAAATAACTTCACAGGCAAGATGAGTTAGTTAATTAGTTGGAGCCTTTTTCCCCATTCTTGATTGTTGTGTTTGAGATTATTATTAAATGTTATCACAGTATTCCTTTGAACTTTATTTACTAAAGTAGATTTTATACACATACCAGAATCAAACTTTTAAAAACAGAAACAAATTAGATTATTAATGAATGTTATCACTGTATGTATGTAAACTTTATTTACCAAAGTGGATTTCCTACACATAGTAGAATTAAATTAAAATAATAATTTAATAAGTCTATGGTAAATTTGTTGTTATTGTGTATATTTGAATGGGGAAATAAATTAACACAACTAACTAAAACATCATACAGCTTTGTCAAAGCTGTCATTACTTTTTAAAGTAATAATAATACTAATAATAATAATTCTATGTCGATAATGCAGACTGTGTATGTGGATCAACAAATTCTGCGAATTTGTACATTGTGTTGTGTGTTTTTTTATTTTTATTTTTTTTAAGTTGTGGGATCAATAAAGTTTCATCTTATCTCTTAAAGTAATGATAATACTAATAGTAATATTTCCAGAGGTGAACCCAGCAAACAATATTCTATACTGAAATTTCCTTAGAGTGCTATCAGAATTATTATTAAGGAGATAGAAAGCAGGGTCAGGTACATAAGAAACATGGAGCAATTAGATAGAACAGAGTTTATATGACACCAACAATTTGAAATAAAAAACAATTGACAGTGCCAAACTACACTGAACAAAAATATAAATGCAACATCTTTGTTTTGGCTCCTGTTTCTTGAGATGAACTCATTTTCTACATACACAAAATAACCATTTCTTTCAAATATTGTTCACAAAAGAGTGGACCAATAATTCACTATTGACAACCTGATCAATACTATGTGAAGGAGATGCATTGCGTTGCGTTGCGTTGCGTTAGGCAAATGGTGGTCACACCAGATACTCACTGGTGTTCTGAGTCCCCAGACCCCCTCAGTATGTTTTAGAGTGGACTTCTACTGTGGCCAATCTAAGGAAACACCTGTAATAATCATGCTGTCCAATCAGCATCTTGATATGCCACACCTGTGAGGTGGGATGGGTTATCTCAGGAGAAGTGCTCACTATCACAAATTTAGACAGATCTGTTCCCAATATTTGAGAGGAATTGTTATTCTGTGTATGTAGAAAATGTTTTAGGTCTTTGACTTCATCTCATAAAAAATGTGAGTAAAAACAAAGCTGTTGCATTTATAGTTTTTCATTATTTGTGCATAATTGTTCAAGATGACATGATGTTACAAATGTTCATCTAGACTCTTTCATACAGTGTAATGTAGGCTTCATGTATTGTAAGTGAATTGGCTGATGTCCAAAATGTTCAGAAGTCATAGTTAAATTTAACCATATTCTCTCCCATTCTGTTTATATTCAGACTTCCTAGTTATCTGTTCCAAATACATTCAGATGGTAAAGGCTTATCCTTGTGCTCAGTCACTTTACTTTATATCATCAAAACAGAAGATCTTTTATGTAAAGGTGCGATCTAACATAAGGTGTGAAGAGAGGGGAGAGTTCCATGTGACTTTTACATTTTTAAGGCTAATTTCATTTGAAAGTAAACACAATAAGAAGATGCCTGAGGAATATGTGTGTTCTTGGATGGAACAAAAGCCTCCATGATCTTCTGTTTTTCCTTAAAATTTTAAATAAAAAAGGCAGAGACAAATAGAAGCATTCAATGGAACTAAGAGGTAGATATTTTTGGCCTTCATGTTGGATGGATCCTGATCGGAAGCTTCTGAGCACCAAATGCTCTCCAACATATGTTAATATTGACCAAGGATTGGACCATAATGTGATAGCTACTGAATTAAGGACTCAAAAGAACTCTATCATTGTCTTATCCCTTGAAAACATACTGATCAACATCATGGCACAAGCAGCAACAAATAGGTCAACAAAGCATTGTTGGTTCAGATCATGTCACCATGATGCTTCTTATATTTTTATTTGAAACCCCACCCCCACCCCATCCTCTTCCTTTTTGTGTTGTTGGAAATATCTCCCCACATGCACCACAACACATGCCACTCTTACTACTCTTTATCTTAATCCCTGGCAGACTTTAAGTGTCTGGCATCAGGGTAAAATCCCAAACTGAGGAGGAGCATGTTTGGAGACCTAATCCCTCCGCTTGTCATAGACACAAGTTGCCCTCAATTCACCTCTCCCAAAGTAGGCCAAGAATAAGGAGCCACAATGGAAAGGAGAGTGGCTTTCACATCAGGAAGCTAACCTACACATCAGGTTAGCTTCCTCTACACATCAGGAAGCTAAGCTACACATCAGGTTAGCTTCCTCTACACATCAGGAAGCTAAGCTACACATCAGGAGGCTAAGCTACACATCAGGAGGCTAAGCTACACATCAGGAGGCTAACCTACACATCATGAAGCTAACCTACACATCATGAAGCTAAACTACACATCAGGAAGCTAAGCTACACATCAGGAGGCTAAGCTACACATCAGGAAGCTAAGCTACACATCAGGAGGCTAAGCTACACATCAGGAGGCTAAGCTACACATCAGGAAGCTAACCTACACATCATGAAGCTAACCTACACATCATGAAGCTAAACTACACATCAGGAAGCTAAGCTACACATCAAGAAGCTAACCTCCATATCAGGAAGCTAACCTACATATCAGGGAGCTAAGCTACACATCAAGAAGCTAACCTACATATCAGGAAGCTAAGCTACACATCAGGAAGCTAACCTACACATCAGCATACATGCTGGTATATTTATATTTATATATATATTGTTATTGCACAAGCCATTACATTACAACAACTACCTCACAATGCACACAATCAGTGCTGTCTTTTTTTGTCTGTTTTGTCTTATTGAATTTGTCCTTTGATGCCAATTGTTGTCATTGTATAAACATGTTGCTATTGGAACCTTATGTAAGTCAAGTATAGTTATGTGAGAGTGGTTGGAGTATCTGAGTTGTTTGCACACACATATACCTAAGTTTGGCCTTGGAGAAAGGGAGCCGTCCGAAACTAAAAAGAAGAAGATCCTCCCAGACATTCCTTACCTTACAGCACACAACCCCCATTCATAAAGACACACAGCACGTAAAAAAACTCAGATCTTCCTGCTCACTCTTGTGTTGCACTGATTGATCTCCGCTCTCTGCAGACTTGTGTTGATTAAATTCATTATATTTACTCTACTTCTCCGTTCTGGTGTTTGCCCGCATTAACCAACTCGGAGCGCAACTTGGCAGCGCGACACCTTCCACACCCTACTACTCATATCTTGTCCTGTCATACGTGTTTGTTTGTTTCTAGTTTAGTAAGAAAAGGCAAAAGTAGCCTTAAGCTACTGCACGTTGATGTTGTTGATAGTGAGAAACGAAATTTCGATTCCTTTGTATGTCAAGTACATGTGAAGAAATTGTCAATAAAATTGACTTTGACTTTGAAGTTACCTACACATCAGGAAGCTAAGCTACACATCAGGAAGTTACCTACACATCAGGAAGTTACCTACACATCAGGAAGCTAAGCTACACATCAGGAAGTTACCTACACATCAGGAAGCTAACCGCTGGGCAGGACACATTGAGACAGGCCAGAGGGGCCAGGAATCGAACCACTGACCCTCCGACCAGTGCTCTACCTCTGAGCCACATCCAGTCTGTGCCTTTTCTACAATGTCACGATGGTTCAAGATGAAATATCAGAGACAATAAAAATGAGAGGTTTGCAAAAATATTCTGGTGGCATTATGAAAGCTTTTGAAAAAGCAAATGTTTATCAACTATTAGATGTTTCTATTTTTCAAAAATTGTCAGAATTAAAAAACAGATTTGAGTTGCTCATTTTAAACTTGAAATCAGCTTAACTCAATCCCATTCTGCTTCTGTTGTTCTGCTTGTATGTAAAGAGCTGCTGCTGGTAGAAAGTAGGAGGATTAAAAACAGGAGCACATTTACTAGACAAAAGAATAAAGGAGCAGCTTGGAGCTTATTATTTTGAAAAAATGGAAAAAGTGAGTTTAATTTATAATAATAATATAAATAATAATTGAAAAAAGCCCTGAGCCCGGAGTGTCTAGAGTGCTGCTTCTACCACAAACACACAATTCAATTGAATTCAATTTATTTTTATAGCCCAGAATCACAAATCAGATTTGCCCCAAAGGGCTTTACATTGTGTACAAAAGCAACACAACATCCCCTGTCCTTAGACCCTCATATCGTACAAGGTAAAACTCCCTAAAAAAAAAACCTTTAACAGGGAGAGAAAACGGAAGAACCCTCAGGAAGAGTAACAGAGGAGGAATCCCTCTTCCAGGACGGACAGGCGTGCAGTAGATGATGTGTGCAGGTGGAGAACATTACAGAGAAATTTGAATATTACAAACAAACAGAAATGTAATGAATGTTGGTAGAAGTGGAGGATGAGGAGCAGGATCCATCACAGCTTTCAGGTTTCACCAAGGCAGCCTCAGACCCTCCAACATCCGTAGATCCCTCAGTGGCTGCACTGCAGCATGCTCTGTGAACATGCACATACACATACATATATATATATAAAAGATAAGATAAGATAGGACTTTATTGATCCCACAATGGGGAAATTTTCTTGTTACTGCAGCATACAGAGTAAAGAAAAATAAAAATAAAAAAAACACAACACTATGTAGAAAATTCTGAGAATTTGTTGATCCACATACAACAAATTATATATAAATATATATATACATATATATATATATATATAAAAAAAGAAATGTGTGTTGTTTGTTTAAGCTCCATGGTTCCCTTCTTTTCCTACATCATTTAATTCTCTCATTTAAAGTAACTTCCCGTGCTGTCTTCCAGTGTGATGCTGCCCCCTGTTGGTGATCCTCTGGTACTGAGGATCTGTGTATGTGTAAACACTGTATCTATTAGAGGTGGTACGGTTCACAAAATCCATCATTCATATTATTATATATCAATATTCATAATGATCATTCAAATCAATCATGTATTCATCTCAAAACTGAATATTTTTACAGTCTGAAGGAAAAAAGGAGTTGAGATTCTGGCTGCTAGAGAGGTGATAGTTCATTTATATGACAAACAAAGTTCTCTTTAACAAAGCAGCATAGGGTCTATTAGCAATAGACTTAGGTCCCTATATCTGAAATTATGTCTCTTCATAAAGTGTGAAATTTATCATGTTGCTTAAATGTTTGAGGGAGGGACCTTTATATCATGGCTCTGGTGATTTGTTAGAGCAGGTGTCACTAAATGCAGCAACACTGCAGACCTATAAAGTGCTGATGGTCATCTTCTTACTCTGGCTCTTTTACATGATACACATGGGCAGTTGGCTTTGCAAAGCACTGCTTACAGTTTCAAGACCATGGCCTTGAAACTATATATATATATATATATATATATATATATATATATATATATATATATATATATATATATATATATATAGTTTCACAGTGTGTTTTCACAATCTTGTCCTTTTGGTCTTTTGGTCACTACCCAAAGCTTGTAACCATAGTTGAGGGTAGGAGCATAGTTAATGGTAAATTGCCTTTTGGCTCAGCTCACTGCAGATACTGCACCGATCCTCCTGTTAATGCCCCTCATTCCTTTCCCCACTTCTGAACAAGACTCTGACATGCAGATTTGGAGGCTTTAATTTTTTTCCCAGCTGCTTTACACTCCAGTGTGATGTAAAGGTCATGGTCCAATGAAGCCAGCTAGACCAGACTGTCCACAAAAAGCTGCGTCCCAATCCTCAGGCCTCTGAATCTTCTAGGATCCCTGTCTGTGGATGTCACACCTTCCTCAGGTGGCAGACGAGTGTTATCCCCATGTATTTGGAGCACACCCTCTACTCTCTCTCTCTCTCTATAAAGAGATGAACCACCAGCCCGGTCTGCCTGTCCAGAGGCACTGCACCAATGTCCATGTGATGTTGCAGAACAACCAAGATAACCCCACAACATTCAGAGGCACAGGGCCTTTCCACTGAGCAGTGTTTTGACTACTTCAGTGAACTCAGGGGGGTCCCCAGACACTGCTTCCTCAGTCTTTACCCACTGCTGAGCATGCGCCTGAGGACAATGAGCTAGCCGAGCAGACAGAGGTTTGTTCAGGACCGGAGCTTTTGGCCGATGAGACCCCGGCATCTGAGCTGAAAAGGATTCCTGAGCTGCCTGATTCATTTGCTGTGACTTTGAGACACTCACAATGTGCCACAGGCTTAGCACAGCTCTACCAAAACTGAGTGTGTTGATATGAAGTTCTGAGGGCTGAATTTATTGAATATTCAAAATTGGGTAGCACATTAACAACATTCAGTAGAGTATAATGAACAGTCTTTTTATTTTATTGTATTGTTTCCACCTGCACACATCATCTACTGCAGAAGAGGGATCCCTCCTGTTTGCTTCCTGAGGGTTCTTCCATTTTTAGTTAAAGGTTTTTTTTTTAGGGAGTTTTACCTTGTACGATGTGAGGGTCTAAGGACAGGGGATGTTGTGTTGCTTTTGTACAAACTGTAAAGCCCAATGGGCAAATCTGTGATTTGTGATTTTGGATTGAATTGTTGTTGCCAGTGTTCAAAATTCAAAGTGTTTTTTGTCATATGTACATTTGAAACATGTTCCCTATACAATGAAAGTATTGTCTTGCTTGTCCACAGGAAAGCCAAGATATAAATACATAAGAAAAAAGTTAAAATAGAATAAATAAAAAAATAAACCTCTAGCAGATAAACAAATACAATTTTACTAGTATACTACCAACAAAATAATTGCAAAATATATACAATTGACAAGTAGTGTAAATAAGTTACAAGAACAATACATGGATGTAAATAAAACAGATGTTATGTGAGTGCAGTAGGACAATCAGCAGTTATTACTACACTATGGTGGTGAACAGTGTTTTTTTATTTTAAATTATTTTTAGCTAATTGGGGAGGAAATATGATATACTGCAGGAAGGGGTATTCGTTTGTTGCAGATTGGCCTAATAGACTTACGTTACTTTTGACTTGGATATGTATATGAGTTCACTGTGCTGTACTCCATGCCCCAGATTAGTGAAGCTGTTAAACATGTGCGGCTGCCTGGATGTTATGTAGATCTATGTGTGTACATCTATGTGTGTATATCTATCTATGCTCATAAGTCCCTCCCACAATGGTGATGTAATGTCAGGGGCGGGGCTAGAGTAGCTGCTTCCTCACTGTCTGCGAAGACAAAGGAGACAGGAGACAGGAGACAGAACATGAGAGGAGACGAGACCAAACCAGAATAGACCGTAGAGAAGCGGAGCGAACCCAGGACGAAGCAGCAGAAAAAGAAGAAGCAGAAGAAGGAGTTTTCTTCTTTCTGCTGCTTTGGGAGGAAATAACAGCTGACGCTAACAGCTAACAGTTAGCAGCTAACAGTTAGCAGCTAACTTTGAGCAGCTAACTTTGAGCAGCTAACTTTGAGCAGCTAACTGTTAGCAACTAACTGTTAGCAATTTATGGCTCAGTCCGCTGCTAACGGTGTGGACCAGGACCAGGACCAGGACCAGGACCAGGATATGGCCAGCAAGCGACTGCACTCCAGGTAAAAACCTGAGGGCGATACGGATATACCGACATGAAAGACATAGCGAGACAGACAGACAGACAGAGGAGGGACACACACAGACAGACAGACAGACAGACAGAGGAGGGACAGACAGACAGACAGACAGACAGAGGGACAGACAGACAGACAGACAGACAGAGGAGGGACAGACAGACAGACAGAGGAGGGACAGACAGACAGACAGACAGACAGAGGAGGGACACACAGACAGGAGGGACAGACAGACAGACAGACAGACAGACAGACAGAGGAGGGACACACAGACAGACACACAGACACACAGACAGAGGAGGGACCGAAAGACAGACAGAGGGACAGACAGACAGAGGGACAGACAGACAGAGGAGGGACACACAGACAGACACACAGACAGACAGACACAAACAGACAGACACACAGACAGACAGACACAAACAGACAGACACACAGACAGACAGACAGACACAGACAGACACAGACAGGCAGACAGACAGACAGACAGAGGAGGGACAGACAGACAGACAGACAGAGGAGGGACACACACACAGACAGACAGACAGACAGACAGAGGAGGGACACACACACAGACAGACAGACAGACAGACAGAGGAGGGACACACACACAGACAGACAGACAGACAGACAGAGGAGGGACAGACAGACAGACAGACAGAGGGACAGACAGACAGACAGACAGACAGAGGAGGGACAGACAGACAGACAGACAGACAGACAGAGGGACAGACAGACAGACAGACAGACAGAGGAGGGACACACAGACAGACACACAGACAGACAGACACACAGACAGACAGAGGAGGGACACACAGACAGACAGGAGGGACACACACACAGACAGACAGACAGACAGACAGAGGAGGGACACAGACAGACAGACAGACAGGAGCGACACAGACAGACAGACAGGAGCGACACAGACAGACAGACAGGAGCGACACAGACAGACAGGCAGACAGACAGACAGACAGGCAGGCAGAGACAGACAGACAGACAGACAGACAGGATGGAAACAGACAGATGGACGGACAGACAGACAGGAGGGACACAGACAGACAGACAAACAGACAGACAGAGGAGGGACACAGACAGACAGACAGACAGGAGGGACACAGACACACAGACAGACAGGCAGGAGGGACACAGACAGACGGACGGACGGACAGACAGGAGGGACACAGACAGACAGACACAGGAGGGACACACGCAGACAGACAGACAGACAGGAGGGACACACACAGACAGACACACAGACAGACACACAGACAGACGGACAGACAGACAGGGTTAACCGGAGTCCTGGAGGATCCTCAACATGTTGGATCAGGGTCTGTCCACCATACTACTACCTAGTATTATTATATTTACCACATGTGTCAAACTCAGGCTTTTGTTCCAACCAGTAACACACCTGATTCTACTAATGAAGGTCCTCAGCAAGAGCTCTACTGGTTGATCAGTAGAATCAGATGTGTTACTGGTTGGAACAAAAACCTGAACCCACTCGGCCCTACAGGACCTGAGTTTGACACCCCTGATGTATATGTATTGTGTCTGTATTATTATATGGTCTGTAGGTTTTTGGTAGTCTGTAGGTGTTTAGTCTGTAGGTATTTTGGTCTGTGCATGTTTAGTCTGTAGGTGTTTAGTCTGTAGGTGTTTAGTCTGTAGGTGTTTAGTCTGTAGGTGTTTGGTCTGTGGGTGTTCAGTCTGTGGGTGTTCGGTCTGTAGGTATTTTGGTCTGTGCATGTTTAGTCTGTAGGTGTTTGGTCTGTGGGTGTTTGGTCTGTGCATGTTTGGTCTGTAGGTGTTTGGTCTGTAGGTTTTTAGTCTGTAGGTGTTTGGTCTGTAGGTGTTTGATCTGTAGGTGTTCAGTCTGTGGGTGTTCAGTCTGTGGGTGTTCAGTCTGTGCATGTTTGGTCTGTAGGTGTTTGGTCTGTAGGTTTTTAGTCTGTAGGTGTTTGGTCAGTTAATTCAAACCAATGTTGTTGATGTTGAAGCTCCACAGCAGCAACTTTACACGTTCAATGAGCTTCTGTGGAATCTTGTATTATTATTTCATTTCAAGCTGCTGCTCTGTAGATTTCTGACATGATTGACATTAACAGGTTTCATACATGAAATGATGGATTACACAAAGAGAAAAGCAGAAGTCGAATCAGTTCCAGAATAACTGACCCTGCAGAGGAAACATTCCTAGAGAGTTTCTTGTTTGTTTCCATGGCAACAAACCCGGACACTGTAATTATGGGCTGGATCACTGCTGCACACAGTCAACACAATATTATCAAATGCATTTCATGTTCATCCACTGTTATTAAATGAATTCCACTATTTATACTAAATTAATAACGACTTTGTTTCCCAAATTATTGATTTGCTGCAGTTATGATCAGGTGTATTGATTTGATGTGGTGATAACCAGTTGTATTGATTTATTGTGCAGATAGTTGGGTATAATGATTTGTTGTGGTGATCAGTTGTATCTCTTTGTTGTGGTGATGATTGGTTATATTGACATGATTGTCCATGCACTTTATTTGCAGAACTATGGTGGAAAAACATGATCTTCACATATTTAATGTCAGAAGTGAAACATGGTAGTGATTGTTGCCTTTTGCTGCTATGGTAACAGCCCTGGGAGACCACAGGGACGTTATTATGGGATGAGTGTTTCCCAAACAGAACAATTGGAGCAGTAATCAGAGGAGAGAATGGCTGCCTGCACCCACAGATCATCCCAGCATTCTAACTCAGACGTGTGTGAGTGCTACAGATCATCACCATCTGAACTCTGCTATTATCACAAATTCTTATATTTAATCTGAATTAATAACTACTATCTGAAGATATGAGTCCATCTTCAGATAGTAATTATTCTGAATTAATAACTACTATCTGAATATGGACTCATATCTGTAACAGCCTCTGTATTTTCCTGCTTCCTCTTGACCATCACTGTTGTGCTTATGTGAAGATATTGGTTTGATTGTATATTTCATTTTTCACATTGAGTTGTATCGCAGCTTCCTGTGATCATGCAGAAACTGGTGTGTGCATTGTCAGAAAGAATCTGTTAGTAAGGCTTACATTATGCATCCTTAGGATTCAAGCTGTAATGTTATAGGATAACAACATGTAAATGAAGTGAATGTCTGAAAATTTTTGAATGTCTCTATGTATATATAAATATCTACAGTATATACTATATTGCCAAAAGTATTGGCTCACCTGCCTTAACTTGCATAGGAATTTAAGGGACATCCTATTTCTTCAATATGACACATGTCTGACTGGAGCATTCGCAGTCCTTTCACTGTGACTAAGAGGCCAAGCCCAGCTCATGAAAACATCCCCACACTATAACCTCCCTTCACCTAACCTTATACTTGGCACAATAGAGTCCAACAAGTATTGTTCTCCTGGTAACTGCCAACCCCAGACCCGTCTATCAAATCACCAGATGTAGAAACATGATTCATCATCCAGAGAACTCCAGCCTCCATTGCTCTAGAGTCCAGTGGTTGCATGCTTTAAATCACTACATCCAACGCTGTTTGTGTTGCACTTAGTGATGCATGGTTGGATGCTGATCTGAAGACCAGGCAAAAGTTGGAGGTCTGTAGCAGTTGATTCTACAGAACCTCTTTGTGCTATGCGCCGTAGCATTTGCTGACCCCACTCCATCAGTTATGTGGCCTACCACTTCCTGTCATTCCCAAAGACTTCCACTTTCTTGTAATACAGCTGACTGTGGAATATTTGGGAAGTGATGGAAGCACATGATTCTGATTATTTGGATGGGTAAGCAAATACTTATATAGTATACTATTTCGGTTCTATGCAGTATATGTTGATCATTGGGAAAATACATTATATATTCATCTTAAAAGTGAAATATGCTATGCTGCTGACCTTATTCTTCTCATCTTTACTAAGAGCAGCTCATGATTATGGACAGAATGAAACACACAAATCAAAACAAGACAGTCGAAACCCAACAGTTTGCATAAACTCTAGTATCTGCCTGTCAGTCTCACGATGATCTTCCCCGAACTTGTGAACAAAACCCTGAGACACTTGAACTCCACAATTTGAGGCATAATCTCATCCCAAACCCATAGGCTGCACTCCACCCTTTTCTGGCTGAGAACCACAGCCTCAGATTTAGAGGTGTGATCCTAATCCCAGCTGCTTCACGCTAGGCTGCGGACCACTCCCAGCGAGAGCTGAAGGACATGGCCTAAAGAAACCAACAGAACCAAATCATCCCCCCGACCCAAACGACGAGGGAGACTACCCTCTTGACACCCAGGGTGAACCCCAATGCGCTGGGGGTGATGTTTAGTCCCCAGAGCTAGCTTCAGCAGTTGGGGATCAGATCGCAGCACAACTCTCTTTGTATATACCCTCTGTGGCCCCTCCCACGGGTGCTGGACCTATGGGAAAGGGCTCCCATGTCATACCTTCTGGCTGTGCCCGGTGGGCCCAATGAGCCCTGGTGAAAGGCCTGGACACCAGATGCTTGCAGACAAGCCCCTCACCTAGGCCTGGCTCCATTGTGGGATCCTGACCTGTGTCTGGGCAGGGCTGACTCTGTTCTAAAGTTGGTGCTCTTGATCAGGGGGGTTTGAGCTCTGTGCTTTGTCTGGACCCACAACTAGAACATGATTGCCATGGGAGACCCTACAAAGGGCATGAAGCACACGCAAACCCCTCCACTGCTGTGAGGTGGCTGCTCCAGGAGGGGATTTCTATCTGTATCTATATAAACACACAGACATTTATTTACATGCGTAAAACATTAATATTTCTATGTCTATGTATGTATATAAATGTCTGTCTTCATATAAATGTCTATACGTTTAAAAATGTCTGAATAAATTCTGTTTGTATTTACAGTAAACATCTATACGAGGTATTGTCTGGTGACCTAATAATGTTTCTGACAGTCAGCAGATAGTTGGATTAGTGTCTGTATCTCTGTGAAGGAGGTTCAGGTCAATGGATTATTCTCTCTTTCTCTTTCTCTCCCTCTTCCTCTTATTGATCAAGCTTAAAGTTTTGATGGTTTTGTCTTTATGGAGTGACTCTCTTTTGATATATCCCATATTATCTCGTCCCTCTGTTTCTTGGTTCGGGTTTTTTTTTTTCCTGTGAGGTGGACTGATGGAAGATCCTGGCTGAGGCAGGTGGACAGATGAAAGTGGGACATCTCTGGTATATGCCTGAATCTAACATACAAAGAAAAGTGGAGACGCTGTTTTCTGGGATTTGTGGTGTTCTAACCATCCTTGCTACAGAGGGAGTTCACTGTTCCATTTTGGGAAGACTCTGGACCCTGGAGGACTTCAACAGCAGGAGCGATTCTTGTCTGGTCAGAGAGTTTGCATAGTTAGATTGGGTCCAGATTTGTTGCTTTTTGCTGACATTGTGGTTCCACTGCAGTAATGGATTTGAACTAATTTGAAGTAATGGACTTGACAGGAAAATCACATGAAGTGGAGAGACATTTCTGTGATAATTAAAGAGTTGTTATTATTCATTATTCACCAGTCCCGTGACGTTGCCTCATGGCGTCTCAGTGCTGTCCCCTTACCAGTGCAGAGAGAGCCATGTGTCGACTGGTTCATTGTGGACCTCGACCTCAAGCTATGCTACGATCTCTACACCTGGAGCTACAGGTGTATGTGGACAAAACACGCAGCAAGCAGAAACACAGGTACTGCTAGAAGAAACAAACAGATCTCTTCATTTGTTGTCTGGCATTAAACTGACTTAATTCTGAATAAGGTTAACAGGGGCTGCAATGGCTTATAATGAGCTAAAACTATGATCAATAGTTGGTTACCTGGGACAGAAAAAACCTATTGAAATAAGCTCACATTTCACTTAGGGTGTAGACCTGAGGGTCTGTGAACGTGTCTTGGAGCCTTAACCTCATCTTAACCTCACCTTTCGTTAACTTCACCATAACCTCACCATAACATTCCTTAAGGTAATGCATTGGTAACCAGAGCATTAGGGAGGTAGTTGAAAGACTTGCTGTTGATGATTGATGTCTGAATGTATCTTCATGTTTCAGTTTAGTTGTCTAGTGGAGCAGAGATTTACTTACTGAACATTACTGAAATTTATAGACTATAATTAATATTGTCAATAAATTACTTAAATATTTCTTTACAGAAAGTTGATTAAAACTGTTTAATCAGTATAATATAACCAATTACGTGTACAGACTTAGAAATCATAAATCTTTAGAAATCTGACTTGGATAAAAAAGAAAAGTGATTTTTTTATCATGCTTGTCGCAGAGCCTTAGACAGCTAAGACCACAATCCACAGATGTACAGATCTTGTTGTCATTGTGTGTAAGACGATACTGCTACACACATCATATACTGCTTTTTCTCTCTTCCTGTTTGTGTATGGGCCAATCAGGATGGAGGCATCCTGCTTGGAGTTGGCATTAGAAGGAGAGCGGCTGTGTAAGGCCGGCGACTTCAAAGGAGGAACAGCGTTTTTTGAGGCGGCCGTGCAGGTGGGCACAGAAGACCTGAAGACCCTCAGTGCCATCTACAGCCAGCTGGGGAATGCCTACTTCTACCTGAAGGAGTACGCCAAAGCTCTGGAGTACCACAAACATGACCTGACGCTGGCCAGGTGAGACTTTTTGTACTCTACCACAAACAAGACCTGACGCTGACCCACTTACTGTGGTGAGAATTATTCGTTCTGAGTGGTCTAAAGTTTGGAGAATGAGATGGTGGACGAGCAGCAATGGTTAAAATGATTGATAGTTAAACTAAATAAAATGATTTGATTATTTTATAATCAAATAATCATGCAAATCAAACAAAAGAGTTTGCTGTTTTTCTTCCTGCATGACAGTTACTTGAATATCTAAACATTTTGGAAAAAAATAGTTTGCAGATTGATAATAATCATTAGTTATCAGTATTATTGATATGTACTAGTAGGTAAACACATGTGTTAATGATACCAAGAATGGTTGGCAGATGATACCAAGATTTGGCAGAGATCTGTGTACAGATTATATACCATACTATGCACAAGACACATTAAGAGCATCATAGTTTTTATATGTGGATGGCGAGATAAACGGTGAACAACTGATATTGGGTAATTTAGCAGGGAAGTGATTAAAGACCCTGGGGAAGATATTAGAGAAATTTCCTTCTCACCAGGAAGTAAACAGCCAGTTGACATACTGACAACCTACTTTTTACAGCTGTGTGTGAATCAGTTAAAGGCAAACTCTCTTTTCTTTGTCTCCTCAGAACAATTGGAGACAGAATCGGAGAAGGAAAAGCCAGCGGTAACCTTGGCAACACATTAAAAGTGTTGGGCCGTTTTGATGAGGCTGTGGTTTGCTGCCAAAGGCATCTGGATATTTCTCAAGAGCAGGGAGACAAGGTTGGATTCCATAAAGCCAGGGTTCATCTCCCTGATAAGAGCATTACACTATAAATTAAACATAATTAAAGATTAAACTGCTCTGTTACTGTCTGTTTCTGCCTCTTGCTGCGTGTTGTCTGTTGCTGTCTGTTGCTGTCTGTTGCAGGTGGGGGAGGCCCGTGCTCTGTACAACGTGGGGAACGTGTTCCATGCGAAGGGCAAACAGCAGCTTTGGGGCGTCAGTCAGGATCCTGGCGACCTGCCTCCTGATGTCAGAGAAACTCTGCAGAGAGCGACGGGATTCTACGAGTATGACGCTCATGTTTACTAAACCACAAACTGTAAAGCAGGGGTGTCAAACTCAGGTCCTGGAGGGCCGTGTGGGTGCAGGTTGAGTTCCAACCAGGCAGTAACACACCTGATTCTACTAATGAAGGTCCTCAGCAGGAGCTCTATTGGTTGATGAGTAGTAGACAATAAACTTTTTGGAGTTAGATGAATTAGGTTATTTATATAGATTAAATTGAATATAGGAATTAAAAGGATTATATGGATTAAATTGTTTGAATACTAAATGTATTATATGGATTTAGTTGCTTTATATGGATTAAATTGATTATATGGATTAATTACAATATATAGGTTTTGTGTATTATATTAATTAAATTAATAATGATTAAATGTATTATATGGATTTTATGGATTAAATGGATTGCTGAAGTGATTTAATCCCGTGTTTTGATGACACCCCTGTAGGATGAATCTGTGTCTAGTGAAGGAACTTGGTGACCGAGCGGCTCAAGGCAGAGCCTACGGGAACCTGGGAAACACTCACTATCTGCTGGGAAACTTTGTCGAGGCCATCAAGTTCCACCGGCAGGTAAGAAACCCAGAATCAGGTGGGTTTTAGGCTCCGCCCCCTCGAGAATCCCTTGTTTCTTCCTGGGATCCAGCGTGGCTTCTTCAAAGGAGGCAGATGAAACGGTTGAGTTTAAATCTGACACCTGCTGTTCTGTCCTTCGCAGCGACTTTCCATCGCCAAAGAGTTTGGAGACAAAGCGGCAGAACGGCGAGCCTACAGTAACCTAGGCAACGCCCTGATATTTCTGGGTCAGTTCAACACAGCTACAGAGTACTACAGGTGAGAGGCTGACACCTGCTGGACCAGGTGGGACCAATCTACACCCTGCCACTCACCCTGCCACTCACCCTGTTATTTACCTGCCACTCACCCTGTTACTCACCCTGCCACTCACCCTGCCACTCACCCTGCCACTCACCCTGTTACTCACCCTGCCACTCACCCTGTTACTCACCCTGTTATTTACCTGCCACTCACCCTGCCACTCACCCTGTTACTCACCCTGTTACTCACCCTGTTATTTACCTGTTACTCACCCTGTTACTCACCCTGTAATTTACCTGCCACTCACCCTGTTACTCACCCTGCCACTCACCCTGTTACTCACCCTGTTACTCACCCTGCCACTCACCCTGTTACTCACCCTGCCACTCACCCTGTTACTCACCCTGTTACTCACCCTGCCACTCACCCTGTTACTCACCCTGCCACTCACCCTGTTATTTACCTGCCACTCACCCTGCCACTCACCCTGCCACTCACCCTGTTACTCATCCTGTTATTTACCTGTTACTCACCCTGTTACTCACCCTGTTACTCACCCTGTAATTTACCTGCCACTCACCCTGCCACTCACCCTGCCACTCACCCTGTTACTCACCCTGTTACTCACCCTGTTATTTACCTGTTACTCACCCTGTTACTCACCCTGTTACTCACCCTGTAATTTACCTGCCACTCACCCTGTTACTCACCCTGCCACTCACCCTGTTACTCACCCTGTTATTTACCTGTTACTCACCCTGTTACTCACCCTGTTACTCACCCTGTAATTTACCTGCCACTCACCCTGTTACTCACCCTGCCACTCACCCTGTTACTCACCCTGTTACTCACCCTGTTACTCACCCTGCCACTCACCCTGTTACTCACCCTGTTACTCACCCTGCCACTCACCCTGTTACTCACCCTGTTACTCACCCTGTAATCTACCTGTTACTCACCCTGTTATTTACCTGTTACTCACCCTGTTACTCACCCTGTTACTCACCCTGTAATTTACCTGTTACTCACCCTGTAATTTACCTGTTACTCACCCTGTTACTCACCCTGTTACTCACCCTGTTACTCACCCTGCCACTCACCCTGTTACTCACCCTGCCACTCACCCTGTTACTCACCCTGTTACTCACCCTGCCACTCACCCTGTTACTCACCCTGCCACTCACCCTGTTATTTACCTGCCACTCACCCTGCCACTCACCCTCCCACTCACCCTGTTACTCACCCTGTTATTTACCTGTACTCACCCTGTTACTCACCCTGTTACTCACCCTGTAATTTACCTGCCACTCACCCTGTTACTCACCCTGCCACTCACCCTGTTACTCACCCTGTTACTCACCCTGTTACTCACCCTGTTACTCACCCTGTTATTTACCTGTTACTCACCCTGTTACTCACCCTGTTACTCACCCTGTAATTTACCTGCCACTCACCCTGTTACTCACCCTGCCACTCACCCTGTTACTCACCCTGTTATTTACCTGTTACTCACCCTGTTACTCACCCTGTTACTCACCCTGTTACTCACCCTGTAATTTACCTGCCACTCACCCTGTTACTCACCCTGTTACTCACCCTGCCACTCACCCTGCCACTCACCCTGTTACTCACCCTGTTACTCACCCTGTAATCTACCAGTTACTCACCCTGCCACTCACCCTGTTACTCACCCTGTTACTCACCCTGCCACTCACCCTGTTACTCACCCTGCCACTCACCCTGTTACTCACCCTGCCACTCACCCTGTTATTTACCTGCCACTCACCCTGCCACTCACCCTGCCACTCACCCTGTTACTCACCCTGTTATTTACCTGTTACTCACCCTGTTACTCACCCTGTTACTCACCCTGTAATTTACCTGCCACTCACCCTGCCACTCACCCTGCCACTCACCCTGCCACTCACCCTGTTACTCACCCTGTTACTCACCCTGTTATTTACCTGTTACTCACCCTGTTACTCACCCTGTTACTCACCCTGTAATTTACCTGCCACTCACCCTGTTACTCACCCTGCCACTCACCCTGTTACTCACCCTGTTATTTACCTGTTACTCACCCTGTTACTCACCCTGTTACTCACCCTGTAATTTACCTGCCACTCACCCTGTTACTCACCCTGCCACTCACCCTGTTACTCACCCTGTTACTCACCCTGTTACTCACCCTGCCACTCACCCTGCCACTCACCCTGTTACTCACCCTGCCAATCACCCTGCCACTCACCCTGTTACTCACCCTGTTACTCACCCTGTTACTCACCCTGTAATCTACCTGTTACTCACCCTGTTATTTACCTGTTACTCACCCTGTTACTCACCCTGTTACTCACCCTGTAATTTACCTGTTACTCACCCTGTTACTCACCCTGTTACTCACCCTGTTACTCACCCTGCCACTCACCCTGTTACTCACCCTGCCACTCACCCTGTTACTCACCCTGCCACTCACCCTGTTACTCACCCTGCCACTCACCCTGTTATTTACCTGCCACTCACCCTGCCACTCACCCTCCCACTCACCCTCCCACTCACCCTGTTATTTACCTGTTACTCACCCTGTTACTCACCCTGTTACTCACCCTGTAATTTACCTGACACTCACCCTGTTACTCACCCTGCCACTCACCCTGTTACTCACCCTGTTACTCACCCTGTTACTCACCCTGTTATTTACCTGTTACTCACCCTGTTACTCACCCTGTTACTCACCCTGTAATTTACCTGCCACTCACCCTGTTACTCACCCTGCCACTCACCCTGTTACTCACCCTGTTATTTACCTGTTACTCACCCTGTTACTCACCCTGTTACTCACCCTGTTACTCACCCTGTAATTTACCTGCCACTCACCCTGTTACTCACCCTGCCACTCACCCTGCCACTCACCCTGCCACTCACCCTGTTACTCACCCTGTTACTCACCCTGTAATCTACCAGTTACTCACCCTGTTATTTACCTGTTACTCACCCTGTTACTCACCCTGTTACTCACCCTGTTACTCACCCTGTTACTCACCCTGTTACTCCCCCTTGTTCTCACCCTGCCACTCACCCTGCCACTCACCCTGCCACTCACCCTGTTACTCACCCTGTAATTTACCTGTTACTCACCCTGTTACTCACCCTGTTACTCACCCTGTTACTCACCCTGCCACTCACCCTGTTACTCACCCTGCCACTCACCTGCTCCCCTCACCTGTGGTTCTGGTTCTGCAGGAAGACCCTGCAGCTTTCCCGGCAGCTGAAGGACCAAGTGATGGAGGCTCAGGCGTGTTATAGTCTGGGAAACACCTACACGCTGCTACAGCAGTATGAGCGAGCTGTAGATTATCACCTGAAACACCTGTACATCGCCCAGGAGCTCACCGACAGGTAGTACAACCTCAAGCATATATTTATACAACACAGAACACTTTTCATGTGTGTGTGTGTGTGTGCGTGTGTGTGTGTGTGTAGGGTTGGGGAGGGCCGAGCCTGCTGGAGTCTGGGGAATGCGTACGTGTCTTTAGGGAACAACAAACAAGCTCTTCATTATGCACGGAAACACCTGGACATCTCTAAAGAAGTGAGACATGTTTCTACTTTTCTGAAGGAAAAGGACACTTTCTGTTGTCTCTGTAGGATGAGAATAAAGTGCTTGTGTTTGTCTTTGTGTCCTCAGATCGGAGACAGAAACGGGGAACTGACTGCCAGAATTAATGTGGAGCAGCTGATGGAGGTGCTGGGGGTCAACGAGAGTGACCTTTCACCTTCCAGCTCAGAATTTGAGATGCAAGGCATGAGTTGAATCTTTCAGAAAGGTTTTTATTTAAAAATGAAACTCAAGCCGCTGGTGACTTCCTTTTTTAAAGATTCAGCAGTCGTGTTGAATACCTCCTCGTCCTAGTAGAAACGTGAATAAAAAAGGTTAAATTTATTCACAGCTGCAGGTTTGTTAAGTGAACAACAACTGTGTGTAGAAATGGTCTAATCTGCATCATTCTGATGTAATGTGTGATGTCCCCTTTATGAACCTCCTGAGGACGGACAACACTGATCAAATTGTTTTCTGAATCCTCACATTGCATGTCTGATGCAGCTGCTGCAGAAATATGAGGACATTTCACATTTCATGACTTCTAATTTCCACTCTCCCACTGCAATGTTTATTTTTCTTTTTATTTTGCAGGAGCTCGACCTAAATTTACAAAGAGAAGCAGCATGGACAGCGTGGAGCTGTGGAAGTTCTCTGCAGAAAAGGTGACGGATCACATCAAAATTCAGAATACAGTGTTTCCTACACATTAGGTAGCATTTTGTAATGCTAGGACCCTTTTGAGCATGAGTGGGGGGTTGAAAACCTTGTGTACCCCTATCGACATGCCCCACAGATGGGTGTATGCCTGGAGAAACGCTGGATAATCCTAATCAAACCGTAACTCCTGCACCTGCAGAATGGAGAGAGTTTATCCAGGAGTTGTAAAGCTCAGCTGATCCAGCCAGGGAAGAGGAAAGGCTATCCTGACAGTCAGTCATCAGACGAGCGCACGTGGTTGGATTCTCCTGTAGACACTGATGACATCACAGTGCAAGTCCCGCCTCCAATGCCAGTGAGTATTTACAGCTGATGAAGTCAAAGTCAATTTTATTGTCAATTTCTTCACATGTACTTGACATACAAAGGAATCGAAATTTTGTTTCACACTATCCTATGCGTTTTACATGTACAACAACATCAAAGTGCAGGTGAGCAAGACGAGACAATCCTAAACTAGATTCAGTGGCAGGGTATGACAAGACGAGATAAAACAAGACAACACAGATTGGCCCAGCTGTGTGCATTTGAAATAGTTGTTGTGAATGAATGTTGTAAATGTAATAGCCAGATAATGATAATGCTGGACTAGACAAGCCAGGCTAGCATGTGAGAGAATAAAAAAAAACATTTTAAGGGTTTTGTTTTATTGTGTTTTTAAGCATACTGCTATTATTTAGAACGCATCTCTATATTTATATTTACACACTTGTACATATGGAACTTGATGCTGTGTTTCCTACACAACACCACAAATGTAATACTACTTCATCTGCATGATGTATATTCATTATTTATCACAGATTGTTATTTCAGCAGATGGTTAATTCTATAAAAGTATGCAATATAAAGATATAATAAAATCTACACATATTTGATTTAAATTCAATCAAAACCTTAAATTAGAACTGTCTTGTAAAATGATGTTTTAAATGAGATTTAATCTTTTTAAATTGAGATTGTTTGATTTTCATTAGTTATCAGGTGGTTTAATTAAATATATTTTGATGTGTTTAAATTCACTGAATAAAAGTCAGATTAGGTTTTTGCAGCAGTTCATATTCCAGATTAAAACCCTGTGGTCTAACTCTAAGACTGCTCACCTATTGTTTTGTTTATGATTGTTTGTTTTATGATGTTTTTTTAATCTGGTTGTTTGTTGGAAGTTTAAATTGCTTCTAATAGATAAATAATTTTTGTTTGGCTCAGTGTTGTTCAATGAATAATTTGATTGCTGAGAGTAATTAAAATAAAATAAGTAATGCTGTGGTCAGATACCCCTCTCCCCCAGAAAATCAGCTATCCAGTCTCTGATCAGGTTATCATTGAGTGTTGATCATTTATTTCCAGGATGAGAAATGAATCTGTCACAAAGTGCAGTTGTTAAATTGAAAATACATGTTTTCTTAAACATAACTGAGTCTGTGGCTGCTCTACCTGTCTTCATTTATATCTATTCATGTTCATCTGCAGTATCTGGGTCACGGTCTCACAGGAAGATCATCCCTCGTGACTATAATCAGATTATTTTTGGTCAACTTTATCCTCATTATGTAACTCTTCCAGCCTCCAGTTTGATTCTTGTATGCGCAGATCAGTGGTTTCCTTCAGTCTCCAAGAGAAAAGGTGAAGAGAGTTTGGATCCAAGGTGTTTTATTGTTTGTTTGTTTGCTCAGAAACTGGGCCGTGACCCGTCCGATGAAGATTGCTTCTTTGACCTCCTCAGCAAGTTCCAGAGCAGCCGTATGGACGACCAGCGCTGCCGTCTGGATGATCCACAGAACGACTCCTCGCTCTCTCTAAACGAGATGATGGGTCGGTTCATGTTTCTTTAATAATTGTGAAGTTCAGTGAAAGACGGGTCCCATCGAACTGCTTCTCCTTCTGTCGTAGATCCGGCGCTCACCACGTCACCGCAGACCGAGGAGCTGTTCGATCTGATCGCCAGCTCTCAGAGTCGTCGCCTTGATGACCAACGGGTGAATGTGGGGAACCTTCCGGGTCTGAGGATCACCCACAACAACCTGGGTCACCTGGTGGGTGAAGGAGACCGTCCTGAACCCAGTGATGACTTCTTCAACATGCTCATCAAGTGCCAGGTGAGTAATGACAGGAAAGTGTTGGATCATATCTCTGCAGTCACTGTGTAATCAACTGTACACTGACAATCAATAGACCACTACCAGTAGGAGAATAAACGGGTAAAGAAAATCTGGCACATTTCACTTGGTGCGGCCACTGCTCATGCCATAAACATCAGATTCTTCATGTGGGTTTGCTCCTGTCTTGCTCTCGGCCCCTCTAGTCCTCTAGGATCGATGACCAGCGCTGCTCCCCACCTGAAGTGGGCCCCCGTGCCCCCACGGTGCCTGATGAGGATTTCTTAAGTCTGATCCAGAGGGTTCAGGCCAAGCGAATGGACGAGCAGCGAGTCCAGCTGCCCACAGAGGACCAGGGCCACCCTCCGTCCCCTGGTCTAGAGCCACCTGGGGGTCTCTCCAGCTAGGATTTGATCCAGATCCACATGGGGGTGGTATGTTATTTAGGACTTTAAGCTCAGCAGGAAGAGAACATGTAAACTGTCAAATGGTGCATGTTGTTTTTTGTCCTCAATGTGTAAATACAAAAGAAAACATGCCAAGTTTGAATGTGTGAAAAATAAGAAGAAGACTTTTGGGTTTTACAGATTCAGATTATTTTCATGGTAACAACAAACTTATCACAGTGACTTTTAAAAGAAAGGTTTTTTTTCCGTTTACTCGGTTGTATTGTTGTACTTAATGTTTAATTTTTCTGCAGCCTTGCAGCTATAATGTGGTATTTCTGTCTCCATCTGCTGGCAGTGAGAGTGTATTACACACACAATAGAATATTATTTTAAAAGCTGCTGCTGTGTTGCTGTGTAAACCTGTGGATAAAATGACTATGATCCATTTGGCTTAATAACACTTGAAGAGTTGAAAAGAGCCACGAGTTTGCATTTTATCCACAGTTCTTGTTAGCAGAGGAGGAACAGGAAGCAGAAAACTTCTGCTGCTCAGAGGCCTGATGAACATTTTAGCATTTTTGTAACATCCAGGTGCTTTGGATGCTACAGGTATATACAGATACAGTAAATTCTCTATATATATTCTGCACTACAGCTTTACAAGTGAGAGTTGCAGCAGACCTGCTGTGTTCTGGGAGTTTGTTCAAACTTTTTTTTTTTCACACAGCAGGACAGATGGTGCTAAACTGGGGAAAAAACAGTTTTGTATTTTTTTATGATATTTCAATATTGTGAAATACATTGAATATTGCTG
Source organism: Eupleurogrammus muticus (assembly GCA_036785175.1). NCBI lineage: Eukaryota > Metazoa > Chordata > Actinopteri > Scombriformes > Trichiuridae > Eupleurogrammus > Eupleurogrammus muticus. The sequence goes on along the minus strand of JAYKQN010000065.1, from coordinate 337,210 downwards.
GAAATGATTATATCGCAGATTATACCAAGCCTGCAACAAACCTGAAACATCAGTTGATGCCTTAATCAGCATTTTATATTCAGACTCTGATTGTATTTCTGCTGTTAGATGTGTGTGCCAGATCAGTAGCGAAAACAACTTGAAATTGTTTGATTTGCCCTGAAAACAAATACAGTTTTATAAAGACTAAATGATTAAAATTTAAGATTTTGAGACAAATTATATTTTCTTCAAATATTGATCTGATTAAAATCAGTAGAAACATGTTCTTTATCACACAGAAGATCATTTCAGTTATATTTTAATCATTGCTGCAATAATCATTCAGATTTTGTGGCTCAGACAGACAAATGAACATCTGATCAATAACAGTATTCAGGATTATTCAGGATCAATAGGCAAACAGTGTTAAACCGACTGCTCAGTTAAATCAATATTCAGTTATGTTCAGATTCATTTAAACTGAAAGACTTAAATAATATTTATTAAATGGATAATATAAAATCAGCATCAGTCCGTTGACTAGGCAGTAATCCAGGTTACTGATCAATAATATAAGATGGCTGCTTAATTTATAGGTTAAATATTGGATTACTGTGATCATTTAAGCTCCAATTAATGTTTCTGATTTGCTTTTAAAGTAACATCTGCTCCAGATGACTGACTGACGTTGTGTGGTTTGATTTAATGTGAAGAACAAAGAAGATCCACGTGTCATATTTTTCCTAATGAGAATCCAACAGTGGTGATAATGAAGTGCTGCTCCCCCCTGGTGGCCAGACCTGGGATTTCCTCTGCAGCTTTTCTGTCCTTGTTAATTTGCTTTTTCAGCAACTAGTTCTGTGAGTGTAGGGAGTTTCATTCGACAAAAGTGTGGTGAAGTCATATATTTTTTTATAATTTTATGTCATAAAAGCTCCTGATGGGGGAAAAATCATTAGCAGAAAGAACTACAGAGATTTAATTGGCTCAGAATGTGAGGGGTTAATCTGTACAAAGCTTCTGTCTAAAGTTGTGACTGTTGAACATAGAAGAATCAATAAGTTCATTGTTATTAAAACTAGTATTACGTTTGTGTGTGTGTGTGTGTGTGTGTGTGTATATATATATATATATATATATATTACTGTTGTATTTCTGTTCCATTAGAGGACATGACTATGCCCCTCTTGCTGTTAATAAAATGTTTCAGATGTTGTTTGTTGTCTGTTTTGTGTTCCTTGGAGAAGTCAGAGCTGCAGAAAAATAGAATAATATTTCTGTTATTGACACTGTTCTGCAGCAGTTTCCTCACGTCTAATCTCTGCTGGAACAAAACGCGTTGAGCTTTATTTATTCAGTGATGTATTCAGGCTGCTGCCGGGGAGATAAAGACGGGCTAGTTTTCAGTGATAAATCAGTCATGACCTTTCTAGTTTTGCATGACTCAAGAATTAGTTCCAACCTTATTCATTATTAGAAAACTCCACTGGTGTTTTATCCCTCTGCCCTTGGTGATGTTTGGATGCAGCTGATCACCATGGAAACAAGAAACTCAGCTCTGTATTGAGCTGATCTGAAGACCACATTAGAGGTCTCTAGTAGAAGGTTTGTGATCTCCCACTCCATCAGTTTACATGGTTGACCATTTCCTGTCATTCCTAAACACTTCCATTTTCTTATAATGCAGTTGACTGGACAGGAAGTGATAAATGCATGATTCTGATTATTTGGACAGGTGAGAAAATACTTTCAGCAATAGAGTGTATAATAGTTCAAATAAACTTGATGTTAGAGCTTCATTCAGTGAAAATAAAAACATGTCTGTCTCTCTGTTTCTCCTTCTCTCCCTCCTCCCCTCCCTCTCCTTATCGGTTCTTGCTTCCTCTTTCCCAGAATGCAGTGGGCTAAGCAGAGCTATATAAAGGCTTAGATGGGGGAGGGGGGGCTGCGTGCAGCAGGAACCGGCAGACACACACACACACACACACACACACCCACACACCCCTACACGGGATCCAGGGACAGCACCACCGCAAGGAGGAAGACAGGTCAGTCCACAGACAGAGACATGGAGACACGGACACTGGACGAGCAGGAACTGGAAACGGGGAAGGGCTGACTGTCAGAATGTGTGAGATGTGGGAGACAGAGACACAGAGACAGCTCTTTGATGGCTAGCTGTCATCTGTCTCATCACTAGTCCACATATGCAGAGACGTGCTGTAGATTCTATGTTCTAGACATGTTGATAGACCTGTGGACGTGCTCCTGCAGCTTTAATTAATCTGCATGTTTCAGCCTGATGTTGAATATCTCTGTTGATTCCTCACACAACAGGAACATTTTTCCCTCTGTGCTGACGTCAAAGAGTCCCGGTCTCTTAAAGGGCCAGTCCACCTCTGAGAGACAGAGGACACTGCTCACCAGCAGCAAAGAGGCACAGAGGGGGACAGACCGGGGGACAGAGACAGACAGAACTGTGACATATCATCTGCTGTTTCTCCTCATGAGCTGTTGAAAATGTTTTTGACACTTGATCCCGTAACAGCTGCATCTGCTTTTAGCTCCACTGCTGCTCCACCAGGAATAAGACACGAAGGGACAGATCATGATAGATGGGAGGGTCATTACGGGACAGACAGGACATGACGGGACTTGATGGGACATGATGGGACAGACAGGACATGACGGGACAGACAGGACATGATGGGACATGACGGGACAGGCAGGACATGATGGGGACATGATGGGGACATGACGCGACAGACAGGACATGATGGGGACAGGCAGGACATGATGGGGACATGATGGGGACATGACGGGACGGACAGGACATGATGGGGACAGGCAGGACATGATGGGGACATGATGGGGACATGACGGGACAGACAGGACATGATGGGGACATGACGGGACAGACAGGACATGATGGGACATGATGGGGACATGACGGGGACAGACAGGACATGATGGGGACATGATGGGACAGACAGGACATGATGGGGACATGACGGGACAGACAGGACATGATGGGACATGATGGGACAGACAGGACATGACAGGACAGAAAGGAAATGATGGGGACATGATGGGGACAGGCAGGACATGATGGGGACATGACAGAACAGACAGGACATGATGGGGACATGACGGGACAGACAGGACACGATGGGGACATGACAGGACAGACAGGACATGACGGGACATGATGGGACATGATGGGACAGACAGGACATGACGGGACAGACAGGACATGATGGGGACATGACGGGACAGACAGGACACGATGGGGACATGACAGGACAGACAGGACATGACGGGACATGATGGGACATGATGGGACAGACAGGACATGATGGGACATGATTGGACAGACAGGACATGACGGGACAGAAAGGACATGATGGGGACATGATGGGGACAGGCAGGACATGATGGGGACATGATGGGGACATGACAGAACAGACAGGACATGATGGGGACATGATGGGGACATGACGGGACAGACAGGACACGATGGGGACATGACAGGACAGACAGGACATGATGGGGACATGATGATGTAACGTACTGCTAAAATTACAAAGAAATCACGTGATTCCATTGATAGTCTGTAGTTTGAATTTGATTCTGATTGTTGAATGTTGACTGCGGTGGTAGAACTGGTCCCAGAAAGAAGGTCACAGGTTCAAGTCCCTGGTCTGGTTCTGTGTGGAGCTTCATCTTCTCCAGGTTTTCCAGGTTCTCCAGGTTCCTCCACAGTGTAAAACATGCTGCGGTTAATGGAGACTCTACATTACTGTAGGTGTGAAGGGTGTGTTTGCTCCATGATTGGCTTTTACCTGTCTAGGTGGACCTGCCTCTGAACTGTAGTGTGCTCGAGCAGATCCCTGTCACCCTAATGAGGAACGAGAGCGTATAGAAAAAAGCTGACTGACTGAGTATTGATTCTAAATGAGCATTATGATTGAGCATTGATTGTAACTGAGGTTCTGAGTTGTGGTTCAGATAAAGTTGAGCAGCTGAGGCCATAAAACCGTAGCAGCCGCTCAGGTCTCCATAATTGGTCTGAGCTTTTTCCCAAAGCGTCAAGTGCTGATTCAGCTGCCTCCTCCTGACTTCTACAGGTCAGCGGGTTAAAGTCAACGTGAACTTGATCCTGTGAAGTGACGACAAGTCCTGAGACTGAGAATCAGAGAACTGAACGACTCTGAGTATTGTATGTCATGGTGAAGCAGGAGACATGAGGAACGAATATCAAGTTATTTTCAACCATGTTCAAATGTTGAGCACAATTTCTGCTTCAGTGTTGCTGTAATATTAAAGGTGTGAAAACATCTAGTTCACTGGGCCTGTTGTGAAAACTAACAGAATCTCTGTGGTGTGAAACCTGACAGTGAATACAAGGCCCCAAAATGCAGGATTAACTACTACTGTTCTGCTGTGAGGTCAGTGGAGGAGAAGGTACCTGGGTACTCTACTGCAGTAAAAAAAGGATTCGTGTTTAAAAATAGTAAAAAAACACTCAGAAAAAACACTCTGAATAGATTTAATGTATCAAAAGGAGAATTACCCATCATACAGACTGCATTATTGATGTAAATTATACTACTAAACACATGTAAGAGTATATATATATGCATACATCAGTAGTGTACAGTGGATATCATATTCAGTGATACAGATCCTGTGATGTCTGCTGATCTAATGTCCTGTTGTAAAAACTCTTAATTATATATCTTTTTTGTCTTGTAGCTGAAAGAAACTCAACTAACACAACACAATGGCAGGTAAATATAACAATACTATGTGAACATAACACTGTAAATATGTCTATATGTCTGTCTGTCTGTCTGTCTGTCTGTACCTGTCTGTCTGTCTAAGGCTGTCTACTTTGACTCTGCTTCCCTCTTCTGGTGATTTATGAAAATACAGTTGAGGTCTGAGTTTACGTTTGAACTTGTTCTCTAGAAATCACTAGAAATAGAAATCCTAAATGTAAACTTGAATCCAAGTGCTGTTTTCTTTGAACATTTCATCAGTAGATTTATAATTTCCTGTCAACAGTTTTACCTTTTATGCCATGACAACTGTTGCCATGGTGACACTGTTTGAGCAACACAGACCAAAGCAAGAGAGAGAAACAGTTGGTCAGGTATTTGTCATTGAGTGTTATTGGTAGGCAGGTTAGCGTTAATACGTGGTCATCTAGTGGTTAGTTAGTGGTTCCATAGTGGAGTCATTCCTCAGCTGAAGATGGAAAACAAAGAATGTTTGTCTGATTCCTCTGAATTTGACCCCTGAGACGGTTTGTTTAAAATTCTTTCTAATTTATGAAACTTTGAAAAAATGTCTCTTCTCACTGACTCATAACGTCAGACATTCCTGTTTATTTCAGACAAAATTAAAGACGCAAAGATCATCTTTGTCGTGGGTGAGTACCTTCCATCTTTTCCTGTGCAGTGACCATGTGACCTTTGACATATGACCTGTGACATGTGACCTAAGCTCTGTGCACCAGGTGGGCCAGGCTCCGGGAAGGGGACCCAGTGTGAGAAGGTGGTGGCCAAGTACGGCTACACACACCTGTCCTCAGGTGACCTGCTGAGGGCAGAGGTCAGCTCTGGCTCCGACAGAGGAAAGCAGCTGCAGGCCATCATGCAGAAAGGAGAGCTGGTTCCCCTGGTGAGGCTTGATCAATCAGAGTCATTAGTGATTGGTTGAAGATCAATATTAAGACTATTGATTATTGATTCCACCAAGTACTTCTAACAAAATAAGAAGTTTGAAAGTAACTAACTACGTTTATTCAAGTACATTGTACTTAAGTACAGTTTACAAGTACTGGATTGATCAAGGAATGTGGATTGTAGTGAATATTGATCTGGTGAATATTGATCTGGTGAATATTGATCTGGTGAATATTGATCTGATATCTTTCTGTTGGTCGTATTGTCCGTTAATTTGTTAATTTCAGGACACAGTCTTAGACATGATTAAGGACGCCATGATCGCCAAGGCTGATGTGTCCAAAGGTTTCCTGATTGATGGTTACCCCCGAGAGGTGAAGCAGGGGGAGGAGTTTGAGAAAAAGGTAACGTAGAAAACGAGGCGCGATCTTCAATGTATCAGACACCAAACTGAAAACATGACCAGAATGTGCGTGATGCAGATCGGGAAACCCTGCCTTCTGCTGTACGTGGACGCCAAAGCAGAGACGATGGTGAAAAGGCTGATGAAGAGAGGAGAAACCAGCGGCCGAGCTGACGACAACGAGGAAACCATCAAGAAGCGTCTGGACCTTTATTACAAAGCAACCGAGCCCGTCATTGCCTTCTATGAGGGCCGCGGCATCGTCAAGAAGGTGCAGAGGAAATGATGCGATATAATATAATATAATATAATATAATATAATATAATATAATATAATATAATATAATATAATATGTCATGCGTCTTTTATAATCTGTTCTCACATGTTTCTAGGTGGACTCTGAACTTCCAGTGGATGAAGTCTTCAGCCAAGTCTCCAAGGCGATTGATGCACTGTAGTAAAACAACATAACTACATAACCCATGTTGTTGTTGTTGTTGTTGTTTATTTTGTGGGTTTTCAACAACGGATGAAACATTAGCAACAACAGGAATGATATAATAGTAATATATGATATATATATATATATATATTTCCTCTCATCCCGAACTCTAATCCAGCAATAACTACCAAACTTTTAAACTGTAAATCTATATTTATTTTTTCGTTTATCTAGAACATGTACACAGGTGCAGCTCAGAAGCTTCTGTATCAGGTGGGACATATTTATATGATAATATGAATAGTATATCAAATTATGTTTAACATTTAAAATTGGTTTGTTAGTGGCAGAGGTGGAAGTATTCAGATCCTTTACAAATGTGAAGGTATCAAGATGTAAAATAGACTTTAATATAGGTAAAAGTACAGCTTTCATAATTAATTTAAAGTATATAAGTATCAATTAAATAGACTTAGTATATTTAATACATAAGGAAAATGATTTGTTTTGATATATTAAAATATTAACCAGTTCATGTTAATAATTGCAGCTGGAGGAGGCGGAGCTAGTCTACTACTTTATGAGGTCACAAGATGATAGATGGGTGAAAATGAGAACCTAACCTAAAGTTGATTAATACATGAAATGATTCTTTAAGTTTATAATTTTGAGAAATATTGTAGAGTTTTTCCTCTTTGTGTCTCTAACAGCTATGGATGTGAAACCATGTGAGAATATTTAGAGGAAAATTTCCTAATGACTCGACATGTGAAACATACAGATGGAACTTCATTTCTGTAGTCATTGATAAATGCATCAAGTTGTTAGTATATAATGTATAAAAAAACACCTGATTTGTGTTTAAAAATGACACGATAAAAGATAAAAAAGATAAAAAATGTTCACAACTTCTACCACCTTTATTTATGCCCTATTATGTGTTCAATACAATTAAAAACAAAGGAGGTGAAGGGAAGTAAAAATAAACAACTGAACTTTTAACTGATTAAACCAATTAGATTCAAACTCATAAACTCATTAACTGGACACACCTGTCATCGTTTAAAGAGCCTCTGATTAAGCTCAAATAAAGTCCAGCTGTTCTATTTGCTTTTCCTGACATTTCTGTAGCATCTTCCAGCACAAACCATGGGCCACAGAGAGCTTGTTCTGTTCAAAGCAAGAACAGCATATTTAAAACGTGATAAATTGAGAATAAAACTGGCCAGGGAGGCAGCAACACTGAAGGAGCTACAGGAAAATCTGACAGGTATGTCCTGGCTGTGTTGTGACAACAACCTCCATCTTTTTATTATGTCTGGGCTATAGAGTGGATTGAACATCCAACCTGGCTTCATTTTGCAAATCGACAATTGAAATCTCCTGAATGTGTATGGGAAATATGTTATGCTCCAATGAAACCAAGGTTGAACTATTGGGCCATAATTCAAAATGGTTTATTGGGCACAAAAACAGCAGTGGTCCTCACCAACAGAACAGCATAGCTACAGGGAAACGTGGTGGAGCAGGAACTGAGGCTCCAGTCAAGGTTGAGAGAATTATAAACAGCATTTAGGGGGATGAGGAGGAACTTCATCTTTCAGCATGACAATGACTCAAAGCAGCACACATCCAAATCAGCAAACAAATTACTTCACCAGAATAAGATTAAGGTTTCGAAGGGCTCAGCGAGTCCAGCCCTGAATCTGGTCCAACATCTGTGGGACCCTTGACGGATTTGGTCAGATTTGGAGCTGTTTTACAATGAAGTGTGTGTGTGTGTGTGTGTGTGTGTTCACTCACTTGCCTTGACTTGTGTATGAATTTAAGTGAAGTCTCTAGGTTCAATATGTTTTGTTTTGCTGCAGCATTCACACTCTTTCTTTGGAAAAAGGTCCAAACCCAGCTCCTGAAAACACCCCCAACCAGTAATTCCCCTTCCAACAAACTGTACACTTTCCTCAAATATTGTTGTCCTGGCAACCAGCAAGATCCAGACCCAGAAGCTCTCTGATCATCTCTGGAGTTAATCTGAAGGCCACATGAAGTTTGGAGGTCTGTGGTGATTGACCAGGATCCACTACCCTGCTCCTCACTTCACATGGCTGCCACTTCTTGGCATTCCTAAACACTTCCACTTTCTTATATTACAGTTGAATGTGGAATATTTGGGAAGTGAAAGGTATACCTGATTCTCATTGTTTGGATGGGTTAATGAATACGTTTGGCAATATTGTGTGTGTTTAGATAGATAGATATATACACACATAGATATATACACACACACATAGATATATACACACATAGATATACACACACACACATAGATATATACACTAATAGAGTGGGAGCTAAACTGAGTTTGGTTGTGCTTTATTTAAGTATTGATTACAAAGTACTAACATTTTTATCATCATGTAAAACACGGATAAAACAAGCACACAAGTGTGTGTATTTAAAAATAGAGCGGGGTGATGTCATCAATCAAACCATCAAAGTCCTCATCCTCTGTTTCTGATTCCAACAGCAGCTAAATCTCCATCAAACATGCCAGCTTCACTTTCTTCACCATCAGAGTCACTTTCCTCTAAATGATGCCTTATAATCCGCTGGAAGTTGCTGTGCTACCGTAGTCCTGGTCTGGATGGAGAAATGGCACCGAAACAAAAGCACCAAGACGGAAATGTTCAGTAGTTCCATGCCCACACTTCCCCTACATACAGACATAGGGAGCACCAACATTTTGAAGAAAATAGAACACTTTAATGTGCCCTTTTAGTCCTGAAAATACGGTATGTCTCTAAACAAGCACTGAGCCACTAAGATTACAAAGGGCTTCATGATCATTGTTTAACAAATCAAGCTGTTAGACACGTGCCCATTTATTCTAGTGAATTCTCTGTGAGGAGATGATGAAGAATCTCAAGTTCGGATGGAAATGGCTGCAACATCACATCCAACATACACACACACTCACTCTAAAAACAGGTTGAGGCACCTGAATCAACAGGAAAACAAGCAGCTTTGCTCAAATCAAAGGCTTCAACAACACTCAGCTGTAGTTTGTTATATATACGTGTGTGTGTATGTATGTGTATATATATATATATATATATATTTCTCCTCCTCCTCTTTCTCCATTCTCCTCCTGTAGAAACAACAGGATGCAGCAGGACCTGCAGCTTCAGCCAGTGTTCACCACTGTTATTGTAACTTGGAGTCTGTGATGGCCAAGAGGTCATCCTCAACCCCTCACACACACACACACACACACACACACACACACACTTTCAGTGAGCCAAAAAACACTGCAGCAGGTATCCGGCCTATCCTCAAAGGAGAGCGGGATCACGAGTCTGCGCTGTGGTGAGGAAGAGGAAGACTGCTTCTGAGGGGACAGGATGTGTCTATCGGAAAGTCAATCAAGAAAAGGCGTCTGTAAGCACTTTCAGAAAGTCATCGAGGATGCTGCCTGAATGCTTGGAATGCAACTCTTACCTAATAAAGGTAGAAAACAAAGAGAAGACGAGAGAAGGCAGTGAAATTTATCACGTACAGCGGAGACAGGAAAACAGAGACACACGTCCGACTGTCTGAAGATTCTTAGTCTTCGGTCACTGTTTACTAAAGTGTTTGATAAAGATTGGATAAGGGATAAAGTTGATAAAGGCATATTGTTTGAGTTAGTGGTATATTAGGATTAGTCATGTGGAGTTGTAAAAAGAAAAACTGGACTTCTAGCTCGTTCCTTACTTCCTTACTTTGGACAGGGAAAGTAGATGGTTTGAGAGGAGAGTTAGCTAACCCTAACCCTAAAGGAGCCATCTATGAAACCAAAGAAATGTAGAGAGGGTTAAAGTTAGGATTCAGGGGTTAGGTTTAGATGGTCAGGGTTAGGGTGTTCAGTTAGGGCTTAGGGATAGTAGGGTTTGGGGTGAGAGGACCATGAAGGGAAACATCAAACCCTTTTTCATAGGTACCATCCATGCCCCTCCATCGGTATTTACCAGAGCAGTCGCAGCTGCTTCTCTGATTTGAACTAGATCTCAACAGCAGATGTGAATATTATTTGGAAGCAGGAGTTTGCCAAGTTGATTAATAAATCCATCACTCGTCCCGGAGGTGGGCGGATACTAACTGTCCTGCAGTAATCAGACAGAATCTCTCTTTACTTATGATAACAAGTTGTTATATTGGGACAGATTATGTCACAGTTGGCATGATTCAGCACCCCTTCCCCCTCTCCCCAACACACCATGAGTAGTGTTTCAATAACAGGAAACAATCGGCCCTGGTCTTTCATCGCAGGTTGATGTTGGTTCCCCCAATGTGCCGCTGGGTCTCTGTGGTGCCGACCAGCCGCCCGCTGCAGAGAGACAGAATAACCAGTCCACTCATTTCCTTATCGTCCTCAGAGGAACTGACGCATGGCTACAACTGATAAATCTAGTGATACACTAATGTACATCTGTAGGGATTATAGACATACATTCATGTACACCACTCCCTACATCTACTTTACCCAAATCCTTTAGTAATCCTAACTCCAATCCATATTAACCCTAATCTTTATTAACTCTTTCTGCGTGTTAACCCTGACCCTCACCCTTCATTAACTCTAACCCTTTATTGACACTAACCCTAATCTATCAAAACAGGAACATAAGACACTTTTTTCTAGAAAAAGGGTTCTATGTCACGGAACAAAGCAAGAACATAGAACCCAGGAGAACCCTAGGAAAACCCTATACTGATTACACTGTGATGTTTTTTCCTTAATCACAAAGTGAACAAATAGTATATTAGAATGACACAAATCTGGACCCAAATGAATGATTGTCAGTGAAGTGAGAATGGTAGAGGTTGTTCCTGCTGTTAGAATGAAACCCCAGAGAATCAGATACAGAATCAGCAGCTGTTGATATGCTAGTGTGGTCTGGACAGAAGACTGCTTTTTCTGTTCCTGTGTATGTGTGGAGAGTTGTTGATTCGGCAAGATGATGACTCCTCTGAGTCTGTCGGAACAGAAAGGATGTTGTGTCTACTCTTTGTGCCGGCCTCGTTTTCCTTAGAAAACAGCAGCAGCACAGCAGACAAAGATAAATGCTTGTTCTACGGTTCTCCTTTTTAACTTTGTCCAGTAAGAAGTAAAGATCAAAAGAGATTTAAACTGCTGTGTGTGTGTGTGTATATATATATATATATCTTTGTTTTATATACACACATATATATATATATATATATATATATATATATATATATATATATATGTATATAAAACAAAGAACCCAAACAATACTCTCAATTTGTTGCTAATATGTGTGTCACCAGAATATGATGGAACACCAACACAGGTGTTATCACTGATATATACATGTGTAGAAATGGGCCAGAAATAATAATAACATAAAATCAGGTCAGCCTGTATATAATTATAAGCTATTAAATTATATATTGTGTTTAATCTACTATGTTTGCTTTGGAAACATATCTCAACCCATTTCCATCTCTTTTAATGTGAAATGGTTCAGTTTTTTTTGGCTCAGTGAGGGTTAGTTCACCTGAAAGGAGATGGCAGGTACAGCCAATCACAAATAAACAAGACCTAAACCACAAAAAAATGATAATGAACAAAAGAATGAGAGGAGAGGAAAGCAGGGGTGGCTGGTCAGCATCCACATGGTCTGGTTCAGGCCTCCTGTCAGCAGGGTTGTACCTTCAGGGGGTATCATTCCATCCAGACAACAGGCCATCAGTGGAACCATGGAATCATGGGTCATAGAGCTAGTGCTCTTGTTCTGTCAGCCATGCTGTCCCCCAGATCAAATGGGTGGTGTCCAGTCCACACATTGCTGCCAGTGGCCTGGACCTGAGACTTGGGCAGCTCCTTGCTTGGCCAGACTGGAGGCACACCTGGTACCTGAAGCCGACACACTGACGACACACTGACGTCCTCTACCGAAGCAAAGCTTGTTTTTTTTATGTAAATGTAATGCGGCTTTCGGTGCCCCTTAAAAGAAGCGTATAAATTATATATATATATATATATATATATATATATATATATATATATATATATATATATATATATATATATATATATATATATATGTCAAAGGATAACAACAGAAAAGGGAGAAAACATGACAAAAATGTTTGTGTGTGTGTGTGTGTGTGTGTGGGAGGGGTGTCAGGGTAAATCTGCTCCTCCCAGTCAGGCAGCACAAAACCTTTGGAAGTTCCTGAGTCCGTTTTCTCGCCTGAGGCAGAAACATGTTCTTGGCTGCTCTGGATTATAAAATCTGAACAGAAAAAGCGTCACTACAATCAAAAACCAACTTTAAAGTAAGTTCCGAACCCGAACCTTTGTTTTTTTACTTCCTGTTCCCTGATTTATTCCCTTTGTTGTATTTCCTTCATAGCGCCGATTCTTTGCTTAATTCTCATCAGTCTGTGACGCTGCTGTGGTAAAGGAATTTCATACATGTGTATTTTTATATTTGTTTTATTTGAACAAGGGGAAACAGAACATTTTGAAGATTACACTCTTTGTTTCTTGTATTCTTTTGACTTTTTGAACCAAGTTGTGTTTCCTCCATCAGTTCATTGTGAATATGTCTGTAACTCTGAAGGGAAACGTCACATGCAGCCACCAGTCAATGTGTAAATGTTTTACACATTAAAATATAATAAAACATTAATCATTTTTTGTTTTATTTAATACATTTTTTCTCTTGTAGATCAACATTTCCAATTTATTATCATTAGCCTAAATTACTTCCAGAATAAAAGTACATGTTCTAAATATGTTGCCCCGACCCAACCATATAAGATGGTAGTTTTATAATCAGTTCATAATATACAGTTTATAATACACAGTTTGTAACAGAAGATTTATAATAATCAGTTTATGTCACCAGTTTATTTGGCTTCTGATTTTATTTAAAGGGACAAGTCGTAGTGTTTCTTGAACGAACAGTGACCTTTAGTATAGTACTGGTATTTATTTGTGCAGTATTTGTGTTATACTATTGTTTAATGTGTATTATATTGTTGTTATGATTTGTTTGAGTAATGTTATATTACTGATATATTAATGGTATATTATTGTCATATATGTGCAATATTAATATTGTATCATTGATACATATGCTTTATAATAATGTTACATTATGTGTAATGTTATGTGATATTATTTTATTGTTATATATTTGGTATATTACATATATATAGTCTTAGGGTCAGGGTTCTAAGACTAGAACTGTGTCTACTGCTTCAAAGTCACTGAAGTTCAGTCTCCTCACAACCCAGATCCAGACTCAGCTTCTGACCAGAGCAGGTCTAAACCTGAACCTGAACCTGAACCTGAACCTGAACCTACACCTGAACAGAGATGGGGGGTCACATGACTCAGTTTGCTCTGCTTCTGTTTGTCACAGCTGCAGTTTCTGGTGAGTGACCTGATACTTTCATTGACATTAGTATAACATTATCAAGCTTCTTTTTTATTTTTTTAATTCACTCCTACACTTAAAGGTGAAAAAAACAGTCTAGTGTCAGACGTCTTTGTTCAGACTCTATACTATACACCATAAACCAGAGGGGTCCAATCCTGGTCCTGGAGGTCTGGGGGGTACACACTTTGTTCCAACTAATGAAGTAGAATCAGGTGTGTAACTGCTTTGTTGGAACAAAGGTCTGCACCCATGATAACTAACCCTAAACCAAGCAAAAGACTTCTGAAGAAAACATCAGGCTGCAGAGCCTGCCAGAAACACAAGTTCCATGAATCCAACGATCCATGAATCCATGAATCCAACGATCCATGAATCCATGAATCCAACGATCCATGAATCCAACGATTCATGAATCCATGAATCCAACAATCCATGAAATCCATGAATCCATGAATCCAACGATCCATGAAATCCATGAATCCATGAATACGCTCGAGCTGTTCCCCAGAGATAAACCCAGGACCACATGAGAGCAGGGGGACAGCATGGGGGACAACAGGGGGACAACAGGAAGACAGCAGGAAGACAGCAGGAGGACAGCAGGAAGACAGCAGGGGGACAGCAGGGGGGCAACAGGGGGACAGCAGGAGGACAGCAGGGGGACAGCAGGAAGACAGCAGTGGGACAGCAGGGGGACAGCAGGGGGGCAACAGGGAGACAGCAGGGAGACAGCAGGGGGACAACAGGGGGACAGCAGGAAGACAGCAGGGGGACAGCAGCGGGGCAACAGGGAGACAGCAGGGAGACAGCAGGGGGACAACAGGGGGACAGCAGGAGGACAGCAGGGGGACAGCAGGGGGACAAAACCTGCAGAGAGTGGACCTCCTGGAGCTTCTCATTTCTCTGTCTCAGTATCTTTGACCTCAGTTAGTTCCTAGAATCCTGCTTCTCTCCTTAAAGTGGAAACTGTAGTTGGCTGTTGGAGCTGCAGCTTCATCCTGGACCTTCTCTGACACATTAATCACACACTGTTCCTCCGTCTCAGGCCGTGTTTATTCTCCTCATTAGGAATATAGTCCAGTATTGTCATTTTAATTTGTCTTTTGCTGACATCGTCTCCTGGTCCTGCTGCTGTACTGTTATTTAACAAATCAAGCCTGAGTATCTGGAACATTCAGACCTGCATATTCCAAACAAAACCACATTTAGAACTTTCCCAGACTGTAGTGCAAAAAACAAAGCTCCAGCATATTCACAGGCTGTTTGTTTAACAGCTGCTGCAGCCAGTGTGGGAGCAGACAAAGAGGAATAAACAGAACAAGTCAATTCTAAATAACTTAAAACAAATCCCAGCACAGTCACACTAAACTACTCATTATTTTAACTGAAGCTTTATGTAAACTTTTTTTTTTAATTTAGTTTGACCTCCTCCAATATCAGACTGAATCATGAGTCTGCAGCAGCAGTTCAACCCACAGCAAAGGGAAACTCTACAAGTCACATCTATAGATCTCCATATCTACACATATATAGATCTAGATCTATTGGATGTTTATGGATCTATAGATCTACAGATATATTAAAGTAGATCTATTGATAACTCGATCCAAAGATCAATATCTGTAGATTGATAGCTCTATAGATATATAGTAGATCTACATATGTAGAGTAGATACAATGATATAGAGCAGATATACACATGTATGGACATAGATTTGACCTCGGGGATGAATGAACTCCAGTTGTAGTTGAGGTGGTAGCCGCGGTGTTAGCTGCGGTGTTAGCTGCGGTGGTAGTTGCGGTGGTAGTTGCAGTGGTAGTTGTGGTGGTAGTTCTGGTGTTAGCTGTGGTGTTAGCTGCGGTGGTAGTTGCGGTGGTAGTTGCAGTGGTAGTTGTGGTGGTAGTTGTGGTGTTAGCTGTGGTGTTAGCTGCGGTGGTAGTTGCAGTAGTAGTTGCTGTGGTAGTTGAGGGGGTAGTTGTAGTGTTAGCTGCGGTGTTAGCTGCAGTGGTAGTTGCGGTGGTAGTTGCGGTGGTAGTTGTGGTAGTTTCCATTATTAAGGAAACATAACCCTGTGAATTTCTTGATGGTTCACATAAACATGTCTTTGTTTTTACTTGGGTCACAGAGCACCATATTTCCATGGCAACGAAAGGCAGCTTTTTTCTCCTGCTGTTGTTTTGTTTGTGTATGTAATTTTTGCAGCATTGTTCTTTTGCATTTGTTTTGAACGGTTGCTTATAGTATTTGCTTCTGCTTTGTTTCTGTGAATGTAACATTTCTTCGTTTTGTGTTTTTAGTTTTGCATCATTTCTGTGTTTGCAGTGCATTTGCCCCTGTCAGCCACCATAAGAACCTCCTCAGAGGTTTATCTAAATGTTGTTTCAGTGGCTGCTTCCACTCAAACTGACTGCAGCAGTTCGACCATAAACAATTATCTCTACATCCAACTGAAATCTTTGTATTTCGTGGCTTTCTCCACTGTGTTCTGGTATTTCCTGGCAGGGGAACAGTGTTGAATAAGCCCCCTGCTGCATGGCATCCCCAGTGGGAGCAGACGTCATGATGTTAACTGCAGACCTCCTGCTGGATTCTTCTACCCCTGAGTCTCCCGCCATGGGCTGGAGGAAAAGTACAAAAGTGATTAGCGAGCCCCTGGAGGAGTAGGGAGGGCTGACTGAAGACGGATCTTAAAGAGGGAAAGAGAGCGAGACAGACAGACGCATTCAGATAACAGAATTCATACAGTGGGATTCCTACAGACAGAGAGGAGGTGGGGGGGTCACAGTTATGTGACTGTCAAAGCACAGATAGCTGCTGCAGAGGAAATGTGTGGGAAAGAAAAGTAAAGAGGGGATTAAAAAGAAAATGATAGCAGAAGAACTGAAGTTCACTTGCAAGTTAGAAAAATATAAGAATATGTAATTAGGCAAAAGAGAAAAGTGTGAAACATACAGAAAAGAAATGTGCAGCATATCCAGGACATAAAAATAAAATAAATGCGAAGAGATGACAAAGGTTGGTGAAGGCGTGTTGCAGTATGATGTTAAAAATGGCACTGAGGGTCAGAACAGTCCACTTCCCCTCTTGCAGCAGACTGGGTGGCAGCAGACGCCACCACTTGTCGCTGCCTCAGACCGATTTCAATCTCCTTCAATGTTACGCCCCGCCCAAATAACAATCCTGCTCTGCTGCTTTTCCTCTGTTTCAACACACAGAGAGAAACACTACTGTTCTTCCCACGTGATTTACTGCTTATATAAATGACATGGTGGGAATCTTAAAGAATACACAACCTGCCGGATCAGTTGAAGCTGCCACAAAGCTGATTTTACATTTTACATAAATGACTTAATATTTTCTTCCATCTTTAATCTCCACCTGGATCATCTGATTCTATGAGTAATATGAGAACATGTCTCATGTGACATCATCAGCTGCAGCTGCAGCTCATTACTGAGATAAACTCCTCGTCATGTCAACAGGCTGCAGATAAGATCCAGCAGCATGAGCCTTATCTGCAGGTCTGGCTGCCCAGGGTCCACCACCAGGGTCCACCACCAGGGTCCACCACCAGGGTCCTACAGACACAGGTCCTGTGTTTGTAGGACTCTGATGGTGAAGAAAGTGAAGCTGGCATGTTTGATGGAGATTTAGCTGCTGTTGGAATCAGAAACAGAGGATGAGGACTTTGATGGTTTGATTGATGACATTACCCCGCTCTATTTTTAAATACACACACTTGTGTGCTTGTTTTATCCGTGTGTTTTACCATAAAAATGTTAGTACTTTGTAATTAATACTTAAATAAAGCACAACCAAACTCAGTTTAGCTCCTGCTCTATTAGTGTATATATCTATATGTATATCTATGTGTATATATCTATGTGTGTATATCTATGTGTGTATATATTAACCCTCCCCTATATTTAGGTTCCTTATGTGTGTGTTAAATACAGTAATGACACACAGAACTCAGACTAAGCCTTTTAGCACGGTACTTTATGGTTGTGAAAATATGATAAATTCCATTTCAATTAAAGATAAATGTCACTGATAAACTTGTACCAGCATCAGGAAACATTAAAGATGTGGTTGATATGGCTGTTGTCTGTTCCTGACAAAAATCATTCAAGAAAAAACAGCTAATCTGTGTTAGTTCTACATGAAGCATATGTTGTGTTAAGCTACATCATTCCTGAATGATTGGGAGCAGCCGCTGTGAAACTCCACACTTCACTTAAACTTCCTAAATAGGTTGTTCTATCAACCAATTAACACTCACATGATTAATTGTGTTTTGCTCTTTTGGCATTAAACAGCAAATGGAAGGACACTGGTTCAGTAATGTTGTGAATATAGAGAAATCTGAGGGTTGATATTGATATAATCTGCTCCGTTATACTCCCTGAAGAACAGAAGCATTGATGAAATGCCTCTGTCCTCTTCAGGCTTTGCTTGTGGCCCAGCTGTTGCCATGACAACCCTTTCACCTTTACCTGTCCTGTGGTTCTTCTTCAGGTGGTTCCTGCAGGTCCATGTGGCAGCAGGTTGTGTAGAGCTTTGTTGTCCAGGTGCAGGTTCAGGATCATCTGGAGTTTGTTGAGTGTTGATTATCGTCTAGTTTTCAGATCCATTTGATCTGTTTATGTTTTTCCAGATTTTATTTCAGGATGTTAAATGTTGTTCTTGAGTTTCTAGTTCTGGCTTTGAAATCCTCATCTTTTGATCGTCAATATTTAAGTTACTTGTGAAATATATTTTTTCATAAATTTGATGAATGCTGTTGAGACCAGGCGAAGCAGCAGTTTTTTCCTGTATCTGTTGGTGTGTCAGATGAAATCCTTCATTAACGAACACCAACAGTCGTTTTTTAGCATTTTTAACAGTAGAGGAAACGAGTCTCAAACTGGACCTGTTGTTCCGCCGCCTGCCGACAACGATGAGACGACAGACGAATGACTCCCAGAGGTGTAAACAGAGCGAGTGTGAAGACAGGCTGTCTCCACACACACACACACACACACACACACACACACACACACACACACATCCTAAGTCATTACATTAATCACAGTCTTTTGATAGAATATGAGGATTCAAGAGGAAGGTGACATGTCAGAAGGCTGTGTGTGTGTGTGTGTGTGGGTGGGTGGGGGGGGGGGGGGGGGTGAGAGGCCAGGGGACAGTCTCGGCCCCTGCAGAATACTGATAAGAGCTTGTTTACCTTCCTGTGGATGGTCAGGCCTCAATCTGCAGTTGCGGAAACTGCAGGACAATAGGGGTGTGTGTGTGTGTGTGTGTGTGTGTGTGTGTGTGTGTGTGTCCAGCATTGAAGCTCTCCTTTCCCTCTCCACTAACCATGATAGAGCCACTGACCCCTTCCTCCCCATCATGACCGAGAGAAAGAAAGAGGAGAGATGAACATAAGGAACGAAGGGAAGAAGGAAGAGAGAAGAAAGAAAGAGAGAGGAAGCAGACAGCCAGACGGAGCCTGTCAGGGTTTCCCTCCTTTTCCTTCTGTCTCTAGTACAAAGTTTTTGTCTTGTTCCCAAAGTCAGGAAGCTCTAAATGAATGAAAGAGGAAAGGAGACAACAAGGGACAGTCTGTAGTTTTACGTTAAAGGGACAGTCTGTAGTTTCTGTGGTGAAGGGACAGTCTGTAGTTTAATGCGTTGAAGGGACAGTCTGTAGTTTAATGCATTGAAGGGACAGTCTGTAGTTTCTGTGGTGAAGGGACAGTCTGTAGTTTCTGTGGTGAAGGGACAGTCTGTAGTTTTACGTTAAAGGGACAGTCTGTAGTTTCTGTGGTGAAGGGACAGTCTGTAGTTTAATGCGTTGAAGGGACAGTCTGTAGTTTAATGCATTGAAGGGACAGTCTGTAGTTTCTGTGGTGAAGGGACAGTCTGTAGTTTCTGTGGTGAAGGGACAGTCTGTAGTTTTACGTTAAAGGGACAGTCTGTAGTTTCTGTGGTGAAGGGACAGTCTGTAGTTTAATGCGTTGAAGGGACAGTCTGTAGTTTAATGCATTGAAGGGACAGTCTGTAGTTTCTGTGGTGAAGGGACAGTCTGTAGTTTCTGTGGTGAAGGGACAGTCTGTAGTTTTACGTTAAAGGGACAGTCTGTAGTTTCTGTGGTGAAGGGACAGTCTGTAGTTTTACGTTAAAGGGACAGTCTGTAGTTTCTGTGGTGAAGGGACAGTCTGTAGTTTAATGCGTTGAAGGGACAGTCTGTAGTTTAATGCGTTGAAGGGACAGTCTGTAGTTTAATGCATTGAAGGGACAGTCTGTAGTTTCTGTGGTGAAGGGACAGTCTGTAGTTTCTGTGGTGAAGGGACAGTCTGTAGTTTTACGTTAAAGGGACAGTCTGTAGTTTTAAGTTAAAGACACAGTCTGTAGTTTAATGCGTTAAAGGGACAGTCTGTAGTTTCATGCGTTGAAGGGACAGTCTGTAGTTTCATGCGTTAAAGGGACAGTCTGTAGTTTCATGCGTTGAAGGGACAGTCTGTAGTTTTACGTTAAAGGGACAGTCTGTAGTTTTACGTTAAAGGGACAGTCTGTAGTTTTACGTTAAAGGGACAGTCTGTAGTTTAATGCGTTGAAGGGACAGTCTGTAGTTTCATGCGTTGAAGGGACAGTCTGTAGTTTCATGCATTGAAGGGACAGTCAGTAGTTTAATGCGTTAAAGGGACAGTCTGTAGTTTCATGCGTTGAAGGGACAGTCTGTAGTTTCATGCGTTGAAGGGACAGTCTGTAGTTTCATGCGTTGAAGGGACAGTCTGTAGTTTCATGCGTTAAAGGGACAGTCTGTAGTTTCATGCGTTAAAGGGACAGTCTGTAGTTTCACGTTAAAGGGACAGTCTGTAGTTTTACGTTAAAGGGACAGTCTGTAGTTTAATGCGTTGAAGGGACAGTCTGTAGTTTCATGCGTTGAAGGGACAGTCTGTAGTTTCATGCATTGAAGGGACAGTCAGTAGTTTAATGCGTTAAAGGGACAGTCTGTAGTTTCATGCGTTGAAGGGACAGTCTGTAGTTTCATGCGTTGAAGGGACAGTCTGTAGTTTCATGCGTTGAAGGGACAGTCTGTAGTTTTACGTTAAAGGGACAGTCTGTAGTTTTAAGTTAAAGACACAGTCTGTAGTTTAATGCGTTAAAGGGACAGTCTGTAGTTTCATGCGTTGAAGGGACAGTCTGTAGTTTCATGCGTTAAAGGGACAGTCTGTAGTTTCATGCGTTGAAGGGACAGTCTGTAGTTTTACGTTAAAGGGACAGTCTGTAGTTTTACGTTAAAGGGACAGTCTGTAGTTTTACGTTAAAGGGACAGTCTGTAGTTTAATGCGTTGAAGGGACAGTCTGTAGTTTCATGCGTTGAAGGGACAGTCTGTAGTTTCATGCATTGAAGGGACAGTCAGTAGTTTAATGCGTTAAAGGGACAGTCTGTAGTTTCATGCGTTGAAGGGACAGTCTGTAGTTTCATGCGTTGAAGGGACAGTCTGTAGTTTCATGCGTTGAAGGGACAGTCTGTAGTTTCATGCGTTAAAGGGACAGTCTGTAGTTTCATGCGTTAAAGGGACAGTCTGTAGTTTCACGTTAAAGGGACAGTCTGTAGTTTTACGTTAAAGGGACAGTCTGTAGTTTTACGTTAAAGGGACAGTCTGTAGTTTCATGTTAAAGGGACAGTCTGTAGTTTCATGCGTTGAAGGGACAGTCTGTAGTTTTACGTTAAAGGGACAGTCTGTAGTTTTACGTTAAAGGGACAGTCTGTAGTTTCATGTTAAAGGGACAGTCTGTAGTTTCATGTTAAAGGGACAGTCTGTAGTTTTACGTTAAAGGGACAGTCTGTAGTTTTGCGTTAAAGGGACAGTCTGTAGTTTCATGCGCTGAAGGGACAGTCTGTAGTTTCATGTGTTAAAAGTTCATTGTGAATCAAGAAAATAATTTTAGTTCAGGTCACTTTCAATATGTTGGAAACAGGAAGAGAAAGTGATCAGTCAGATGTTAAAAGAAGCTGTGACAGTCTGGACTCCTACTGGCTCCTTTTTTCCATTTGTCATATATCAGTAGTTTATGTACAGGGGACGTATTGTACTAAAATACAGTGGTTAATGACAGTAAATAATCATCACATTAAAATAACTAGTGAGAAAATGTAGACTTTTCCAATGATTCACTAGAATGAAAACATCCTGTGCTCTATTATTTAGACTTCTTACACTGTGTTGGATATGACCTGTACTATATACTGAGTACTATAAATTGCATTTCTGTGGTCACTCCTGGTGTTAACTCAATGCTTTTGACTTTCTCTGCTGTAACAGAAAGAAAAGTGAGTCCAGGTGTAAACTGACATTTTTTGCGTTGTTAGCATAATGTTACCAGTGGGTGAACCCATTAGACTGAAATATATAGTGCGTTCCACTAATTCTGAATGATGGATTTAGGCCATCTTCAGCATGTGCAGCATTAGTTGTTTTTCAGCCATGGTTGGCATCTTCAGAAAAGTGTTGTATACTTGTTGAGTGGATCCAGCAGGTCTGGACTTGCAGAAACGCCTGAGAAAAAACAGAAGAAGCAGGAGAAATACAGGATGTTGGCAGTGTGTTTGGCTACTTTGATCCTATAATGATAAATCACCTCAAAGTCTCCAAAACGCTCAACAGTCCCTGCTACTGTACAGAAAGCTCCACTCTGGGTAATTATGTGGACACTGAGACTTCATTTGGGTTCAGGTCGGCGTCCAGAATTAATGATGTTTTTACAGAGTGGTTTATTTTAATTTCAGGAAACCATGGAGAGTTACTTGGATGTTGTCAGTCCATTACTCGGATGTTCTGGGTCACCAGACTTTTCATCTGGTCTGTTCAGCAAAATATGAGAATGAATATGATTAAAAGTGTATAAGATCTTGTGTCGTATAGCAGAAAAGACTTGGCGTATGGGATATAATGAGACAGCCATCTTTCTACAGGAGCCAAGAATGGACAAACCAAACAGTCATTTCTAATAATTCATTAGTCAATGTAGGTCGTCCTAAGCATTGGTTTACTAACTCTGTTTTCATGAATTAGCTGTATATATTGTATATTCTAATAAGGATTAAAATCACTTAAACCTTAATAAGATCAATTTGTTTCACACAGTCTGATGCTGTTTTACACTGTCTGACATGTTTCACACAGTGATGTAATTTTTTACACAGTCTGACGTGTTTCAAGCAGTGATGTAATGTTTCACACAGTGATGTAATGTTTCACACAGTTTGACGTGTTTCACGCAGTGATGTAATGTTTCACACAGTGATGCAATGTTTCAAACAGTTTGACGTGTTTCACGCAGTGATGTAATGTTTCACAAAGTGATGCAATGTTTCAAACAGTTTGACGTGTTTCACGCAGTCTGACGTGTTTCACACAGTCTGACGTGTTTCACACAGTGAAGTAATGTTTCACACAGTGATGCAATGTTTCAAACAGTTTGATGTGTTTCACGCAATGATGCAATGTTTCACACAGTCTGATGTGTTTCACACAGTCTGACATGTTTCACACAGTGATGTAATGTTTTACACAGTTTGACGTGTTTCAAGCAGTGATGTAATGTTTCACACAGTGATGTAATGTTTCACACAGTTTGACGTGTTTCACGCAGTGATGTAATGTTTCACACAGTGATGCAATGTTTCAAACAGTTTGACGTGTTTCACACAGTGATGTAATGTTTCACACAGTCTGACGTGTTTCACACAGTCTGACGTGTTTCACACAGTCTGACGTGTTTCACACAGTGAAGTAATGTTTCACACAGTGATGCAATGTTTCAAACAGTTTGATGTGTTTCACGCAATGATGCAATGTTTCACACAGTCTGATGTGTTTCACACAGTCTGACATGTTTCACACAGTGATGTAATGTTTTACACAGTTTGACGTGTTTCACGCAGTGATGTAATGTTTCACACAGTCTGACGTGTTTCACGCAGTGATGTAATGTTTCACACAGGGATGTAATGTTTCACACAGTTGGACGTGTTTCACGCAGTGATGTAATGTTTCACACAGTCTGATGTGTTTCACGCAGTGATGTAATGTTTCACACAGGGATGTAATGTTTCACACAGTTTGACGTGTTTCACGCAGTGATGTAATGTTTCACACAGTCTGACGTGTTTCACGCAGTGATGTAATGTTTCACACAGTCTGACATGTTTCACACAGTGATGTAATGTTTCACACAGTTTGACGTGTTTCACGCAGTGATGTAATGTTTCACACAGTCTGACGTGTTTCACGCAGTGATGTAATGTTTCACACAGTGATGTAATGTTTCACACAGTTTGACGTGTTTCACGCAGTGATGTAATGTTTCACACAGTGATGTAATGTTTCACACAGTTTGACGTGTTTCACGCAGTGATGTAATGTTTCACACAGTCTGACGTGTTTCACGCAGTGATGTAATGTTTCACACAGTCTGACGTGTTTCACACAGTGATGTAATGTTTCACGCAGTGATGTAATGTTTCACACAGTTTGACGTGTTTCACGCAGTGATGTAATGTTTCACACAGTGATGTAATGTTTCACACAGTTTGACGTGTTTCACGCAGTGATGTAATGTTTCACACAGTCTGACGTGTTTCACGCAGTGATGTAATGTTTCACACAGTCTGACGTGTTTCACGCAGTGATGTAATGTTTCACACCGTCTGATGTGTTTCACACAGTCTGACTCAGTCAGGTCATGTGATTTGAAGCAGAACCTAATTAATCTGATCATCAGGCTCCTGCCCCGGCCACAGTGCTGCTGGTTTAATGATATATGATGATTCTCACCCAAACTCACAAAGGGTTAAACATACACATGTGAGTTTGTTTCATAGTTTGTGTTTCCAGTTTTCTGCAGATATTCAGCAGAGCTGCTGTCAGTCAGCTTCTCTCACTGCATTATTGATTCTGGCTGCACACTCCTTGGTCTTAATATTATCAGCATTTAATCAGGCGACTAGAATATGTTTCCAGTAAAGTAAAAGTGCCAATCAGATCTATTGACTAGTTCAAAGTTGTTATAGGCAATAAATCATGAAGATAGTGTTTTTGGACATATACACAACTTGATTCAACTGCTCTACGATCCCACCCTTCCTTAATGGTTTCTACCTAACATTAAAATATCAGCTGATGAAGACTGATGAGGAGTGATGAAGAGCCCTGGAACGTTCTTCTATACCTCATTTACCAGCAAAACGCTTAGTGAGGCCACTGGCATTTCCGGGGTCAAGAGGGCAATGTTAATGTTTTCATATCCGACAGTGACTCGTAAAAAAGAAGCAGTGACACACGCATGTTTATCACACACACACACACACACACACACACACACACACACACACACACACACACACACTCTGACGCAGGCATCATGATTTATACTGAGACTCGTGACCGTCGGGGGCTGCTGAATCTCACTGAAGAACAACAGAAAAATCTCTTCATGGATGTGGAATGAGAGACATTCACATAGAGGCCAAAATAACAGGAAACAACCCTGACCTCTGGGGGAGGAGAGACAGAGACAAGGGGTGGAAACTTTACTCTAAACTTTACTTTATCTACAATAAAATCTGCCTGAAACTGCAGCAGCTGGTTCAACAGATGTGGAGCAGCTGCTCAATGTCACCTAGTCAACCAACGAGAACAAACCAGACAAACAGAAGAGGGGGTTTGATGAACCTGGTGATCTTTGTGGTTTGGTTTGATTCTGGTTCCTGTGAAGTTCAGATTTATGAGGAATTGGTTTAGTTTCAGAAAATGTAAGTAATTTAATTTAATAAACAGCAACATGCTTTTAATAACATGCCTTCCATTGGTAATCAGCTGAAGGTCAGTCCAAGACCAGGACCAGGACCAGGAAACCGTTCTCTGATCCCTGATTGGATTGAATGTGACCTATGACCCCTGACACATTCCTCTGCTCTTCTTGAGGAAACAGGAAGTTTGTTTAAGAATCTTTTGTCTGCATCAACTTCAGGCAGGTTAGAATGAGCAGGCACACACACTCCAACCTAAAACAATAGAACACACACACACACACACACACACACACACACACACACACACACACACACACACACACCTCATTCATGACAGCACAGTCTCAGCTCGATTAATTCAGCCTCCAGAGACCTAGATCCAGGTTAAACAGCGGCGAGCAGAGTGATGGATGAGTGCAGCAATGTTTCCTGACACGTCTGATAAACATGAACCAGCAGATCCACTTTAAAACAAAGCAGACTAATAACCAACTTAACCCCTTTCAGAGGAGGAATCTGGAACATTCCTGCTTCAGTTGTCTGTTAAATGATGCTCCTCTGGTTATACCGAGTGTGTCACACCAAGCTGGTCTTCATGGATGTTGTGTTAGAACCCACGTTTTACTGCTTTTCCAGCCTCCAGTCCGACATGTGTTCCGGTGGCGGTGGGGGAGACGCCAAGCGTCTACGTGAGGGAGATGCAGATCGGCTGCTGGACCAGCTTCCTCACGGAGGACCAGGCCGAGGTCCACATCCTAAACCTCAACTTTCCTTCGGTAAGTCCAAGCAAAACCAAGACGTTGCTGATCAACTAAACATCAACACTTGAGGAGTCTGCACATGACACAAATGTCCAAAAACGAATTATATAATAGAACCCTGACCCCTAACACTGTAGTAGCTGACAGTAACAGTAACCCTATTTAACATGGTTTTCTGCTTAATCAGGTTAATGTTATCATTGCAGAAAATAAAATGAACATTTACCAACATTATAACGATATAAACTAGTAAAAACAAACTAGAAGAAGAATATGAAACGGTCCAGTTCTATTATCAGCAACATGAGTGTGTGTGTGTGTGTGTGTGTGTGTGTGTGCAGCTGCAGAAACACACACTATAATTGCAGATTTAGTTTTGGGTCATTTTGATTGTAAAACTTCCAGCTTCAGAATGAGAAAACTTTTAATCTATATGTTGTTATTGCTGTGCCAGACTCATTTTTCTCCGTCTAACGTTGTCGCTCAGTGAACATTAGTCATTTCTTTATCAGCTCTGTTTGTTCTCTCTGAGGAGCTCTTTGTGTATTACTTTCACACAGCATAAACCTTTATTTTTCACTCTGCTGCTTCGTCTTCCTCATTCGTTAGTGATGAAGATGAGGACGATGGGGGCTGAGGCACTTTCCTTCTCAGGAAAGAGTCTAGTTATATGTTTTCAAACTGATGAAGATGAAGATGCTTATTTTTTCTCTCATTCTTTTGAGTTTGAGATTCCAAGTGGAATCAGGAAGTTTGAGCTTCAGAAAGAAGCTGGATCACATTATTCTGTTTAAATAACAGCAAGTTTCTGCCTTTGTTCTCACAGAATTTTAGTTTCGACTGGAAATCACTAGAAAAGGTGTTTGATGAGCAAATAGATTTAAGGTATATTAAGTTTATCAAGATGAGTGAGAGCAGTAAAACACTGATGTGTTAATAAAGTGTAAATAAGTGAAAACCAAAAATCACATCAACAAATGACTATGATGTAGAAAGCTCCTGCAGGGCATGCTGGGAAATCTGTCGTTATATATATATACACTTTATAGTTGAAGACTTTCTTTGTGTCCTATTTAAGTAAAAACTGAGGTGAAATACACATTTTAGTGAAAAAATCAAGAAATCCCTTGTATTTGATAGAGGTAGGAATAATTCTGAGACGCACAGCCTTTATCCTGTCGCTTTGTGGGACTGAGTGGACGCTTTATCAAATTTAAGAAGGAAGTGGACACAGCATCATTTAACACTGACCCTTATCTGCTGCTGACTGACTCTTTAGCAGAGATTCTTCTTGTAAACCAGAGGAATGAGAGAATGAGAAATGGTTCTTCTCCTCTTGCCAAACTGTCCAGTGAGATGGGAGCTTTGCTCCTAACCCTCCTTCCTTTGTCCTTTAAATTTTCTTATCACCTTCTTGCCCACGGCTTTGTTTTTCATCCTGATTTACAGCCTGCCAGAGACAGTTGACTCTCACAGTTTGACCGCACAGAGAATTATAGCGGGAGCATCAAGGGGCCGCACATGCAGCAGAATTCACAGGGAGGAGCCGGTGTGATGTCACACCCGCTCAGTCGTCAGGCTGCTGGCGCCGGGCCGAGACAACGCCACGGAGCCAATTCAAGCTGCGGGAGAGAGCCAAAAGAATAACTGGAAACTACATCAGCAGAGGCCCTTCAAAAACGCTCTCGAGAAAAAAAAGCCTGAAAAGGAAAACAATTGTATCTTAAAAGCACAGGAACAAAAGTAGAAAAGGTGAGTGGTCAGGGTCAGCGGGAGCAGCCAGGGGTTCAAACTCAGAGAATACAAGTCAGGAGATGGAGGAGGAAACAGACAGGACGCAAAGAAGGAGAACACCACGTTCTATCTCTGCAGGAAGAGCAGTGGACACATTCATTTACTGGACATGCAACACGATTCAGGAGAAAAGTGATGAATCAAAGCAGATGTTATGACTGTGATCTGTTTTGTCATTTCATCCTTTATTGGACAGTGAAAAGACAGAAAACACTGGTGTCATTTCGTGATGAACATGTTATGGAGAGTGTCTGATAAATCTGTGGTTACCTGCAGCTCAGTATCACACTCTGATAAATACAGATTCCACAACACATGAAACGGCTGAAAGACTGTGCGTTAGCTTTCCTTATTCTTACCTTCCTTTAGTGAAAGGCTCTTTCTCAATCAACCCTGATTCCGGCTCCTTTCAGCAACACGTCAGCATCTTTTTAAAAGCACACACATGATGTGCAACACCCATTATGCAGGATCACTCTCTTTGCTGCTCCGAGCAGCAGCTTGTCTCCTCAGACCTAATTTGTTCTGTATGGGTCTAAAAACATCATCACAATATTCTGTGTGATTCTGTCTCCGGCAGCATCAGGTACAAATAAATGAATTTAATATCAGCTTCACACTGTTTCCCAGCAGCTTGTTCTCTCCCCTGCAGGCTGCTCTGAAAACAATCTGCCTCCAAACAGAAGCCAGTGAAGAGGCCAAATGGAGGAAAGACATTTGTATTCATGAATGCTGAATTCCAACAAAAGCCACAGACTGGATAAAGAAATATATATAAAAGCTGGTGTTCACGACGCATTGAGACATAAAACTGATTGAGAGTCTTTCACTTTCTAAGCCCAATTATCTGGAGGCTGTCACAGACCTAAACATCATTAGAAGCCAGATTTATTGGATTCAAGTTATTTTGGAAACAAAATATGACTAAACTCAATGTATTATTCTGCAGTAAAAATGGTTATCCATCATAAACTCTTCAGTTCAACTTCAATCAACATGTGGAGTAATAAAGCTAATAGCTAAGCTATTATCCAATCACATCGCTGCATTGCCCTCAGCTGAAATATGATATATATATATATATATATATATATATATATATATATCACAATTTATTGTTTGATGACAGATGATGATTTTATATGCTGTTTATGTTGACTTTCTTTAAAGTTGTCAGTAGAATTCAGGATTTCATTACACAACGTGTCTGCAGACAACGGATTCTGATGCTGCTGGATGATAAAACAGTTAAAACACGGGGACAGAAACCAAGAAACTTTGCTTGAAGTACATGAAGATTTCCAGGTTATTTTGTGTAATACTTTAAACACTGAGCACAAAGACTCATTCTGTTTAGCAGCTTCATATCGATGTTACTGTGACTGAAGACGCCTGCCACTTCTCTGCTTTCCTTAATCAGTCTGATTCTGCAGGTTTCACCAACCTGCTGAAACACACACACATTTACAGTATATATACACGTATATGTGTAGTTTGCATCATACAAACAGCGTGCTGTGTTTGTCCTCCGCTCAGAGCGAGAAGATCTTTTCTCTGGAAATGGCCAACGCCAAACGCATGAACCTCATCATCAGCTCCCAGGACGCCGCCTACGGCCTGCATAACCTCAGCGCCAACGTCAACATCTATGTGAGTCAGTGTGTAACTAAGATCAAAAATTACTTTTTTGTTGATTCTAGCTTGTCACTGGTAGAGGTTTAATCGCTAAAACTTGCTGCTGTCAAGCTGTTAAAGATTGAATGATCCACACAGGTTGCTCTACTTTAAAAGCTTTTATTGCCCGATGTATAAAATATATAGGGCAATATATATATATATAATATAGAAATCAATACGTTTACAGTAAGCACTGATGCCTGCTGGAAAACTAATACTAATACCTAACTCATAATACTCATATCACCTGGTTTGAACTGACTCACTAATTATACTAATGAACCCTGATATATGGCACTCAGCTGCCAAATGAAAAGAACATTTTATAATGTGAATAACATTCAACGTTTTACACTTAAAAAGCTTCTTATTTCACATGATGTTTGTCAGTTTAACTGCTTCAACCGTTCAGATGAATCAATGTTATAGTTATATAAATAACTAGGAACAACATCTGTTCTGCATCTGTAACATGACATCAGATCACAGCTCAGATCACAGGAACACCACAACATTAATTGTTGTGGTGTTCCTGTGATCTGGTTGGTTATTACAACATTAATAACAGCAATGTGGTTATTACAACATTAAAAACAGCAATGTGGTTATTACAACATTAAAACAGCAATGTGGTTATTACAGCATTAAAAACAGCAATGTGGTTATTACAACATTAAAACAGCAATGTGGTTATTACAGCATTAAAAACAGCAATGTGGTTATTACAACATTAAAAACAGCAATGTGGTTATTGCAACATTAATAATAGCAATGTGGTTATTACAACATTAAAAACAGCAATGTGGTTATTACAACATTAAAAACAGCAATGTGGTTATTACAACATTAAAAACAGCAATGTGGTTATTACAACATTAAAACAGCAATGTGGTTATTACAACATTAAAAACAGCAATGTGGTTATTACAGCATTAAAAACAGCAATGTGGTTATTACAACATTAAAAACAGCAATGTGGTTATTACAACATTAAAAACAGCAATGTGGTTACTACAACATTAAAAACAGCAATGTGGTTATTACAGCATTAAAAACAGAAATGTGGTTATTACAACATTAATAACAGTAATGTGGTTATTACAGCATTAAAAACAGCAATGTGGTTATTATTTTTTTTTTTTTTTTTTTTTTTTTTTTTTTAAAGATGGCGCCACAGTAGGCAGCCTGTTACGCAGCTCTCTAGCCTTTCTTTCCTTTTTCTGGTTTATTTGTTTTATTTCAAGTTCTTTTTTTGCTTAATTTTGATTTTAATTTGCGACAAGAATGGACCCGAATAGTCTGCTGAGAGGAGTAGCCTTCTTTCTACTCCTATCGGGACTTTTCACCGCCGCATCTGGTGATAACGTGAGCCAGTCCATCGTCTACAGCCGGGATCAGCTGTTGGCGCTACAGGACAGCGTACTCCCAGAGGAGCGACCCGGGATTCCGAAGGAATTACGGCGTCGGAGGAGAGGATGCAGGGCTGGAGCGAAGTACCGGGAGAGGAGAAGGCGGTACAAACCCAGCGTTCCGTCTGTGGTAATGGGTAACGTAAGATCTTTACCCAACAAGATGGAAGAGCTGACGGCGCTAACCAGACTGCAGTGGGAGTTTAAGCAGAGCAGCCTCCTGCTGTTCACGGAGACCTGGCTCACGGACAACACACCGGACTCCGTCGTAACTTTGGACGGCTTTCAACTGGTGAGAGCGGACCGAAACGCGAGGGAAAGCGGTAAGAGGAGAGGAGGGGGACTGGCAATGTATGTGAATGAGAGATGGTGTAACCCGGGACACATTACTGTGAAGGAGCAGCGCTGTACCAAAGACATTGAACTGTTAGCGGTTAGCGCTAGGCCATATCACCTGGCCCGGGAGTTCTCGCATGTTATCGTGTTAACTGTTTACATCCCACCATCGGCAGATGCTAAGGTAGCCTGCGAGAACATCCACACCACCGTCTCTCAGTTACAGACAGCACATCCACAGTCCCTCATTATTATCTCTGGGGACTTCAATCATGCCTCACTCTCCACCACTTTCCCTAACTTCACCCAGTATGTTGACTGCCATACCAGGGACAATAAAACTCTGGACTTGCTGTTTGCCAACACAAAGGAGGCTTACAGCTCATCACCCCTCCCCCCACTTGGCTGTTCAGACCACAACCTGGTCATCCTCCAACCCACCTACATCCCCCTAGTGAGGAAGACCCCTCCCACCAAGAAGGTGATCAGGCTGTGGTCTGAGGACTGCAGTGAGGCCCTGAGAGACTGCTTTGAATGTACAGACTGGCAAGAACTCTGCAGGCCACACGGTGAGGACATCGACAGCCTCACCCACTGCATCACGGACTACATCAACTTCTGTGTGGAGAACACTGTGCCGACCAAGAAGGTATGGTGTTTCTCCAACAACAAACCATGGGTGTCCCCAGAGTTGAAGGCCCTGCTTAATGAAAAGAAGAGGGCCTTCTGGTCGGGGGACAAAGTGGAACTGAGGAGAGTGCAGAGGGAACTAAAATATAAAATCAGGAGTGACAAGGAGAGTTACAGGAGGAAGATGGAGGAGCAGCTCCAAGCAAACAATGTCCGAGAGGTCTGGAGAAGCATGAACAAGATCTCTGGTCACCTCAAGGACAATGGAGGAGCAGCAGTGTCCACCGACCGGGGGTGGGCCAATGAATTGAATCTGTTTTTTAATAGATTCGATTCTGGACCAACAACCTCCCCCACCCCCCAGCTTCCATCAACCCCCCTCCGTGTGCTGTCCCCCCCCTCTCCCCCCTCTTCTGGCGCTGTGCTGTTGCCAGGTTCACTCTCCTCGTTCCATCCCACCACACCCCCTTTACACCTACCCACATCAAAGCCAGCCCCACCCCCCACCCCATTACACCTACCAACAACAAAGCCAGCCCTTCCCCCCACCCCGGACCAGCCACAGATCTGCCTCACAGCTGACCAGGTGAGAAGTCAGCTAAAGAGGACAAAGGTCAGGAAGGCTGCAGGTCCAGATGGAATCAGCTCCAGATTGCTCAGGGACTGTGCAGACCAGCTTTGTCAGGTGGTCCTGCACATCTTTAACCTGAGTCTGAACCTGGAGAGGGTTCCTGAACTGTGGAAGACTTCCTGCGTAGTTCCAGTGCCTAAGATCGCACGGCCCAGGGAGCCCAACCACTACAGACCTGTAGCCCTGACTTCTCACCTGATGAAGGCCTTGGAGAGGCTTATTCTGCACCACCTTCGCCCACTGGTGAGCTCAGCACTAGACCCTCTGCAGTTCGCCTACCGGCCCGGCATCAGTGTGGATGACGCTGTCATCTATCTGCTGCACCGATCTCTCTCCCACCTGGAACAAGCGGCGAGCACGGTGAGGATCATGTTTTTTGACTTCTCCAGTGCTTTTAACACCATCCAGCCTGCACTGCTGAAAGGGAAGCTGGAGGGAGCCGGAGTGGATGAGCAGCTGACGGCCTGGACCATCGACTACCTCACCAACAGACCACAGTATGTCAGGCTTCATGACTGTGTGTCTGAGGTGGTAGTCAGCAGCACGGGGGCGCCACAGGGTACAGTGCTCTCACCCTTTCTGTTTAGTCTGTACACCTCAGACTTCACCTACAACTCGGACAACTGCCACCTACAGAAGTTCTCAGATGATACGGCCATCATCGGGTGTGTATCAGATGGGAACGACCAGGAGTACAGGGGGGTCATCAATGACTTTGTCAGCTGGTGTGAGATCAACGCTCTCCAAATCAACGCCAGCAAGACAAAGGAGATGGTTGTGGACTTCAGGAGGAAGTCCCTCCCCACCACACCGGTGAGCATCCAGGGAAAAGACATTGAGACAGTGGTCTCTTACAAATACCTGGGTGTTCACCTGAACAATAAACTGGACTGGACAACTAACACTGATGTCCTGTACAAGAAGGGCCAGAGTCGACTCCACCTGCTGAGGAGACTAAGGTCCTTTGGTGTGTGCAGGACTCTGTTGAAGACCTTCTACGACTCCGTCGTAGCATCTGCCCTGTTCTACGCAGTAGTCTGCTGGGGGGGCGGATGCTCAGACGGGGACAGGAGGAAAATTGACAAACTGGTACGGAAGTCAAGCTCTGTACTGGGATGTCCTCTGGAGTCGGTGGTGGTGGTGGGAGAGAGGAGGATGTTGGCAAAGCTGACATCCATCATGGACAACCCCCATCACCCTCTGCATGGGGTAGTGGGTGCGCTAAGCAGCTCCTTCAGCCAGAGACTTAAACACCCTCGCTGCAGGAAGGAGCGCTTTCGCAGATCATTCATCCCGACAGCAATAAGACTCTATAACATAACATAAACATAAACCTCACTGTAGTCACTGTCACTTTTTCACTGGTCACTTTTTTTCTCTTCAAACACACCCTGCACCTTAAGTGTGCATTAGCTATGTATGTGTACATGCGGGTATGTGCGTGGATATGTATGTCCATATATATATATATGCAAATATGTGTGTATGTGTATGTATGTAGGTATGTACGTCCATGTATGTATGTATATATGCTTTGCTTATGCATACTTTTTCTTTTTCTTACTATTTATTAGCATTTTCTCTCCATTCTGTCGATAATGCATACTGTGTATGCGGATTAACAAATTCTGCGAATTTGTACATTGTGTTGTGTGTTTTTTTATTTTTTATAGTTTTTTTTATCTTCTTCAACTTTATTTTACTTTTTCTTTATCTGTAACGCTGCAGTAACACACAAATTTCCCCATTGTGGGATCAATAAAGTTTATCTATTCTATTCTATTCTATTCTATTACAACATTAAAAACAGCAATGTGGTTATTACAACATTAATAACAGCAATGTGGTTATTACAGCATTAAAAACAGCAATGTGGTTATTACAACATTAAAAACAGCAATGTGGTTATTACAACATTAAAAACAGCAATGTGGTTATTACAACATTAAAAACAGCAATGTGGTTATTACAACATTAAAAACAGCAATGTGGTTATTGCAACATCAATAACAGCAATGTGGTTATTGCAGCATTAAAAACAGCAATGTGGTTATTGCAACATTAAAAACAGCAATGTGGTTATTACAGCATTAAAAACAGCAATGTGGTTATTACAACATTAAAAACAGCAATGTGGTTATTACAGCATTAAAAACAGCAATGTGGTTATTGCAACATTAAAAACAGAAATGTGGTTATTGCAACATTAAAAACAGCAATGTGGTTATTACAACATTAAAAACAGAAATGTGGTTATTACAACATTAAAAACAGCAATGTGGTTATTACAACATTAAAAACAGCAATGTGGTTATTACAACATTAATAACAGCAATGTGGTTATTACAGCATTAATAACAGCAATGTGGTTATTACAGCATTAATAACAGCAATGTGGTTATTACAGCACTAAAACAGCAATGTGGTTATTACAACATTAATAACTGTAATGTGGTTATTGCAACATTAATAACTGTAATGTGGTTATTACAACATTAATAACAGAAATGTGGTTATTACAACATTAATAACAGAAATGTGGTTATTACAACATTAAAAACAGCAATGTGGTTATTACAGCATTAATAACAGCAATGTGGTTATTACAACATTAAAAACAGCAATGTGGTTATTACAACATTAAAAACAGCAATGTGGTTATTGCAACATTAAAAACAGCAATGTGGTTATTGCAACATGAAAAACAGAAATGTGGTTATTACAACATTAAAAACAGCAATGTGGTTATTACAACAATAAAAACAGCAATGTGGTTATTACAGCATTAAAAACAGCAATGTGGTTATTACAGCATTAATAACAGCAATGTGGTTATTACAACATTAATAACAGCAATGTGGTTATTACAACATTAATAACAGCAATGTGGTTATTACAGCATTAATAACAGCAATGTGGTTATTACAACATTAATAACAGCAATGTGGTTATTACAACATTAGAAAAAGCAATGTGGTTATTACAGCATTGATAACTGTAATGTGGTTATTACAGCATTGATAACTGTAATGTGGTTATTACAGCATTGATAACTGTAATGTGGTTATTACAGCATTGATAACTGTAATGTGGTTTTTACAACATTAATAACAGTAATGTGGTTATTACAACATTAATATCAGTAATGTGGTTATTGCATTGATAACTCTAATGTGGTTATCAA
This sequence comes from Eupleurogrammus muticus, assembly GCA_036785175.1. Classification (NCBI taxonomy): domain Eukaryota; kingdom Metazoa; phylum Chordata; class Actinopteri; order Scombriformes; family Trichiuridae; genus Eupleurogrammus; species Eupleurogrammus muticus. The sequence goes on along the minus strand of JAYKQN010000065.1, from coordinate 301,007 downwards.
AAATATTAAAATATGAATAACACCCGCCTCCTCTGTGTTCCTGTTAATCCTAATGGATACGCCATTATGTCCCATCAGCCGCACAGGAAGCTGCTCTGTGATGTATATATTTATAAAGTCCATGGAGCCAGATTCCAGCGACTGTGGTGACGCACAAAACTAAAAACGTCTCATTTCCTGGAACAGGAAGTAGTCGGCTCCAACGGGTTGAACAACTGGTCTCATAATAAACATTGGGGGGGGGGGGGGGGGGTCTGTAGTTTGTTAATAACAGTCTCAGGTCTGTAGTTTATTCATCAATAATTGTTAACCTAATATTTTAAAACATGAAATCAGATCTGCTGAACAGAATCTTCCATAAAACAAAAGATTAAACATCTTTTAGCTTTTAAGTTATTTAATGTGCAATTTTATTGATAAAACCATCACTGTAGTGTGATTACAATTACTATTACCTTTAATAATAATAATAATAATAATAATAATAATAACATTATTATAGCTTTTTTTTCTTCAAATATTTTTGTGTTTATTTAGTAAAGGTTAAGTTAGTTTTTTTTATTTTAGTTTATTTCTGTCATATGAGAAAAATATTGTAAATGACTTCTAAATGGTTCTGCTTTGATTCTAAATGAAAAATATTGATTGATTCTTCTCTCCAGAGGACTAATGATTCTAAGATCACGCTATATAACAACGAGCCCCTGAAAGTCGTGCAGACGCTGGATTTTCCCGCTGGAGAAGAGGATTTGGTTCGCTGGGTGACGGAGAGGTTTGGGGGCGTGACCTCGTTCACTACCATCAACAACCTGAAACTACTTCGCTCAACTGGAACCGAAGGTGATGAACATTGATCGCCCATAATGAGAGATGATGTAGTTTCACAGCTGTACAAACACATTTTTTCTGACCAAATATCCCCTTCTACCACAAAACAGTAAAAACCATAATAATACACATTTGGGAAGCACAGAGGTGGTTAGGGTGGTTTCTGTGTGGAAATACAT
>JAYKQN010000065.1:217500-295000 GCA_036785175.1 Eupleurogrammus muticus | reverse complement strand
GGAACAGGTACAGGTTCAGGAACAGGTACAGGTACAGGTACAGGTACAGGTACAGGTTCAGGTACAGGTTCAGGAACAGGTACAGGTACAGGTACAGGTACAGGTACAGGTTCAGGTACAGGTTCAGGTACAGCCAGTCGAAAGCTTCATGTCTGTGTCCATATGTCTGTTGCAGATCCTCCCTGCTTTGATTTCGGTCTTCCTGGAGTTCTGGGCATCGCGTTTGGAGGATTCCTGATTGGAGTTTTACTAATCGGAGCGCTGTGGTTCATCAAGATGAAAACAGGTAAATGTGAGTGGAACCAGATCATGACTTAGTGCGTCAGAGATCTGGATCGTCTGGATTTGAAAAGATCTCACTCTGCTTCCTTCAGGCTATCCGACCGTCCTGGACATGAGCTCCACTGCAGCTTCTCTACCTGGTGAGAACTTTACCTCCCTCTGTCTCTCTGCCTCACAGCAGGTGTAATCCAGGTGCATGTTCTTTGACTCGTGTCCCCCCCCAGGTTGCCCCTGCTCAGGAACGAAGCGCCAGCCTGTGTCCACTAACCCGTCTCCCTCTGAGAACAGTAGCGCCAACGCCAGCATCGGCAGCACCCAGAGCACACCGACCAGCAGCATGGCCTGAAGGGCTGCGTGCTCATATACATATTTATATATATATATATATATATATATATATATATACATATATATATATATATATATATATATATATATATATATATGTGTGTGTGTGTGTGTGTGTGTGTGTGTATTTGTACACACTAGCAGGCAGAGTCTCCCATCAGTCACCTATACGGGTTTAGTGCTTTTGTATTCTTTAAAAACAGGCATTTTCCTGCCCTCAACCGCCTTTAATTTTCATTAGTAAGCTCAGGCCACATCGTTGCCTTCAACACAACACTGGGATAATATTGAATAGGGGAATTTAATGGGGGTGGAGAGTGGGGGGTGGATGGATTGATAACAGAAGTCTAATCAATGGCCTCTGACGTTCACCTCTGCAGCCTCCTGTAAAGTCAAGCTCCCAGACAGGAAGTTAAAGAGGGCAAGAGAAAAAAATGGCTTCCAGCAACAGGAAAAACAAACCATATCCCCCAAGAGCCAACAGGAAATTCACTGCATTCCTTCAATGAATTGTGTCGTGTGATCTCAGCACTATAACAGTCACACAGGACACAAACCAGTCAAAGAATCACTTTGAAAGCAGAAGAAAAACTGTTTTACATGCACATCCCAGCTCCAAAAACACTGAATAAGACCAAGGCCTGCAGAGCTCCACCTGTCCAGACAGAAGTCCCACTCTGAGGGTTTCACAGTGAAAAGCTACCTCCTCATCTACTTTTGCCTCAATGCAACGCTCTATATATACATATATATATATATATATATATATATATGTATATATATATATATGTATATATATATATAAATGAATTCTTCTGTACTCGACAATCTTCAAAAGCAGGAACAGTGAAAATTCTTCAGTGAATCAGTTGAGCTTTACCCATGAAACTAGTTTTATTTTCCACCCACTCATGGGAACAAACATCTTGTTAAATCCATGAATTTCTACTTTCTTCATTGATCGGCTGCATCAGCCGAGCAGTGCTAAGCTAATGCTAGATGCATGTTGGGCCTATCCAGTTCCAGATGTAGATAGACGGTTGATCCGTGAACACTTATTATCTGCTTCAGTGTACAGATGTAAATGTATGTGATGGTTTTATTGACACTCTTCAAAAGTATTACTTCTCTTAATTTCAAACTCTGTGTAACCGCGTAGCTGTTGAAGCACCTGGAATGTGATGTTAACTGTTTCTTATATACATTTCCTACACTGATCTTTTACTGATGCATATTCGCTGTATTTACATCCTGATAGTCATCACTCACACTCTGATTGGATTAAAAGAAATATTCACCTTCAAAATTAATCTAGAAAATAAACTAACACTGCATTTGTAAAATGTTTTTTGCCTATCCTTCCCTACTCTCTCTCTCTCTTGGTGAATGCGTGCATATGTGTGCACGTATATATATTTCCATTCCCTAACCCTATTTTGACACAAATGGCCAGTATAAATTGCCACTTGAGTATTTGTGCAATATAAAGAGGTAAATGTGTCTGTAAAATGTCTCTATGTGTGTGTGTTTTTTAAACGTGCTGTGTGAGATTTTGATTTTGTTTCCTTAACCTTTATTCTTATTGTTTTCTGTATTTGATGAACTGGGACAAACCTTATTAATTATTATTATCAAATATGCAGTGTCTGTTTTGTGTTTGAATATTTTGTGTTGTTTTCTACAGACACAATTATCCATTCATCTGACTCGTCCTGTTTGACTCGTCCTGTTTGACTCGTCCTGTTTGACTCGTCCTGTTTGACTCGTCCACTGTTTGACTCGTCCACTGTTTGACTTGTCCTGTTTGAATCGTCCACTGTTTGACTCGTCCTGTTTGACTCGTCTTGTTTGACTCGTCCCGTTTGACTCGTCCACTGTTTGACTCATCCTGTTTGACTCGTCCTGTTTGACTCGTCCACTGTTTGACTCGTCCTGTTTGACTCGTCCTGTTTGACTCGTCCACTGTTTGACTCGTCCTGTTTGACTTGTCCTGTTTGACTTGTCCTGTTTGACTCGTCCACTGTTTGACTTGTCCTGTTTGACTCGTCCACTGTTTGACTCGTCCTGTTTGACTCGTCCTGTTTGACTCGTCCCGTTTGACTCGTCCACTGTTTGACTCATCCTGTTTGACTCATCCTGTTTGACTCGTCCACTGTTTGACTCGTCCACTGTTTGACTCATCCTGTTTGACTCGTCCTGTTTGACTTGTCCTGTTTGACTCGTCCACTGTTTGACTTGTCCTGTTTGACTCGTCCACTGTTTGACTCGTCCTGTTTGACTCGTCCTGTTTGACTCGTCCCGTTTGACTCGTCCACTGTTTGACTCATCCTGTTTGACTCATCCTGTTTGACTCGTCCACTGTTTGACTCGTCCACTGTTTGACTCGTCTTGTTTGACTCGTCCTGTTTGACTCGTCCTGTTTGACTCGTCCACTGTTTGACTCGTCCTGTTTGACTCGTCCACTGTTTGACTCGTCCTGTTTGACTCGTCCTGTTTGACTCGTCCACTGTTTGACTCGTCCTGTTTGACTCGTCCGCTGTTTGATTTGTCCTGTTTGACTCGTCCACTGTTTGACTCATCCACTGTTTGACTCGTCCTGTTTGACTCGTCCTGTTTGACTCGTCCTGTTTGACTCGTCCTGTTTGACTTGTCCACTGTTTGACTCGTCCAGTGTTTGACTCGTCCTGTTTGACTCGTCCACTGTTTGATTCTTCCTGTTTGACTCGTCCTGTTTGACTCGTCCTGTTTGACTCGCCCACTGTTTGACTTGTCCTGTTTGACTCGTCCTGTTTGACTCGTCCTGTTTGACTCATCCACTGTTTGACTCGTCCTGTTTGACTCGTCCTGTTTGACTCGTCCACTGCTTGACTCGTCCACTGTTTGACTCGTCCTGTTTGACTCGTCCACTGTTTGACTCGTCCTGTTTGACTTGTCCTGTTTGACTTGTCCTGTTTGACTTGTCCTGTTTGACTCGTCCACTGTTTGACTCGTCCTGTTTGACTCGTCCTGTTTGACTCGTCCCTGTCCTTAGAGAGCCCTGCTAGTGAAGACATGTTATCTCTGTGCTGACACTGACATCCTGACATTGTGCAGTTTCTTATCTTTTAGGGTTTGATGTGGAAGAAGCTTCTGAAAACAGAAAAACATCCAAGTTAAACTTGCAGCATTTGTACAGTTTGTCAGAAAACACTCAGATTTAGTACATTGAAAATGCTGAAAACATAAAAAAACAGACAGTCTGGTGTAGACATGTAAAAGTTGCTGCAGATCCTTCGTTACCTCTGACAACAGCTTCCTCCTCACTGCACAGCTCAACAAGTGTGTGTGTGTGTGTGTGTGTGTGTGTGTGTGTGTGTGTGTGTGGATGGGTGTGTTTGAGCGTGTGAGTGTTAGAAGTCCAGTCTGCATTTATTCCAAATCCAGAATTGTCAGCAAACATTCTGACTGTCTTAAACAGTCAGAATCATCTTTAAAATGTCAAAATTGTGTTTTTGTGCCATTAAACATTTAAAATGTGTCTGTTGATTGAAACAGAATCAGCTGATGTCTCTGAGGAAATATATGTTTGTTTGAAATGTGCGTAATAAAGTTAAAATGAAAAAGGTTGTTTCTGGTTATGCTGAAGTAGAGACAAAACAGAGAACTCTTATTCATCATTTTATTTTAAATTATTGTGGTTGATATCATTTGATGACACACTATATTAAGGGAGTGGTTTCATGATCATAATTATTAGTACCTGATGATCCAGAGGTCAGACAACATCTAATGTGATATTAATTATTAATAAACCATCAGTGCAAAACAATAATAACAAACTTTTAGGATATAAATGAGCTTTGACCTGTGTCAGTATAAATTATATACTGTGTAGTACATAGTACGCAGTATATATTATGTAGTAGATGGTATAAAAATGTTGAATGAAGTATATATTGTGTAGAAGGTAGTATATAATTTAGTGTGTAGTATATATTATTTAGTACGTATTGGATTCTATTGATGACTAATATTAGGCCTTTGGACACAAGGGAAATACAAATGTGAATTGAAATAAATGGGATTTAGAGATTTTTTTCATCTTCAATGCAGAAAACCACGAATCCTGACCATCTTGTTTATATCATCACATCTGCTAAAAAACACTGGATCAATATCCAACAAAGTTCCACGACTCACTGAGGCAAACATGCATTTGCTCCAAAACACACAAATATGAATATGAATAAACCATTTGTTCTTAATGAGGCTATTTCTTCTCTTGGAGCTTTGAAACAGGATCCAGGTCCTGAGTTTAACAGAACTAATCTGATCTCTGCACAACTCAACGAATCATCAAATGTGACGTTGCTGAGATTGAAAAGACAAATCATGAGGATCAGCTGTGATCAGACTAACGAACTGCTGCAGGGAGACGTTCATTTAATTAGTGTGATGAATGGATTCATGGCAGTGTCCACTAGATGGTGCTGTGATTTTGTTCTAATGCACCGATGGTGATGACATGATGAGAAGAAGAAGACGAGAAGTCTCCATGTCCCAATCAAACACTTCAACAGTGAAACTGTCCAGAGAACAAACGTGTCACAGGTACAGCTTCGTCACTGATCGGCACGGAATTCACGATCATACTTTTACACACAGCTAGATTTTCACCCTCATCTATATTTAAATCTCCTGAGTCAAGGGATCGATCCTGATGCTGCTGGAGGCAGATTGGAATCAGGAAACTGCTGCCTCTGTTTTAAATTTTCATTTTCACATTTTCACACTTTCACACGTACTGAGACACACCTAAGATATATCTGAGACACCTGAGACACACCTGAGAGATTGGTGAGAAATGAACGATGGCACATTTGTCAGTGTACTACAGTCACCTGTCTGCTGAATATTACATACTCAATACTACATTTAGTATTGAGTATGTAATGCAGTATGTAGTATATATTATTAAGTATGTAGTAAAAATGCTGTAGTTTGTAGTACAGAATTTTATAGTATGTAGTATATAGCATGCAGTATGTATAGAATATGTGATATATAGCACGCTGTGTATAGTATGTAGTATGTACTACGTTAGTATGGTCAATTAACTGGCCTTTTTCATGGCAGCCATATTGACATGAACTAGTAGGTAAACACAGGTGTACCATGGATACTAGTTAAAGTTCATGTGATCACCAACAAACTGTTGATCAGCAGCAGGAAGTAACAACTACAAATTACAAATACTGCACATTTAGATCCAATATTTTCTGATGTCCTGAGGACTTGTGAGTTCATGCTTGTGAGTAGCTGTAATTGGTAGAATGTACTTGTACCTGAGAGTACACTGGGTTTTCACAGAAAAGTGGGTTCAACTTGGCTCTACAGATGAGGGTTTATTTAATTTGTGTACTTGTGTGGAGAAACTGCATCTTCTTCCTTACTGCTGGTTGCATCAGAATTCTGAACATGTGCCCAGCCCTGAAACAGCCACTGTTAGTTAGAGCTTAAACGTGATTGATAAATTTCTCCTGCGAAGCAACGTAGCCCCACAGTGGCAGATATGGAAATAAGTGGAGAGGAAAACACAAATGTAAATTAGCCTGAGCAGTAAGTGTAGCTGTAGATAAACCCTGACTGGCTGTAAAGACGCGTGGCGGCGTGCTCAGAATGCTGAGGCAGCGCCGCCGGTAAACAACGCTCCGCTGTTTAGTTTCAGTCGGCTTAATTAGAATGAATGAGGGGCTTGTGCAAAGAGGACAGTGTTGGGGGGTTACTTGGCCAAGGTGGAGAAAGCTGGACTGAAAGATAAAGTTACTGCATCCACCAATCAGACGACAGCAAACGAACACTGAGTTAATACAGTCAAATCTAATTATATGATCATGTGTGTGTGGGGGTATTTTTTAATTTCCTGTCTTTTGGTGAATTTTTTGGGTCAATTTATTGTAAAATGTTTTCATTTATAAAAGGAAAAAACACAAACTATTAAGTAACTATAAAGTAATAAAATAAGTCAAATATGTAATCTCCTGTAGGTAAAATTTTTCACTATGAATACATTATTTTATTAAAAAACTTACTAACCCTAACCCATTTCTCCATGTCCCCCGTCCCCATGTCCCCATGTCCACAGGTCCCCATTTCTCCATGTCCCCATGTCTCCATGTCCCCATTTCTCCATGTCTCCATGTCCCCATCACTCCATGTCTCCATGTCCCCATTTCTCCATGACCCCATGTCTCCCTGTCCCCATGTCCACAGGTCCCCATGTCTCCATGTCCCCATTTCTCTATGTCCCCAGGTCCCCATGTCCCCTTGTCCCCATTTCTCCATGTCTCCATTTCTCCATGTCCCCATGTCCACAGGTCCCCATGTCTCCATGTCCCCATGTCCCCATGTCTCTATGTCCCCAGGTCCCCAGGTCCCCATCCTGTTAAATTTGGTGATCCCGTGGATCATGTGGATCCACTGATGTGACCAACGTGTTTATTTCCAGGATCTCAGACCTGAACCAGATCTGTTTAGTCCATAAAGCAAAGTGGTAAAATAACAGTTCTGAACACTGAAGTCAGCAGATACACAGGAGAAGCTGGTAGAGACAAAACAACGGAAACAAAGACTGAAACATGTTCATTTGAAAGTTTGAGGAATCTGATAAAAGAATCGGAATCAGAACAAAGTGATGAACCGACACGCTGAGCCAGGTCTGTTTAGACACAGCAGCTCTATGAAGGTACAACACCAACAAGTCACCATATTGACTTTCCGTCACCCAACCGTTTGGCCTTTGTTTCCGTGGCGATGGCCTGTCATGGCGCGGGCAGCAGAGGGAAGAGGATTTCTCTGAGGGAAGACGGATGGAAAGGTCACAGTGAATAAAAGGCTTTTAATCTGAAAACCTTGTGTCGTGTGTCCAGGGAAAATCAAAGTCATGGCACCACTGCTGAGGTCAGACAGGGTAACTTCCTGTTTCCACCTGGCGTTAGAGAAAAGGTTAGAAGCAGCATTGAGGAGTCTCAGTCTGAAGCTGGAAGCTTTGTGACATCACTAAGAGAAGGAAGATGATGAACTATTTTCTGAGTTAGACCCAAACATATCAGCAAACAGAAGTTTTTCTCTTATTGTTCCTACTTACTGTTCTCCTTAGTGAACTTCTGTTTCTGGCCAAGAAACCCTAACTACGCTATTTATTATAGATCCAGATAAAAGAGTCATTAGCTGTATATTTCAGGGATGATTTGTTGTTTTTCAGACTTTGCTCCTGTAATCATTGAACATCTGTTTTCAGTGAGTTTAAACACCATGTGACTTACAGGCTCAAAGCTTTTCAATAACTTTTCCCTTTCTGGAGACCAGGACCCGTTGTGGTGTATGAGGACACGTAGGACGTCATGATCCATGTCCGTTCATATTAACACGGCTCTCAGGAGCAGGATCCAGACAGCTCAGCATCCTCCTGAGCTTCAGGAGTCAGAGACGACACGTGTCAGGACTCAAGAATGTAAAAGATGCTCTCATGATTATTCATCAACAGCTTCCTGCTCCTCATGGAGCTCCCACCTCATCAGTATCCACGGCAGCACCAGTTTGTATATATATATATATGTGTGTGTGTGTGTGTGTGTGTGTGTGTGTGTATCAGGAATTCACGTCACTTTCTGTCCTCTGAAGAAAAAATAATAAGAGAAATAAAACAATAATTCTGAGTGTGATTATGTGACTTCACTTTAACCTTTGAGCAGCTCTAACAGCAACAGAAACAGAAATTGCTTTAATCAACAGACTTGCAGCTGTCTCATTAAAGGAAGAAACTGAACGCAGAAACGAGTCAGTTGAGGAGAAGATGCTGCAGAGGCTGAGGAGTTTGATTAATGCTGCCCTGGTCCACTCATCAGCAGCTGATGAAATATGAGGCAGGAGTCACCTCCGGGTTCTGACAGGTTCTCTCCTCTCAGGTACATCAGGACCAAACATCCATTAGGCTCTGTTTCTGCTCATCTCTCACAACCACAGGATTTCAACAATATAATATCCAAAAAGTAGAAGAAGCCACATCCAGCGGTTTCAGGATGGGGAAAGTAACGTAATACATACACAGAGCTATAGTACACAGTACATACAAGTACACAGATATAGGATTCATTTGACTGCCGATACATGTTGTACATGTTAGAGAAAGCATTTCTGCAGTATAATGTGTCCCTCAATGAGGGGGCAGCTGATGTCACAGCAGACACACAAATACAGCATGCTATTGCTAATGCTAATGAGACTCTAGCTCAAGAAGAACTGACCTTCAGAATAAAACCTACAGATACACGCTGCCAATACCATATCAGTACTTCACTGGTACTATATATATATATATATATACATATACATATATATGTATAGGGATATAATATGTTACAAATACAAGATATGTCAGATTTATATTAAATATTTAGCACCACAGACAGATGACCACAGACAGCAGCTCTTAAAGGCAGACGATTTAGCAGAAAACTAGACTCATGGAAAGTGGTGAGTGGACATATTTAGTTTTATTTAGTAGGTTATTCCATCAAAATCTAATATGACTCAAAATACTGTACATGCTTTAAGTTAGGTAAGAAACAGATTGTCATTAACACTCACCATCCCTGCAAATCCACACAAACAGAACCAAACAACAAGCCTGATGAACTGCGGTTAATTACACCTGTCAGAACACACCTTCACACAGCTGGAACCAGCATTTCCATTTTTTACAGGTAATGTTTGTACTTTGGAATAAAATAAGAATCATTCTGAACTGTAAAGCAGGAAAGAGGAACAGCCAGGAGAAGGATGGGGGTGGGGGGGTGGGGGGGTGGGGGGGCACTGCTGCAGTCCAGTGACTCTTTTCTTCAGAGAAAGGTCAGAGGATCAGTACCTGCTGCTGACACTGCTGCTGCTGACACTGCTGCTGCTGCTAACACTGCTGCACCAGATGTTAGAGAATAGGAGACTGGAGAGAGTCAACACACTGCTGCTGCTAACACTGCTGCTGCTGCTGATAACACTGCTGCTGCTACTGCTAACACTGCTGCTGCTGACACTGCTGCTGCACCAGATGTTAGAGAATAGGAGACTGGAGAGAGTCAACGCACTGCTGCTGCTAACACTGCTGCTGCTGCTGCTAACACTGCTGCTGCTACTGCTAACACTGCTGCTGCTGACACTGCTGCTGCACCAGATGTTAGAGAATAGGAGACTGGAGAGAGTCAACGCACTGCTGCTGCTAACACTGCTGCTGCTGCTGCTAACACTGCTGCTGCTAACATTGCTGCTTCTAACACTGCTGCTGCTGCTAACACTGCTGCTGCTGCTAACACTGCTGCTGCTGCTAACACTGCTGCTGCTTCATTGCAGTCTGTCTGTTCCAATGTGAACTCCACTCCTCTTGAAGCTCCACTGTTCAGCAGAAGTTGAACATCTGAATCAAATGTTGATGTCAATGAATGAGTGAAACGAGTCTGAGCTTCAGGCTTCATTAGGATCCACATTCACATTCAGACAGACCTCAGCACCTGTTTGTCTTTTCATTTTGAGAAACTGTCATATTGTATGTTGAGTCTCTGAGACGCAGATCTTTCCTTCACTGGTATTTTTTTGTTGTTTGTTGTTAGCCCTAATCCAGGTGATGGCGCTAACACCTGCAGCAATGTTGAATAAATAGGTAAAATATTTCTTATAATTTGTTTTAATTAAAGTTTGATGTGTGATTTATCTTTTGTCGCTGTCATCACAGCACAGATATGTGGAAAAGGGTCTGAAATTTTTAAACATGAGAAATCATCTGGAACACATCTCATCAATTAGTTAATTTATAAATCAATCAATTAATCAATTAAAGTGATTTATAGAGCACAATCAAACACAACTTGCTGACAGGTTGTTAAAGAAGAACAACAGAGGAATCCCATCTATGTGTTTATCAGCAGAATAAAGTTCATACATAGACGTGATCGTAGGGTTCCTCCCTCTCAGGTAAGCTCCGCCCCCTGCCCCCATTATCAGGTTCACACCTGCAGACTATTACCATTAAGAGTTTAGCTTCAGGATTTCTTGATGCATTATCTTCTCCTGGAGGTATGATCTGGATCTGAGGCTGTTTATGCTTTTAAAGAGGTTTGTCTTGATCCGTCATATTGTCTTTCTACAGGCATTTTAAGACACTTGTGATCTGCTTAATTATATACAGTATTATTGAGATGAATGTGAAATGCAAAGTATTTAGAAATAAGTGTTAGTGTTGATTTATAACCATTAAATGTTATAAATTCTCCTTTTAAGATTGCATAACCATTGTTTTTATCTGCTGAACAAATGGTTGCCTGTTATGTCTTGTTTCAGTAACTGAATGTTTAGTGTTTATGATTTATTTATATGAATGTCTATGTTTAGGACTAGATCTTGTAAAGAGATTCTGGTGCTGTGACTTATCTCCATCTTCTTCCCAGCTTGTGTCCCTTCCAGACAGTGTTGGACAGCCTCTAATTTTACTACTTTCTTCTACGTTTTTGACATTAAAGGTGTTTTTTAGGTAGTTTGTCCTCGTCCGATGTGAAGGTCTAAGGACAGGGGATCTTGTGTTGCTTTATACAAACTGTAAAGCCCATTGGGGCAATTCTGAATCTAAAATGTGTGATTTTTGGGCTGAATATATAAAATTGACTTGATTTGACTAGGTCAGCCTTCCAGTGTGATTTGTTGCGTACCAATGTTTGATATTTTTAGTGTGTGTAAATTGCCCAGGTCAAGTCTCTGTATGTTGCTGTTAGGAACTCCAGGTTCATTGCATTAATTTTTAGGCATTTCTAATCCTCCCAATTTGATTAAGGTACTTACAGCTGAATAACTGAAGGTATTATATTTAGATCTATAATATGATGCCCGTGTTTCACTTTACATAAATAGACATTACCACCATCAATTAATTTAAAAAAGAATAAATAGCTGCATCAAAATTCACCAGGAGGCAGGAAACTAAGTGGAAGGTTCCCGGAAGAGAAAATCTGAGGTTTGAAATCTGCAGCTGCTTCACTGTTCTGTTAATGTGGAGTTAAAGAGTCTCAGTTGTAGGAGTGGAGGACTTAAGTCTATGTGGACAGAAAATATGCGGCAGCAGGCTGCATCAGAAATCAGTTTAAACAGGTCCTGGCTGTGTCTTTGTTGTTTTCAGATGGAAGTCAGAAAGCAGAAGAAATAAAGTCAAATTGATGATTTCCTGTGGAAGAAAGAGGGGTTGAGTTTGATCTGCTGCCTGGTGCATCTCACAGAGAAGAGGGGAACCAAGCACGGCTGAACCGGGCTGAACCGGGCTGAGAAGGCTGAACTGGGCCGACTCACGGCTGAGAGGGCTGAACCTGGCTGAGAGGGCTGAACCGGGCCGACGCACGGCTGAGAGGGCTGAACCTGGCTGAGAGGGCTGAACCGGGCCGATGCACGGCTGAGAGGGCTGAACCTGGCTGAGAGGGCTGAACTGGGCCGACTCACGGCTGAGAGGGCTGAACCTGGCTGAGAGGGCTGAACCGGGCCGATGCACGGCTGAGAGGGCTGAACGGGCCGACTCACAGCTGAGAGGGCTGAACCTGGCTGAGAGGGCTGAACCTGGCTGAGAGGGCTGAACCGGGCCGACGCACGGCTGAGAGGGCTGAACTGGGCCGACGCACGGCTGAGAGGGCTGAACCTGGCTGAGAGGGCTGAACCGGGCCGACGCACGGCTGAGAGGGCTGAACCGGGCCGACGCACGGCTGAGAGGGCTGAACGGGCCGACTCACAGCTGAGAGGGCTGAACTGGGCCGACGCACGGCTGAGAGGGCTGAACCGGGCCGACTCACAGCTGAGAGGGCTCAACTGGGCCGACGCACGGCTGAGAGGGCTGAACCTGGCTGAGAGGGCTGAACCGGGCCGATGCACGGCTGAGAGGGCTGAACCGGGCCGACGCACGGCTGAGAGGGCTGAACGGGCCGACTCACAGCTGAGAGGGCTGAACCTGGCTGAGAGGGCTGAACCGGGCCGACGCACGGCTGAGAGGGCTGAACGGGCCGACTCACAGCTGAGATGGCTGAACGGGCCGACTCACAGCTGAGAGGGCTGAACCTGGCTGAGAGGGCTGAACCGAGCCGATGCACGGCTGAGAGGGCTGAACCGGGCCGATGCACGGCTGAGAGGGCTGAACCGGGCTGAGAGGGCTGAACCTGGCTGAGAGGGCTGAACCGGGCCGACGCACGGCTGAGAGTGCTGAACCGGGCTGAGAGGGCTGAACCAGGCTGAGAGGGCTGAACCGGGCCGATGCACGGCTGAGAGGGCTGAACCGGGCCGATGCACGGCTGAGAGGGCTGAACCGGGCTGAGAGGGCTGAACCGGGCTGAGAGGGCTGAACCGGGCCGACGCACGGCTGAGAGTGCTGAACCGGGCTGAGAGGGCTGAACCAGGCTGAGAGGGCTGAACCGGGCCGACGCACGGCTGAGAGGGCTGAACCGGGCCGATGCACGGCTGAGAGGGCTGAACAGGGCTGAGAGGGCTGAACCGGGCTGACGCACAGCTGAGAGGGCTAAACCTGGCTGAGAGGGCTGAACCGGGCTGACGCACAGCTGAGAGGGCTAAACCTGGCTAAGAGGGCTGAACCGGGTTGACGCACGGCTGAGAGGGCTGAACCGGGCTGAGAAGGCTGAACTGGGCCGACTCACGGCTGAGAGGGCTGAACCTGGCTGAGAGGGCTGAACCGGGCCGACGCACGGCTGAGAGGGCTGAACCTGGCTGAGAGGGCTGAACCGGGCCGATGCACGGCTGAGAGGGCTGAACCTGGCTGAGAGGGCTGAACTGGGCCGACTCACGGCTGAGAGGGCTGAACCTGGCTGAGAGGGCTGAACCGGGCCGATGCACGGCTGAGAGGGCTGAACGGGCCGACTCACAGCTGAGAGGGCTGAACCTGGCTGAGAGGGCTGAACCTGGCTGAGAGGGCTGAACCGGGCCGACGCACGGCTGAGAGGGCTGAACTGGGCCGACGCACGGCTGAGAGGGCTGAACCTGGCTGAGAGGGCTGAACCGGGCCGACGCACGGCTGAGAGGGCTGAACCGGGCCGACGCACGGCTGAGAGGGCTGAACGGGCCGACTCACAGCTGAGAGGGCTGAACTGGGCCGACGCACGGCTGAGAGGGCTGAACCGGGCCGACTCACAGCTGAGAGGGCTCAACTGGGCCGACGCACGGCTGAGAGGGCTGAACCTGGCTGAGAGGGCTGAACCGGGCCGATGCACGGCTGAGAGGGCTGAACCGGGCCGACGCACGGCTGAGAGGGCTGAACGGGCCGACTCACAGCTGAGAGGGCTGAACCTGGCTGAGAGGGCTGAACCGGGCCGACGCACGGCTGAGAGGGCTGAACGGGCCGACTCACAGCTGAGATGGCTGAACGGGCCGACTCACAGCTGAGAGGGCTGAACCTGGCTGAGAGGGCTGAACCGAGCCGATGCACGGCTGAGAGGGCTGAACCGGGCCGATGCACGGCTGAGAGGGCTGAACCGGGCTGAGAGGGCTGAACCTGGCTGAGAGGGCTGAACCGGGCCGACGCACGGCTGAGAGTGCTGAACCGGGCTGAGAGGGCTGAACCAGGCTGAGAGGGCTGAACCGGGCCGATGCACGGCTGAGAGGGCTGAACCGGGCCGATGCACGGCTGAGAGGGCTGAACCGGGCTGAGAGGGCTGAACCGGGCTGAGAGGGCTGAACCGGGCCGACGCACGGCTGAGAGGGCTGAACCGGGCCGATGCACGGCTGAGAGGGCTGAACAGGGCTGAGAGGGCTGAACCGGGCTGACGCACAGCTGAGAGGGCTAAACCTGGCTGAGAGGGCTGAACCGGGCTGACGCACAGCTGAGAGGGCTAAACCTGGCTAAGAGGGCTGAACCGGGTTGACGCACGGCTGAGAGGGCTGAACCTGGCTGAGAGGGCTGAACCTGGCTGAGAGGGCTGAACTGGCCCGACTCACGGCTGAAAGATCTGGGCTGAGGTAAGTAAGTAAGATCATCTATGTCATCATCCTTTTTTTAACACAAGTAGAGTTTTCACAAGCTTAATTCAATTTCCGTGGTAACACCTGCGGACCTGGCTAATACCTGAAACAATCATTACTATTTTATCTACTATAACACTGCTGTCTGCTGCTGGTAACGCTGCTGCTGCTAACAACACCTAAACACGTACTGCTATCTACACTACCGCTGCTGCTACTGCTTCTAACACTACTGCTGCTAACACTGCTGCTACTGCTTCTAATACTACTGCTGCTAACACTGCTGTTACAGCTAACAATTGCTGCTGCTGACACTGCTGTTGGTAAAACTGCTTCTGCTAAATCTGTTACTAATCCTGCTGCTACTAACACTGCTACTGCTAACACTGCAGCTGCTGTTGACTGAGCTGCTGCTTCATGATGTAGGTAGACAGAGTTGCTCAGTCAGCAGCAGCAGCAGTGTTAGCAGCAGCAGCAGCAGCAGCAGCAGCAGTGTTAGCAGCAGCAGTGTTAGCAGCAGCAGTGTTAGCAGCAGCAGCAGCAGTGTTAGCAGCGGCATGTTAATGTGATGCAGCACTGACAACAGCCACCAGAGAATCAGGCACAATTAGAAGTGGTTTTGGGGCAGTGATTTTCTGATAGACGCTACTTAGAGGCTCTGTAGCTCCTGAATCAGAAACCCGGAGCTGCGTCCAGGGACGCTGCATCAATGCTACTCACGTAACATGCAGAAAATAGAGAGGGGGTGACTGGCAGTGGGGAGCTGTGCTATTTGGAGTAAATCCACTGATGTACAAAGCACTGAGTGCACATAAGCTGCAGCAGAAAGGAAGCAACGGCTGCGGATACAATACAAAGCAGGTACAGTGAACACAAACAACTACAGGGTTCAGCGCATTTTCCAAATGAAAGGAAGTCAAACTCGCAGAGCTTCACAGCTTCATTTAAATTTTCTATAGGTCATTTTCAACATCTGCATGTTTGAGAGTGGCCAACAGGTCCAGTAAAGATTCATAGATGTAGTATGTAGAGTAAGGACATGTATGAAAAGTGTGGAATTGGTGTCATGTGGAGCAGATCACGTTCTGAGGGCAGGATGTTAATCCTGTACATCACACACAATTGTTTAGTCTGCTTTTAGTTCTGAGAACCAGAATATGTGGATTATTAGTGTTGGTTGTCACTTCCTTCAGTTCTATGATCACAAGCTGTCAATATGTAAGAATATTTTATAAATATGTTATATTTGGATTATCCAGACATTTTAATTTGTCTCATGAAAATAAAGCGACTACATTATTTAGACCATGTATGAGCAAAGTCAAATTTATGGGTAAAGCTCAATATCATAACTCACAGATTTGCCTCATGGGGCAAAACAGCAATGAACAAACATCTTCTGAGCTTCAACCTTCGATTCCAATATGAGCCTCTGCTGCTCCACAATAAACCAATAAAGCACAGCGACATCCAGCTGGATAAGCAGTCTGTTGAGAACAAGCATTAAAACAACAAGAAAAGAATAATAATACTAAGGTTGGTGCAGCGCTGTATCTTTAGGTTGAGAAACAGAGAATAAATATAACAATTATCTGTCTATTTACGCATTTTTTTAAACACATCTTTATTTCATTTCTGTCTTGTGAATGTTTTTATGTATTCATGACTTAATACATTTTATAAAAACATTGATGAATCAGTGAATAATGTAGTCCCTCTTAATAGAATACTTATGGTAATTCATATCATCACTTAAAACAATACATTATGCCTTAGCATGTTTCTGCAGTTATATACAAATCAGTAAAAGGTTGGGGGGGGGGGCATTCAGACCAAAATGTCTCAGTACTGACTACTTCCTCTTCAGAAACATCATTCTTTCTAGTTTCCAGGCCATTCTCATTCCACCAACTGTAGCCTCATTACAGCAACAGTAGATATAAACAGCAGGTTAATAACATGTAAACCTCCCACACTGCAGTAACATCTAAAGCAGCCGTTAGCACATGCTGGAGCAGCGGGCAGCACTACTGTGTTCACACCTACGGAGATTTAGAGTCCATCAACCTCAGCATGGTTTAGACTGTGGAGGAACCTGGAGAACCTGGAGAACCTGGAGCTCCACACAGAAAGGAACCAGACCAGGGACTTGAACCTATTACCGACCTATACATTTTTGAATCACATGAAGCTGGTTCCTGTGGATCACATGATGCTTGATGCTGTGGATCAAATGATGCTGGTTCCTGTGGATCACATGATGCTGGATGCTGTGGATCACATGATGCTGCTGCCTGTCCCTCTCATCACTGCCACTAAGCCCTTGTCCGACCCCAAGGACGAGTGCACTCAATAAGTGTCCCTGTCCAGACGCAGTAAGCCTGTCCACAATCCCTTAAACCCTGAACTCTGACATGCTTCAATGAGGTACATGAAGTCTCCTTCTTTGGGAGATTAAATTAAAACTGTTTGCCACTAAACTCCTGATTAATAGGATTTTTTTGTGGTGCTGTGTATTGTCTGTAATGTCAGTTTTTTAGCAGAAGATTATCTGTCATTTTTTTGTCCTATAAACACACTTCTTAGAGTTTTGTGCTTTTTCATTTTCCTTTTTTTAATTATATCTTTAGCAGATATAAATGCACTTTATAAATCTGTATTCAATGTTTATATGTACATTCTATTGAACAGGTCAGCTTTTGTAATTTGATCCAACTGAATTGTTGTATTTTACTGTTTTGTTTACAGTATTTTTTCTGTGGAAACTGCCTTCTCTTTCACTTACTGGTGGGCTCATGTAGCCCCGCCCTCTCGATCGGTAGCACTGCCCCTTGACTCTTTACCCCGCCCATCGGTTATGTAGCCCCGCCCCCCCGATCGATAGCACTGCCCCTTGACTCTTTACCCCGCCCATTTGGTTATGAAGCCCCGCCCCTTCGATCGGTAGCACTGCCCCTTGACTCTTTACCCCGCCCATTTGGTTATGTAGCCCCGCCCCTTCGATCGGTAGCACTGCCCCTTGACTCTTTACTCCGCCCATTTGCTTTGACTCTTTACCCCGCCCATTTGCTTTGACTCTTTACCCCGCCCATTTGCTTACGTAGCCCCGCCCTCTCGATCGGTAGCACTGCCCCTTGACTCTTTACTCCGCCCATTTGCTTTGACTCTTTACCCCGCCCATTTGCTTTGACTCTTTACTCCGCCCATTTGCTTTGACTCTTTACCCCGCCCATTTGCTTACGTAGCCCCGCCCTCTCGATCGGTAGCACTGCCCCTTGACTCTTTACTCCGCCCATTTGCTTTGACTCTTTACCCCGCCCATTTGCTTTGACTCTTTACTCCGCCCATTTGCTTTGACTCTTTACCCCGCCCATTTGGTTATGTAGCCCCGCCCCTTCGATCGGTAGCACTGCCCCTTGACTCTTTACTCCGCCCATTTGGTTATGTAGCCCCACCCTCTCGATCGGTAGCACTGCCCCTTGACTCTTTACTCCGCCCATTTGCTTTGACTCATTACTCCGCCCATTTGCTTTGACTCTTTACCCCGCCCATTTGGTTATGTAGCCCCGCCCTCTCGATCGGTAGCACTGCCCCTTGACTCTTTACTCCGCCCATTTGCTTTGACTCATTACTCCGCCCATTTGCTTTGACTCTTTACTCCGTCCATTTGCTTATGTAGCCCCGCCCTCTCGATTGGTAGCACTGCCCCTTGAGTCTTTACTCCGCCCATTTGGTTATGTAGCCCCGCCCTTTCGGTCGGTAGCACTGCCCCTTGAGTCTTTACTCCACCCATTTGGTTCTGTAGCCCCGCCCCTCTAGATCTGCTGAGGTAGGTTGTTTGCTTATCTGGATTATTTTGTTAATTAAAATGTTCTGTCTACAGTTGAATTCTTTATTCTAATAATATATTTATCACACTTGTTTTTAGCTGTTTTATTCTGTGTTGACTGATTATGTTTTATAGACATTTTTTTTGATTTTGGCACAACCTGAAACAGGAAGTCAGGCCTGTATTGCTGGTTATTTCCCTGGTTAATACATGGATGCTTTATAAGAACTGGATAGATTGGGAAGTTGAACCCACAAATATACATATATATATATATATATATATATATATATATATATATATGACTAGAGTTTTAATGTCCTTGTTATTTTTGTTATTTGGGGATTTCTGTTGGCTCTCTTTTGTTATTCAATACACTCTTTCATTCGTCCAGCAGACATCCCTGTTTTTACTTGGTGGAGGAAAAGTTGTCTTTAAAAGTTCAAATGATTTGGTTTGGGAAACTTTATTACCTGTATAGTTTGTGAAAACAAATGCATCAGTAGATTCTTTAGTTAAAGTCAACAATGCACACAATCACATGGGATAGAAGTATGAAAACAAAAACTTTATAGTATAAATTGTTATTAATATATATATATATATATATTTGTATGTATATATATGTGTGTGTGTGTGTGTATAGGTTTATATGTGTGTGTAGCTTAATCACTCCAAACGTCTTTTTAAAGTGTCATTCAGCCTCACATCTTTGTGATATTTAGTTGCATTTTCTGACCTTTCATTTAATTTAATAGTCTTTATGTGTGTCTCTGAAAATAAAACATTTTCCTCATCCCTCCTTTGCAAAAAAAATCCATCATTTCCTCTCAGTTATTACTGGAGATTCAGGAAGCTTCAGCACAATAAGCACATTTATAAAATCTGACTAAGTTGGGCTGGAGAATATCAAATCAGTCATATTTTCACAGTCTTCTAGAACTTTGTTAATTAAAAAGAAAAAAATCAAATGCACTTGTATAGAAGGATATAAAATGTGAACCATGATGAAAGTGTAAGATGATGATATAATTAACAACCTTCATCTTAAGTGCAAGTAACCAACAGGTAAATAACTCTGTGGTCAACACTTGTTCTATAAGAGGCTCTAATCCACACTTTCTAACGTTATACAATTATGTTATATATAACATATATAATGTGTTTTAACTCTTTCCTGTGGTGTTGAATGTGATTCTTACTTTACTAAACCTTCCTCATGAACATTCCAGTGAATGGTTTGGTTGTAGTGTGAAATAAACAGGCTGAATTATTCGTGCAAATAACATTTCCAATTTTTCTATTTGGTTGTTTTATAAGCTGTGTGAAATATTTGAATGAAAGTCTTGTTTGCATAATATTTTGCCCACTGCTGGATAAATTGAACATTGTCTGTGGATGGATGAAAGCAAGATTCATGAATTTCATAGTTTAACTTCATGAATTCATTATTTCTGACTTTTTATTGTCTTATTTGTGGAAAAAAATCTCAGTGATTGAAGGCTACAAACCCAGAGGATGTTGACTAGCTGATTACTCAGTAAAATAAGGAACAATAAACTATTTTTGCAGGGTTTACCTTTAAGTCTTCATTGTTGGTGATGGTGCATCAGATGTTTCCAACACAAATTAAAAACCAGCTTCACAACAATCGATTCCTGTCAGCAGCCTGACTTCACACTGCCTGAGGCAAGGCTGGAGCCCGAGGCCATGACCACATCAGCCCACAACTGATGCTACACACAGCCACACGCAACCATGCACCAACACGCACAGCCACACGCAACCATGCACCAACATGCACAGCCACATGCAACCACGCACCAACACCAACACGCACATGCAACCATGCACCAACACGCACACACAACCATGCACCAACACGCACACACAACCATGCACCAACACCAACACGCACACACAACCATGCACCAACATGCACACACAACCATGCACCAACACCAACACGCACACGCAACCATGCACCAACACCAACACACACAGCCACACGCAACCATGCACCAACACCAACACGCACACACAACCATGCACCAACACACACAGCGTCACGCAACCATGCACCAACACACACAGCCACACGCAACCATGCACCAACACCAACACACACACACAACCATGCACCAACACGCACACACAACCATGCACCAACACCAACACGCACACGCAACCATGCACCAACACACACAGCCACACGCAACCATGCACCAACACGCACAGCCACACGCAACCATGCACCAACACGCACAGCCACATGCAACCATGCACCAACACGCACAGCCACACGCAACCATGCACCAACACGCACAGCCACACGCAACCATGCACCAACACGCACAGCCACATGCAACCATGCACCAACACCAACACGCAACCATGCACCAACATGCACAGCCACATGCAACCATGCACCAACACCAACACGCACACGCAACCATGCACCAACACGCACACACAACCATGCACCAACACCAACACACACAGCCACACACAACCATGCACCAACACGCACAGCCACACGCAACCATGCACCAACACACACAGCCACACGCAACCATGCACCAACACGCACAGCCACACGCAACCATGCACCAACATGCACAGCCACATGCAACCACGCACCAACACCAACACGCACATGCAACCATGCACCAACACGCACACGCAACCATGCACCAACACGCACACACAACCATGCACCAACACCAACACGCACACGCAACCATGCACCAACACGCACACACAACCATGCACCAACACGCACAGCCACACGCAACCATGCACCAACACCAACACGCACACACAACCATGCACCAACACGCACAGCCACACGCAACCATGCACCAACACGCACAGCCACATGCAACCATGCACCAACACGCACAGCCACACGCAACCATGCACCAACACGCACAGCCACATGCAACCATGCACCAACACCAACACGCAACCATGCACCAACATGCACAGCCACATGCAACCATGCACCAACACCAACACGCACATGCAACCATGCACCAACACGCACACGCAACCATGCACCAACACGCACACACAACCATGCACCAACACCAACACACACACACAACCATGCACCAACCCTAACCCTAACACACACAGCCACATGCAACCATGCACCAACACGCACAGCCACACGCAACCATGCACCAACACGCACAGCCACATGCAACCATGCACCAACACCAACACGCAACCATGCACCAACATGCACAGCCACATGCAACCATGCACCAACACCAACACGCACATGCAACCATGCACCAACACGCACACGCAACCATGCACCAACACGCACACACAACCATGCACCAACACCAACACACACACACAACCATGCACCAACATGCACACACAACCATGCACCAACACCAACACGCACACGCAACCATGCACCAACACCAACACACACAGCCACACGCAACCATGCACCAACACCAACACGCACACACAACCATGCACCAACACACACAGCGTCACGCAACCATGCACCAACACACACAGCCACACGCAACCATGCACCAACACCAACACGCACACACAACCATGCACCAACACGCACACACAACCATGCACCAACACGAACACGCACACGCAACCATGCACCAACACCAACACACACAGCCACACGCAACCATGCACCAACACCAACACGCACACACAACCATGCACCAACACGCACAGCCACACGCAACCATGCACCAACACCAACACGCACACACAACCATGCACCAACACGCACAGCCACACGCAACCATGCACCAACAGGCACAGCCACATGCAACCATGCACCAACACGCACAGCCACACGCAACCATGCACCAACACGCACAGCCACATGCAACCATGCACCAACACCAACACGCAACCATGCACCAACATGCACAGCCACATGCAACCATGCACCAACACCAACACGCACACGCAACCATGCACCAACAGGCACAGCCACATGCAACCATGCACCAACACGCACAGCCACACGCAACCATGCACCAACACGCACAGCCACATGCAACCATGCACCAACACCAACACGCAACCATGCACCAACATGCACAGCCACATGCAACCATGCACCAACACCAACACGCACACGCAACCATGCACCAACACGCACACGCAACCATGCACCAACACGCACACACAACCATGCACCAACACCAACACACACAGCCACACACAACCATGCACCAACACGCACAGCCACACGCAACCATGCACCAACACGCACACGCAACCATGCACCAACACGCACAGCCACACGCAACCATGCACCAACACCAACACGCAACCATGCACCAACACCAACACGCAACCATGCTCCAACACGCACACACAACCATGCACCAACACCAACACACACAGCCACACGCAACCATGCACCAACATGCACCACCACATGTATTACCACACATAACTACACACCAACAGGCAGAACCACACATTGCCACACAACACCATGAGCCAAATGTGCTGTTAGGTCACCTCACTTTGTGACCTCACTCTATGACCAGGGACCAGATAGGAAGTCAGATTCAAACCCTCAGAGCTGGACTGGTGTGATCCAGGTTAAATTGGCTCCTTCATTCTGTCCTTTTGTCTCTGTGAGGACAGTGTGTGTAAAGTGTTGATTCTCTGTAGAGGGATGAACTCTCAGTGCATTGTGGGTGGATTTTTCCTGTGAAAAGCCTTGGTGGTAACCATGGCGACGGACTCATTCAGCAGCAGAACAATGCAGCCTGCCACACTTTGGAAAAGTTTGTGATTCATTGGTTACAGATGCCCACTAAAGCGTTTTCGCAGTAAGGACAAAGTCGCCTCTGCTGCATTTCAGGGACTTTTGTGACTTGAAGGCAGACTGAATCATTATCTGAGCAATTACGTAACTTAATTACTGCTGCTGGAGGCTCGTCATGCATCTCACTGTCCATCTGTCAGCAGCTCCATCCTTCTCTCAGCAAAACTTCAGCAGCCTGCTTCTTTGTCCACATCTTATGATGCATATTAAGTCTAGTGATTGTTGTTGCTCCTGTTGGAGGGAATCATTAACAGTTCATGATTCTGTAACCACGGATGCTGGTTGTTTGAGACGTGGTGATGTAGCTCAGTTTCCTTCTCTCTCTCAGGAGGTTTGGGTGGATGTATCAGTGTCTTGTTGAGTAACTATGTGCCTCATTTAAACATGAATCAGTAATATAATTAAGAGACATGATGAAAACTAACATTATTAAAACAGGGATGGATGTTCTACAAAGACGATAACTTAAAGAAGTGATGTATGCTGTCTTCATTAAAGTTGAAGCATTAGTTTGACTAATTGATTAGCTCATTATGTTAACTGATCAATAATTTTTCAAGCAAAAAGTATATTTTTAAAAAGATGCTGCCAGCCCAAATATTTAATTAAAATGGTTTCCCAATACAAATTTCACATATTAGGATAAATTACACATTTTGTGTGTGTCAAGTCAATTTTATTTGTTCAGTCCAAAATCACAGATTCATCCCAATGGGCTTTATCGTTTTAGTATTCACTGTGTGTGTTTCACGTGATCTCTGATAATATATGTGTGTGTGTCTGTGTGTGTGTGTGTGAACAGCTGCTGTGATGATCCTAATCAGTTTGAGGTGTAATAATAAATAAATAAATGTATTAATATCTGATCATGTGTTTGTTCCTTAGCGGTGAACCAGCAGCATGTTGTTATATTTATATTCATGCTGTTGACAGAGTGATTGTATGTAGAGATGTCAGATATGGTCTGATCTTCTTATAAATAAATTATTTCTGCTGGAGCTTCTTTATTAAATTATGAATGTGGTTTCCATGGGTGAGATGTGAATCGAGGAATATTCCAACACAGTCAGATATATAGAGATATTCTACGTTCTGATTTCTGGACATTGACAGTGAGATGATTGGATTCAGTCAGGAGATAATGAAGATCAGAACAGAGATTAATGACATCAGGAAAATGATGTTGAGATTAAAATATACTATAAAATATCTGGAAACAGGAACAAGCTGCTTTTACTCGACATTACAGGCCTCATTGTGTAAAGAAGGTTTAAACTCACTTTAAACACACAATGGTTTTCTGTTAAATGATACAATAATCAATCATTTAATCAATTCTATATTTTAAATCAATTCTTCAACCCAAGCCAACTCGAATTATTTCCAATAAAATAATCTTTCTCAGTAGAAAGTTCTGACAGCAGCGACCAATCAGATTGCTTGATTTGGCCCCATTTTTTAGAGCAGCCTGTTGAATGAAACCTTAATTATGGCCAAAACTGTTGCAAGAAAAACAATCAATGGTGCTTTAAGTCAGAGAAACTAACAGACTGTATTCAGTTAAAGCTTTTTCTAAACATTATAGTCTTTATTGTGATTCAGGCATCGGATGTGATGAGGCTTCGGTGTGATTCAGGCGTTGGATTTGATGAGGCTTCGGTGTGATTCAGGCCTGCGTTTCTCTCCCTGCAGCCTCGTCTCTGCATATCCAGCGTTCTCCACAGAATTCAAAGTGTCACTGCAATATTTGCTGATAAACAGCTGCGTCTGTACCCTGCAAGGACTGAACCAGCGAGCTGCACGGAGATCTGCGCCGTCCCTTAGCAAACAAATCAATAAAACTAATTTCCTTTTGGTCAATTGTTAATTAAATGCTAGTTTTCCCTCAATTGAAAAGTGACTGAGGTGCGGAATATAGCATATAATCATATTTTTCCTGGATGTCGTGATGTGTATCTGTAAATTGCTGCAGCATCATCAAAGCCAGGTGAGTTTTATCAACCCCCACCTGTAAATGATTTTAATGTTGATGGAGAGCGGGGCTTGGCAGCGAGCTAAAGGTCGCTCTGTATTATCTAAAGGGTACGCCGCGGCAATTATGCAGAAGAGGAGCGCGCTCTTAAATCCCAGCATAAGGTTTATAAAAGGTGAGACATAAAAACACACCAGCCATGTTATTCTACCCGGACAAAGTGTTTTCATTACTGTGATATTTCTCAAAGGATAATGAAATGTCACAGAGCTTCATGACTTACAGTCACAGCAGCAGCCTCCATCTGACCCACGACGCTCCACCGCCCCTGGCGGCCTTGGTGGAGTTTCCATCAACCTGGATCATCCAGGACTAGCAGGGCAGGTGGGGGTGGGGGTGACCATGGATCAAGCTGTGGTGCAGAGATGTTGCTCAATGGGCTGCAGTGAGTTATAAAGCTTATGACAGATACTTCTTAAAATGCATTACTGCACCAGACCTGACACAATAAGAGAAACACACACACACACACACACACACACAAACACGCAGTCCCACTAACACACTCATACTGCACAAAATGGAATGTTAAAAATGAAATATGTGTGGGGCTAAGAACTAAAAAGGCCTTCTGAGGCACTCCAATTAAAAAAAAAGGAAAAAAAATAAATAATAGGTCTAATAAATAAAATAGCTTGTTCTTTATTGTAGTTTGTAGTTTAGATTATATATATATATATATATATATATATATATATATACACACACAGTTCTGTTGTACGTACAGTTTCAAAAGTAGCTTGTGATATTTTTTATTATTCTGACTATTCTATTGATATAATTAGAAAATTCAATTAGAAAATCATTAGTTTGCTCAAACACGTTAAAGTGATGATGATGTTTATTCAAGTATTAAAAACTAGATTTCCTCCTGATGGGACCACATGGATTTCAATAAACTCGTCTGTGTCTTCCAGAGGAAACATGCAGGTCTCGTTGGAGTCCTGAAACCTCCATCCCAGCAGGACCAGCATGGTCTGGTCTTGTTACCACAGTCGGCGTCATGCAGGATCCAGCCAGACCTCATGCTGGTCCTCCATAATGTGGAGCAGCTGGTTCTCACCAAGCAACACATGGAGGCTGTTCCAATGCCAAGTCCTGGTCTGGTCCTGTAGACGGTAAAGTCCTGGTCTGGTCCTTGTCTGGTCCTGTAGAAGGTAAAGTCCTGGTCTGGTCCTGGTCTGGTCCTCTTTCCATGTAAAGCTGCTTTATACTTTCCTACAATTTTAAACAGAAGTATTGATTCTGATGATTGCTCCTGTGTCTGGGTGTGATGCAACATGTAATTTACTAATGCAACAACACTTCTGTTTGTCTCATGCAGCAGCTTCTGCTTCCATCTGTCGCGCATGTGGATCATAAACATCGATTGCAGCTGCTGCTGAAGTGAAAGGGTCCAGGAACTGGTCCAGGAACTGGTCCAGAGCTGGTGTCCAGGTCTGATCCTGCAGCAAAATCCAAATTTAGCATAATTGAATCTGATTAATCTGTTATGTTTGTGTGATGCACAGTATTTATATATGCGTTCAGGTGTAATTTACTTCAGAGATGCTGATGAGAAGTTTTCAATAGTCAGCAGATGGTTTCAGTCTTTACTGGTCTGAACATTGTGATCCTTTGCTCTCCGTCCTTCTTCTGGAGATTTAATAGTGTAAAATCAGCTTCTCTCACAAGAACTCAAGTTCTTGTGAGAGAAGCCTGAAATTGCCCCTTTCTCTTAATAATTCAGATGTGGAGCAGCAGGATTTCCTCAGCTGTCACAGCAGGTTTGTTCCACCTGGACAGGAAGTTGCTGGCAGTTGTGACCTCATTGAATTTTAGAACAAACATTGTAGATTTCAGCAGGAGACATAGCCTCCGTATTGACAAGGGTTCAGATGATATTCTTCCTTAATAAATGGTGCTGCTCATACACAATAGGCTGCTGCTTCCTCTGTCATCCACGTACATCTAAGAGAAAATATGGTTTTAATAAGTATTAGATTTTTACTTCAACTCCTTAAAAATGGATAAAGAACCCATTGTGTTTATTTCATTGTATAATGAATGAATGGATGACATGTTTGTTGATTGAACTGTTAATTATTGTTGTTCTGTTGTTTTAAATGCATCTACATTTATAATAATAGATAAAATGAGGAAGCACTGGTGTGATGTGTTATTTTAAGTTTTGTATCTTATTAAACAACATAATGGTGACAGATCTATGTTGATGGATTTGTAGCTGCTGGTCCTGAGGTCCCAATCCTGGACAGACAAGGCATTTCTGCATCAGGTGAGTGTGGGTGAAGTTTGTTAAAGTTCTCAGGTATTGAAAGATTATGCAGGTGTGTGAGGGGGTTGGTTGGTTTGTGGAAGGCTGGAGGTGTGTGACATGGTTGGTTGGTTGGTTGGTTGGTTGGAGGCTGCAGGTGTGTGAGATGGTTGGTTGGTTGGTTGGTTGGTTGGAGGCTGCAGGTGTGTGAGATGGTTGGTTGGTTGGTTGGTTGGTTGGAGGTTGCAGGTGTGTGAGATGGTTGGTTGGTTGGTTGTTTGGAGGTTGCAGGTGTGTGAGATGGTTGGTTGGAGGCTGTGTTCGAGTCATTCTGACCTGACGGCTGATGTTTTGTGATATCTAAGAACCAGCAGCTCTTTTAGAGTAGAACAGTAAACCTGCTGCAGTATCATTTCCATTGATTTGATTTGAAGTGTGTTCAGTCGCCACCAGGTGAGAACGAAGCTGTGTTGGTGGATTGGATCCAGTTGCTGTGAGGCTGAGCTGCATGCTGATGTGTTTCGGTTTGTAGTCGCAGCTCGTCGTCTTTACCTTGTTAAACTCTGAACATACAGAATCCAGCATCTCGCTGACCTGCTGTCACTCTGCAGTCTGTTTCCTCTCAGAGCCACAACCGGCTCCTGCAAACAATATGTTTTCTTTCTATTTCATTTACCAGGGTTCATCCCTCTATCAGGCAGCCAACTGCTCAGCTCTTCTTCACAGGCCCAGATATTCTTCAGAAACGGTGCTGATTGACTGCATGCTGGGATTCATAATGAGACACAGGTGTGTGCTGTGATTTGTAAATTTCTGAGATTTGTGAACGGGTTGGTGCAGACACTGTGGTTTTACTTGCAAATGTACAGAAACGGTTGTGTACCCAGGGCTAGCGGCTCATCTCCTCCTTTGCTGTGGCGATTAGAATATCATCACAGCTAAAATTAGCACTTCATTAGCAAACACATTGAATTTACAAAGGAGCAATCAGGGTGCCCCGCACAAAATACAGGTAGGATGATTAAATTAATGTGAAAACGAAAGTAAAATGCATCAAAAAATGCAGCTAGAAAACATACATGAAGAGAGGAGCTAAACAAAATATAAGTCAGGAGGAGGCAGGCATGAAAATCAGAGGGAGAGGAGAATCACACACACTCACACACACACACACACACACACACAATTTTTTGTTTACACAAGTATTTGGCTTAGGGAATTTATATATATGTATATATATATATATATATATATATATATATATATATATATATATATATATATATATATATATATATATACACACACACACTAGACCTTTACCATATAAACTACAGAAGACTTTAGGGGTTTTCCAAAGTTCCACCCTATGGGGACCATGAATGAAATTCTACATGGGATAATAATGGGATACTCTGAGCTTTCAATAAGCATTTAATGAAGTCATTGAGGGAGTTTTAACTTGTACGATGTGAGGGTCTAAGAACAGGGGATGTTGTGTTGCTGTTGTAAAATCTGTAATATTTGTGATTCTGGGCTATACAAATCAATTGAATGGAATTAAAATCTACAGCAGCTTCAGCCTGTTTCCTGTTAAACTGCTTCATGTCTGCAGCAGCTTCAGCATGTTTCCTGTTAAACTGCTTCATGTCTGCAGCAGCTTCAGCCTGTTTCCTGTTAAACTGCTTCATGTCTGCAGCAGCTTCAGCCTGTTTCCTGTTAAACTGCTTCATGTCTGCAGCAGCTTCAGCCTGTTTCCTGTTAAACTGCTTCATGTCTGCAGCAGCTTCAGCATGTTCACTTCTCTCTTTGTGCCAGATGGTCACTTAGAAATATGGTGAGTTCCCGCTGAGCAGCCGCCCACACACCAGGCATCAACACACCACACACAGGGAGATACCTGCAGCACGCATAACAGCAGAACTCCACAGTTGGACTTTACGTATTAAAACAACCATTAGTTTGCCCGTTAGTTCTTAGTTCAGGTCTTATCCAGAGATAACTGTTGTGTTGTTGCATTCATCCTGAATAATAATCATTCCAGTGCACTAGAGATTTTCTTTATTCATTGGTGATTCCGTTAATTTGTAGAGTCGAGCAGCAGAGACCTGGAACATTTGAAATATGAACAAGTTTTGACCTAAATGATGCCAAATGGCTCCTCAATTACAGAGGAAATGAAGGACTGACAGAAGAAAAAAATACAAACTGGCCAAAAAAACACAGTCAAATGGAAAGTAGATAAATCAATAGCAGCTCAATAGATTATCAGGTTGTAAAACCAATTGATAGATCATTAGACAGAATATTAAATAGAACATTTGATTGTTTGATCGATTGAAAGTTAAGCAGAGTTATAGATCAGTAGATCTATCAATAGATCAATGATAGATGTTAGGCAGATTGGATGTTGATTAGACAGTTTTATGAGGGATAATAATTTAAATGAACCAAAAAGTACATGTCTTGATACCCAGTGAATTCATTATCACTTATCAGAAACACAAAGTTTGTCTGCTTTGCTAAACTCGGGTAGATGAGGATGTTTTTTTTTTCCCAGTTTCTTGTTTCTCTCTCTCTCTTTTGCATGTGTGTGTGTGTATATATACACACACACACACACACACACACACACACACACTATCATGTCAGCAAATCAGTTTCTCTCAGTGACAGGAGATAAATGTAAGTCTAAAGCCAACAGAATTATTAAATGGAAGACGTCAATGATCCTGAAGTACTTGATGCTGCTATTGCAGAGGCAACTTGTCACGTGTCAGCAGCTCTTCCAGCCTAATGACTCTGTAATGGCTCCATTTATCCATTTAGCCTCATTGAGTTCTGTGCGGCGCTGGTCCGACAGGTTCAAACACTCGACTGCCAGCGGACGATTGGACAGCTAGTGAGACGCAAAGCTATCTGATCAGGATGAAGAAAAACTGAAGTAGAAAACCCAAACATGTATTTATTACCTAAACTTTGAGCAGTAATTTGAACATCCAGCTTCCTACTGCTGCAACACATGTTCTGCATTTCTTCTCGTTATTGATTATGTCGTGGACATTAAAATGCTTGCAATTGCAATATTCTGAATGTTCTTATCATTTTGTTGTGTATTAATAGTACGTATAACATGTACTCTCAGATTAAGTTTGGTATACCAGGATTTTCAGAAGAAGATCAACCTCATTTTAGGATACATCTTAAGGCTAAACATTAGACAGATTGACTGATTGATAGATTATTGGACAAATTGATAGATTGATAGATCATTGGACAGATTGATAGATCATTGATAGATCATTGGACAGATTGATAGATCATTGATAGATCATTGGACAGATTGATAGATCATTGATAGATCATTGGACAGATTGATAGATTGATAGATCATTGGACAAATTGATAGATTGATAGATCATTGATAGATCATTGGACAGATTGATAGATTCATAGATCATTGGACAGATTGATAGATCATTGATAGATCATTGGACAGATTGATAGATCATTGATAGATCATTGGACAGATTGATAGATCATTGATAGATCATTGGACAGATTGATAGATCATTGATAGATCATTGGACACATTGATAGATTGATAGATCATTGGACACATTGATAGATCATTCATGGATCATTGGACAGATTGATAGATCATTAATAGATCATTGGACAGATTGATAGATTCATAGATCATTGGACAGATTGATAGATCATTGATAGATCATTGGACAGATTGATAGATTGATAGATCATGGGACAGATTGATAGATCATTGATAGATCATTGGACAGATTGATAGATTCATAGATCATTGGACAGATTGATAGATTATTGATGGATCATTGGACAGATTGATCATTAGACATATGGTATATGACAGAAAAGAGAATGTGGAGGATAATGAACTGCTAAAGAAATAACGTGAAACCAGAGGAGACCAGCGGCAGAACTTTGAGAAATATTATCAATAATATTCAAGTATGCACTTTATTGAGTTAAAGGGTTCATCCTGGCTAAGTAGTTAACTCTAGAGCAATTAATATTAATTATTTTACATTTCCACTACCTGCTGCTTGCAGACGTCCTAAAGAAGACAACACGGAATATTAATGTTTAACGGTGAGATACTGGAGTAGATTAGAGTTTCTATGTGCTGAAATCACTGTATTTATTAACAAAGGGGAACATGAGAACAACTACAAAATATCAGTGAACAATAAATCAGAAAAAAGTGATAAAGATAGGAGGGCTGAAACATTCTGAAGTTCTCTGAGAGAGAAGCTTGAGCACAATAAATTAATTTACAGTAAATTATGTAAAACAGGATACATAAAACACACAGAATCATGCAATTTGATTTACAATATGACAGGTAAAATATACGTTTTTGTCAGAATATAGAATATGTTGCAAAAATGCCTGGTAGGTGGTAGAAGTAAAAGTGCTTAAATCCTGTACTTATAATTAAACAGAGATAAAATTCCAGCTGTTACGTCTAATGCATGTGATAGTATTCATGTATTTAAATATTAATATCACTGTAACATGTTTAGCTTTGATTCCAGTCTGGTCTATTTATATTTATACTGACACACCCTTTATTGCTGTTTCTATTTCTCTTGGTATGTTTTTTTTTCTGATGTGAATTTATTGCTATTTTTGAGGTCTTTTTATTCTATTGTGTGATTATAGAAGACACTGTACCTCTAGGACAGCTGAGATGTCTTAAAGGTACAGTGTCTAAATGTCAGTTAGTGCTATTTTGTTTACAGGGCAGACTTTGAGAAATGTAATATTATGAGAATGAGTCTTTTTTAATTAGTATCTAATTCAACAGAATAGGAATTGTTGTGCTTTCATTACCATAAATAGGCATTTGACCAATGTGTGTTTATTCTTCTCAGTAAATGACAGACTGTACCTTTAAGAAAATTGGCCAAATTTCAAAATTACACATGCATATGGTTATAGATCCATGGATCTACACAGATGCAGCGTTTTGTAACTGATCAATATAGAATTTGAATTGTTAAGCATTTCAATTTGTTTCCTCCCCCATGTAGTAACACGGAGATCACCACAAGAAATAAGTTATCTCCTGCCCTGCAAAACATTTACAACTTAAATTTCTGAGTCTGAATATTTGATGAATCAAGCTCTGAAAACTGCTGTAAACAGCAAAAACAACATTTTGTGAAGTCATCCAGAGGGCCGGATTGGGCTCTTTTGCGGGCTGTTTCTGGGCCCTGGGTCGCATGTTTGACACGTCTGCTCTCGAATGAGAGAGACTAATTTGAGCTTTAATACTCCCATAGGAGTCATTGAGGCTTCACTAGACCTGTGGTGTTGCTTTTGATTTATAGGGATTTAAATGATTTAAAGTGTGATTAAGAGAGAAAACATTTTAAAAACGTTGCTACCTTCCAACCCAACAACCCAAAAATGAAACTGTTTGACTAATAGGCTGGAAACAAGCCCGGAGGATGCATGCTATTAAGCATCCAATCAGAAATGAATATATGATTCATATAATTTGAATGTGCAACATGTGCATCTAGTACTCGATCACACCAGAGGGTCATGCAGCAGAAACTGGGCTTAACGAGCATGAACAGAAGGTCCAACACACAACACGCTTCAGGTATGAGGAACTTTGAAATGGTACAGGGATGGATGGTAGCAGGGACAGATGGTAGCAGGGACAGGTAGTAGCAGGGACAGGTAGTAGCAGGGACAGGTGGTAGCAGGGACAGATGGTAGCAGGGACAGGTAGTAGCAGGGACAGGTAGCAGGGACAGATGGTAGCAAGACAGGTAGTAGCAGGGACAGATGGTAGCAGGGACAGGTAGTAGCAGGGACAGATAGTAGCAGGGATAGGTAGTGGCAGGACAAATAGTGGCAGGGACAGATGGTAGCAAGACAGGTAGTAGCAGGGACAGATAGTAACAAGGACAAATATTTACAGGGAAAAATAGTTGCAGGGACAGATGGTAGCAGGGACAGGTAGTAGCAGGGACAGGTAGTAGCAGGGACAGATGGTAGCAGGGACAGGTAGTAGCAGGGACAGATAGTAGCAGGACAGATAGTAGCAAGGACAGGTAGTAGCAGGGACAGATAGTAGCAGGACAGATAGTAGCAGGGACAGGTAGTAGCAGGGACAGATAGTAACAAGGACACATATTTACAGGGAAAAATAGTTGCAGGGACAGATGCTAGCAGGGACAGGTAGTAGCAGGTCTGCCTGTCTATCTGTCTATCTGTCTGTCTACCTGTCTGACTATCTGTCTATCTACCTGTCTGTCTGTCTCTCTGTCTGACTACCTGTCTGTCTGTCTATTTTCTGTCTACCTGTCTGTCTACCTGTCTATCTGTCTGTCTACCTGTCTGTCTCTCTGTCTGTCTACCTGTCTATCTATCTGTCTATCTGTCTATCTGTCTACCTGTCTATCTATCTGTCTGTCTACCTGTCTATCTGTCTCTCTACCTGTCTGTCTCTCTGTCTGTCTACCTGTCTATCTGTCTCTCTACCTGTCTGTCTATCTGTCTATCTGTCTACCTGTCTGTCTACCTGTCTATCTGCCTGTCTACCTGTCTGTCTGTCTACCTGTCTGTCTATCTGTCTATCTGCCTGTCTACCTGTCTGTCTGTCTACCTGTCTGTCTACCTGTCTGTCTATCTGTCTACCTGTATATCTGTCTGTCTACCTGTCTATCTGCCTGTCTACCTGTCTGTCTGTCTGTCTGTCTACCTGTCTGTCTACCTGTCTGTCTACCTGTCTGTCTATCTGTCTGTGTGTCAGTCATGTGTTTCTCTGCTGGTCAGCAGCAGCTCAGGTGTAAATGTTTACTTTCAGCAGGGAAAGCGACACATCTTTACCTCCTCCTCCTCTTCCTCCTGTTCTTCCTCCACCTCCTCATTCTCCTCCTCCCTTTACTCCACCTCCTCCTCCACCCCCCCCTTCCTCCTTTTGCCTCTCCCTCCTCTTCCTCCTGCTCCTCTTCCTCCTCCTCATCCTCCTCTTCCTCCCTTCTCCTTCTCTCTGTCTCTCTGTCTGTCTACCTGTCTATCTATCTGTCTATCTGTCTACCTGTCTATCTGTCTCTCTACCTGTCTGTCTATCTGTCTACCTGTCTGTCTACCTGTCTGTCTACCTGTCTATCTGTCTCTCTACCTGTCTGTCTATCTGTCTACCTGTCTGTCTAGCTGTCTATCTGTCTGTCTACCTGTCTGTCTATATGTCTACCTGTCTGTCTACCTGTCTGTCTATCTGTCTGTCTACCTGTCTGTCTATATGTCTACCTGTCTATCTGTCTGTCTACCTGTCTGTCTATCTGACTACCTGTCTGTCTGTCTATCTGTCTCTCTACCTGTCTGTCTAGCTGTCTATCTGTCTGTCTACCTGTCTGTCTATATGTCTACCTGTCTATCTGTCTGTCTACCTGTCTGTCTATCTGTCTGTGTATCTGTCTCTCTACCTGTCTGTCTATCTGTCTACCTGTCTGTCTATCTGTCTATCTGTCTACCTGTCTGTCTAGCTGTCTATCTGTCTGTCTACCTGTCTGTCTATATGTCTACCTGTCTACCTGTCTGTCTACCTGTCTGTCTATCTGTCTGTCTATCTGTCTCTCTACTCGTCTGTCTATCTGACTACCTGTCTGTCTACCTGTCTATCTGACTGTCTACCTGTCTATCTGTCTACCTGTCTGTCTATCTGTCTACCTGTCTGTCTATCTGTCTACCTGTCTGTCTACCTGTCTATCTGTCTGTCTACCTGTCTATCTGTCTGTCTATCTGTCTACCTGTCTGTCTACCTGTCTATCTGTCTCTCTACCTGTCTATCTGTCTGTCTACCTGTCTGTCTATATGTCTACCTGTCTGTCTATCTGTCTCTCTACCTGTCTATCTGTCTGTCTACCTGTCTCTCTACCTGTCTGTCTATCTGTCTACCTGTATATCTGTCTGTCTACCTGTCTATCTGCCTGTCTACCTGTCTGTCTGTCTGTCTGTCTGTCTACCTGTCTGTCTACCTGTCTGTCTATCTGTCTACCTGTCTGTCTACCTGTCTATCTGTCTCTCTACCTGTCTGTCTATCTTTCTACCTGTATATCTGTCTGTCTACCTGTCTATCTGCCTGTCTACCTGTCTGTCTGTCTGTCTGTCTACCTGTCTGTCTACCTGTCTGTCTACCTGTCTGTCTATCTGTCTGTCTACCTGTCTGTCTATCTGTCTGTGTGTCAGTCATGTGTTTCTCTGCTGGTCAGCAGCAGCTCAGGTGTAAATGTTTACTTTCAGCAGGGAAAGCGACACATCTTTACCTCCTCCTCCTCTTCCTCCTGTTCTTCCTCCACCTCCTCATTCTCCTCCTCCCTTTACTCCACCTCCTCCTCCACCCCCCCCCCTTCCTCCTTTTGCCTCTCCCTCCTCTTCCTCCTGCTCCTCTTCCTCCTCCTCATCCTCCTCCTCCTCTTCCTCCCTTCTCTTCCTCCTCCTCTTCCTCCTCCTCCTCTTCCTCCTCCTCCTCTTCCTCACTTCTCTTCCTCCTCCTCTTCCTCCTCCTCCTCCCCCTCCTCTTCCTACTGCTCCTCTTCCTCCTCCTCCTCCTCCTCCTCCTCCTCCTCCTCCTCTTCCTCCTCCCCCGCCCCTCCCCCTCCTCCCCCGCCCGCTCCTGTCTGTCCTGACCGTCCTCCACCATCCAGCCTGTAATCTTTGCACCTCCCCTTTCTCTTCCTCA
This sequence comes from Eupleurogrammus muticus, assembly GCA_036785175.1. Lineage (NCBI taxonomy): Eukaryota > Metazoa > Chordata > Actinopteri > Scombriformes > Trichiuridae > Eupleurogrammus > Eupleurogrammus muticus. Next base: position 258,653 of record JAYKQN010000065.1, on the reverse strand, counting down.
GTCTGAGCATCCAGCCTTCCTCGATCTCCTCCATCCCTCCCGCACCTCCCGCACCTCCCGCACCTCTGTCCACCTCTCCATCCGTCTCCGACCGCAAACGACCAGAGGACGGAGCAGCGCGTCCGTGTAATCCTTCTTTCTTCTCCTCCTTTCCTGCTGACGGACTTCCCCACTTTCTTCCTCCGATGCTGTGACCAGACGCCGGAACGAAGGATTTTTCCCTCTCGAGCATGAAAAGGAAATCATCCGCAATCCAGCAGCAGCATGAGCAGCGGATCCTTCTGCTCCCGCACAAGTTGTTGCTTCCACCGCTGAACCCGCAGATCCAGATTCAGCTCGAGCAGAGGGAGGAGAGTCAGGTTCAGGTAAGAGCCTGGAGCCACAGCACCGACACACACCGACACACACCGACACGTCTCTGCCGCCGCCTCTATATTCGGGTTATTATGGGATGTTGCTCTGTCAGCATGTTACTGAGCATTTTCAGCATGGACGCGTTTTATAGAAATAAAAGCTCCGCCTGCAGGAAATGTGTGACGGACCCAAAACCCTCAATAACACAATAACACACACACACACACACCATATAAATGACAGACCTGCAGAGTCCTGCACAGACCTGCACAGACCTGCACAGACCTGCAGAGTCCTGCACAGACCTGCAGAGTCCTGCACAGACCCTGCAGAGTCCTGCACAGACCTGGTCCCAGCAGCAGCAGGCCTGCAGTCTGTATGCAGTCTGCATAAATAATCTGTTTGTATTAAAGCTAATTCCGTTTTCAGTCATTCGAGGCTTTTTTCATCAATTTACCCGGAAACTGCTTCATCCAATCAGAAGTGAGCCCAGACTGAAATATTGATTATTATTAGACATTAGAATGATTCATGCTTCCTGTTGTTATCCTTCTTCTGTACATTTTATGTTATGGGTGAATTAGTGTCTCGTGAATTATGTGAAAGCATTGTGTGTGTGTGTGTGTGTGTGTGTGTCCAGGCAAAGCTGCTGTTCTGTGTTCCTTGAAGTTCCTTTGATTGCTATTCCACTTTCTCACTGTGAGGGGAGCTCCTGCTCTGTTACACCAGGTGTCATTGCTATATATCAGATGTTGTATATTGTATACATGGCTATAGGCAACGTACGTGTGTGTTAGAGAATTACAGAAGCCTCTTCTGTTTGACATTTCCCTTCTCTGAATCTCACTGTCCCTACAGTTTGTATTTTGTTAGCTTTTTTTTTTTTTTCCAAAAAACACACCTTTAATTTGCCTAAACCAGTCATTTCAACGCAGAAAGTCACTTTATGGATTAATCATTATTACAGATTTAAACCAGAAAAACTGAATAGGTCACAGTGATGAGTAATGAACAAGCTTGGCCTTAAAGAGGAAGTTGGAAAATAATAATCCTTTAAATTCAACTTGAATGTTGAAATGCTTAATTAATTAGTCGATTGGTTTATAAAATGGTGAAAATGCTGATCACGGTTTCTCAAAGCCAGATATTAAACATCAAATATCTGATTTTGTCCCGATCACGACCTTAAGATCTTATCCGTGTTTAGTCATATGTAAGTCAGTATTCACTCAGTATTTATTCATATTTAAGTCAGTATTCACTCAGTATTCTGTCATATTTAAGTCAGTATTCACTCAGTATTCTGTCATATTTAAGTCAGTATTCACTCAGTATTTAGTCATATTTAAGTCAGTATTCACTCAGTATTCTGTCATATTTAAGTCAGTATTCACTCAGTATTTAGTCATATTTAAGTCAGTATTCACTCAGTATTCTGTCATATTTAAGTCAGTATTCACTCAGTATTTAGTCATATTTAAGTCAGTATTCACTCAGTATTCAGTCATATTTAAGTCAGTATTCACTCAGTATTTAGTCATATTAAGTCAGTATTCACTCAGTATTTATTCATATTTAAGTCAGTATTCACTCAGTATTTCGTCATATTAAGTCAGTATTCACTCAGTATTTATTCATATTTAAGTCATTATTCACTCAGTATTTAGTCATATTTAAGTCAGTATTCACTCAGTATTTAGTCATATTTAAGTCAGTATTCACTCAGTATTTAGTCATATTTAAGTCAGTATTCACTCAGTATTCTGTCATATTTAAGTCAGTATTCACTCAGTATTCTGTCATATTTAAGTCAGTATTCACTCAGTATTTATTCATATTTAAGTCAGTATTCACTCAGTATTCTGTCATATTTAAGTCAGTATTCACTCAGTATTTAGTCATATTTAAGTCAGTATTCACTCAGTATTTAGTCATATTTAGGTCAGTATTCACTCAGTATTCTGTCATATTTAAGTCAGTATTCACTCAGTGTTTAGTCATATTTAGGTCAGTATTCACTCAGTATTCTGTCATATTTAAGTCAGTATTCACTCAGTATTTAGTCATATTTAAGTCAGTATTCACTCAGTAATTAGTCATATTTAAGTCAGTATTCACTCAGTATTTAGTCATATTTAAGTCAGTATTCACTCAGTATTCTGTCATATTTAAGTCAGTATTCACTCAGTATTCTGTCATATTTAAGTCAGTATTCACTCAGTATTCTGTCATATTTAAGTCAGTATTCACTCAGTATTCTGTCATATTTAAGTCAGTATTCACTCAGTATTTAGTCATATTTAAGTCAGTATTCACTCAGTATTCTGTCATATTTAAGTCAGTATTCACTCAGTATTTAGTCATATTTAAGTCAGTATTCACTCAGTATTTAGTCATATTTAAGTCAGTATTCACTCAGTATTCTGTCATATTTATATTTGTGCATTTATTTAAATTCTGTCAGTTTTCAGTCAGTTTTCAGTGAGTATTCTGTCAGTTTTCGGTGAGTATTATGTCAGTTTTCAATGAGTATTCTGTCAGCTTTCGGTGAGTATTCTGTCAGTTTTCGGTGAGCATTCTGTCAGTTTTCGGTGAGTATTCTGTCAGTTTTCGCTGAGTATTCTGTCAGTTTTCAGTGAGTATTCTGTCAGCTTTCAGTCAGTTTTCAGTGAGTATTCTGTCAGTTTTCAGTCAGTTTTCAGTGAGTATTCTGTCAGTTTTCAGTGAATATTCAGTCAGTTTTTGGTGAGTATTCTGTCAGTTTTCAGTAAATATTCAGTCTGTTTTTGGTGAGTATTCTGTCAGTTTTCAGTAAATATTCAGTCTGTTTTTGGTGAGTATTCTGTCAGTTTTCAGTCAGTTTTCAGTGAGTATTCTGTCAGTTTTCAGTGAATATTCAGTCATTTTTCAGTGAGTATTCTGTCAGTTTTCAGTAAATATTCAGTCAGTTTTTGGTGAGTATTCTGTCAGTTTTCATTGAGTATTCTGTCAGCTTTCAGTCAGTTTTCAGTGTGCTAGCCTCTTAGTGGTGAAATGCTGTTGACATGTCATCATTGCAGCAGGAAAAGCTCACCAGACCTGAAAATGTCAACAGTAGCTCTAAGCTGTTTGTGTCATGCTATGACGACTGAACTCAGAACATAGAGCATCACTGAATTATCGCTTCCACATGTGATTCATGAAAGGTTCGATGTTGTTTGCCACTGGGTTTAATGTGAGGTTGCAATGGCGCTAATAAGATATATTTGTGATTTTGAGAACCAGAAACTCCAGAATATAGTTTACATCTTCTCATTGAAGCTGTGGAAAGAACAGTTTGTTTTACTCTCTTCAATAGTAACAAACCTCCCTGATTTTCTGATTTATTGTCTGTGAATGGGGAGATACTGAACTCCCAGTTTCACAGCGAGTTTTAAGACTCAGTTCCTGAACACAGACTGTGTGCAGTCCAAAAAGCAATTAAAACCTCATTTTCTATGATAGTTTAATATCATGTATTTATTTGCACAAAGGTTATAATAAAATATGACACAATAGAAAAGTGTCATAAATTGTAGAGAAGAGGAGAGAACCTCAGAGGCCTCGTCCAGTCCTCCCCTTCATTTAACAAGCCATTAACACACTGACTCACAAACATGGGACCTTTAAATACTCCTCACAGGAAAATGTTTGAACCTTTGAATCCAATCGACTCACATTGTTCCTTTATTTAGCTCGATTTGCCCAAAAAATCTACACGTTGTCATGGTTGAGGTGGTAGTTGAGATGGTAGTAACATGGGCCTGTGGATTCACTCTGTTGCTGTATTGAACAAATCACTGTGTGGATGCAAAACAACTTTCTCCAGCTAAACTCAGAAAAAACTGAAATAATCGTCTTTGGGCCACTGAAGCAAAGAGAACGTGTAATCAGTCACCTTCAGTCTCGTTCTCTAAAACCAAAAACACAGGTTAGAAATCTAGGGGTGCTAATGGACTCAGACCTGAACTTTCACAGCCACATAAAGTCAACAATATCAACAGCCTTTTACCATCTAAAAAACATTGCCAAAATCTAAAATATAGTGTCTAAACCAGACTTGGAGAGACTGATCCATGCATTTGTCTCCAGCAGGTTAGACTACTGCAATGGCCTGCTCACTGGTCTCTCTAAACGAGCTGTTAAACAACTACAGAACATTCAGAACGCTGCAGCTCGAGTCCTGACTAGAACCAGAAAATATGACCATATTAGTCCAGTGCTCATGTCTCTGCACTGGCTTCCTGTCACTCAGAGAATAGACTTTAAAACAGCTTTACTTGTGTACAAGTCTCTTCATGGTCTAGCACCAAAATACATCTATGACATGTTAGAGCCATACGAGCCATCTAGGACCCTGAGAACCTCAGGGACTGGTCTCCTGCAGGTGCCCAGAGTCAGGACTAAACATGGTGAAGCTACATTCCTGCAGCTAAATTTTTCTGCAGCTAAAATCTGGAACAGTCTTCCAGAGAATGTGAGACAGGCCTCAACACTGACAATGTTTAAGACCAGGCTGAAAACAGTTCTGTTTAACCGTGCATATGAAAACTGAAAGTATCTTATCTACACTCTTCACTCTTTTTTAAATTAATGATGAATTCTATGTTTTATGATTTTCCTTTTGTGATTTTATGTATGTTTTGCTCTCCTTTTGTGATTTTGTGTAACTGTAAAGCACTTTGAATTGTCCTGTGTATGAATTGTGCTCTACAAATAAACTTGCCTTGCCTTGCCTTGCCTAGTAGAGATGGTAGTTGTAATGGTGATTGAGGTGGTAGTTGTTTCCATGTCTCTGTCTCATGTCTCTGTCTCTGTCTCTGTCTCATGTCTCATGTCTCATGTCTCTGCCTCATGTCTCTGTCTCTGTCTCTGCCTCGTCTCTGTCTCTGTCTCCATGTCTCTGTCTCTGTCTCTGTCTCTGTTTCCATGTCTCTGTTTTATGTCTCTGTCTCTGTTTCCACATCTCATGTCTCTGTCTCCATGTCTCTGTCTCTGTCTCATGTCTCTGTCTCTGTTTCCATGTCTCATGCCTCTGTCTCTGTCTCATGTCTCTGTCTCTGTTTCCATGTCTCATACCTCTGTCTCTGTCTCATGTCTCTGTCTCTGTCTCTGTCTCCATGTCTCTGTCTCTGTCTCCATGTCTCTGTCTCTGTCTCTGTCTCTGTCTCTGTTTCCATGTCTCTGTTTTATGTCTCTGTCTCTGTTTCCACGTCTCATGTCTCTGTCTCCATGTCTCTGTCTCATGTCTCTGTTTCCATGTCTCATGGCTTTGTCTCTGTTTCGATGTCTCTGTCTCTGTCTCTGTCTCATGTCTCTGTCTCTGTCTCTGTCTCCATGTCTCTGTCTCTGTCTCATGTCTCTGTCTCTGTCTTCATGTCTCTGTCTCTGTCTCTGTCTCTGTCTCCATGTCTCTGTCTCTATGTCATGTCTCTGTCTCTGTTTCCATGTCTCATGGCTTTGTCTCTGTTTCGATGTCTCTGTCTCTGTCTCATGTCTCATGTCTCTGTCTCATGTCTCTGTCTCTGTCTCTGTCTCTGTTTCTGTCTCTGTCTCTGTCTCTGTCTCTGTCTCATGCCTCATGTCTCTGTCTCTGTCTCATGCCTCCTGTCTCTGTCTCTGTCTCTGTCTCATGCCTCCTGTCTCTGTTTCTGTCTCATGTCTCTGTCTCATGTCTCTGTCTCATGTTTCATGTCTCTTTCTCTGTCTCCATGTCTCTGTCTCATGTCTCATGTCTCTGTTTCCATGTCTCTGTCTCTGTCTCTCTCTGTCTCATGTCTCTGTCACAATATCTCTGTCTCTGTTTCCATGTCTCATGTCTCTGTCTCATGCCTCCTGTCTCTGTCTCTGTCTCTATCTCTGTCTCATGTCTCATGTCTCATGTCTCATGTCTCATGTCTCTGTTTCCATGTCTCATGCCTCTGTCTCTGTCTCATGTCTCTGTCTCTGTCTCCATGTCTCTGTCTCTGTCTCATGTCTCTGTCTCTGTCTTCATGTCTCTGTCTCTGTCTCTGTTTCCATGTCTCGGTTTTATGCCTGTGTCTCTGTTTCCATGTCTCATGTCTCTGTCTCCATGTCTCTGTCTCCATGTCTCTGTCTCTGTCTCCATGTCTCTGTTTCCACATCTCATGTCTCTGTCTCCATGTCTCTGTCTCTGTCTCATGTCTCTGTCTCTGTTTCCATGTCTCATGCCTCTGTCTCTGTCTCATGTCTCTGTCTCTGTTTCCATGTCTCATACCTCTGTCTCATGTCTCATGTCTCTGTCTCTGTCTCTGTCTCCATGTCTCTGTCTCTGTCTCCATGTCTCTGTCTCTGTCTCTGTCTCTGTTTCCATGTCTCTGTTTTATGTCTCTGTCTCTGTTTCCACGTCTCATGTCTCTGTCTCCATGTCTCTGTCTCATGTCTCTGTTTCCATGTCTCATGGCTTTGTCTCTGTTTCGATGTCTCTGTCTCTGTCTCTGTCTCTGTCTCATGTCTCTGTCTCTGTCTCCATGTCTCTGTCTCTGTCTCATGTCTCTGTCTCTGTCTTCATGTCTCTGTCTCTGTCTCTGTCTCCATGTCTCTGTCTCTATGTCATGTCTCTGTCTCTGTTTCCATGTCTCATGGCTTTGTCTCTGTTTCGATGTCTCTGTCTCTGTCTCTGTCTCATGTCTCATGTCTCTGTCTCATGTCTCTGTCTCTGTCTCTGTTTCTGTCTCTGTCTCTGTCTCTGTCTCTGTCTCATGCCTCATGTCTCTGTCTCTGTCTTATGCCTCCTGTCTCTGTCTCTGTCTCTGTCTCATGCCTCCTGTCTCTGTTTCTGTCTCATGTCTCTGTCTCATGTCTCTGTCTCATGTTTCATGTCTCTTTCTCTGTCTCCATGTCTCTGTCTCATGTCTCATGTCTCTGTCTCTGTTTCCATGTCTCTGTCTCTGTCTCATGCCTCCTGTCTCTGTCTCTGTCTCTGTCTCTATCTCTGTCTCATGTCTCATGTCTCATGTCTCTGTTTCCATGTCTCATGCCTCTGTCTCTGTCTCATGTCTCTGTCTCTGTCTCCATGTCTCTGTCTCTGTCTCATGTCTCTGTCTCTGTCTTCATGTCTCTGTCTCTGTCTCTGTTTCCATGTCTCGGTTTTATGCCTGTGTCTCTGTTTCCATGTCTCATGTCTCTGTCTCCATGTCTCTGTCTCATGTCTCATGTCTCATGTCTCATGTCTCTGTCTCCATGTCTCTGTCTCTGTCTCTGTCTCCATGTCTCTGTTTCCATGTCTCATGTCTCTGTCTCCATGTCTCTGTCTCCATGTCTCATGTTTCTGTCTCTGTCTCTGTTTCCATGTCTCATGTCTCTGTCTCTGTCTCATGTCTCTGTCTCCGTCTCTCTCTGTCTCTGTCTCTGTCTCATGTCTCTGTCTCATGTTTCATGTCTCTTTCTCTGTCTCCATGTCTCTGTCTCATGTCTCATGTCTCTGTCTCTGTTTCCATGTCTCTGTCTCTGTCTCTCTCTGTCTCATGTCTCTGTCACAATATCTCTGCCTCTGTTTCCATGTCTCATGTCTCTGTCTCATGTCTCTGTCTCATGCCTCCTGTCTCTGTCTCTATCTCTGTCTCATGTCTCATGTCTCTGTCTCTGTCTCCATGTCTCTGTCTCTGTCTCTGTCTCATGTCTCTGTCTCTGTTTCCATGTCTCATGTCTCTGTCTCTGTTTCCATGTCTCATGTCTCTGTCTCTCTCTGTCTCATGTCTCTGTCTCATGTCTCATGTCTCATGTCTCATGTCTCTGTCTCTGTCTCATGTCTCATGTCTCTGTCTCCATGTCTCTGTCTCTATCTCATGTCTCTGTCTCTGTTTCCATGTCTCATGGCTTTGTCTCTGTTTCGGTGTCTCTGTCTCTGTCTCATGTCTCATGTCTCATGTCTCTGTCTCATGTCTCTGTCTCTGTCTCTGTCTCTGTTTCTGTCTCTGTCTCATGCCTCCTGTCTCTGTCTCTGTCTCTGTCTCTGTCTCATGCCTCCTGTGTCTGTTTCTGTCTCATGCCTCCTGTCTCTGTCTCTGTCTCTGTCTCATGCCTCCTGTCTCTGTCTCTGTCTCTGTCTCTGTCTCATGTCTCTGTCTCTGTCTCTGTCTCTGTTTGGATGTGTTCATCATGTGACTTTTTGTGTTATTTCACAAACTTCGAGTTGCGAATCTTCCCCTCATCGATCAGCCTGTGTTCAGAATAAATTACAGCGCAGATTTTCTACTTTTTGTGATCATTGATTTAGTTTTGTCAGGTGGAAGCAACAACCCAAATACAGTAAAAAACTAAAACCACTTTACATTATAATTCATCTGACCTCTGACCTGTGCCTGGTTTACAGGCAAAATCATACTCCCCTAATAATAAAAATAAACACTGCAGATCCTGTGAGGATCTGTTAATGAATCTGTTAATGAATCTGAGATGAGTGAGATGTGATTACTGAGACCCTGCTACAGTCATAGAGCAGTAAATTCTACAAAAACACGATCACTGTTGTTAACACATGATTGGTGGCCTGACACACAAAAGACAAAGGCAACTTTATTGTCAATTTCTTCACATGTACTTGTACATGTAAAAAAGTTTGACGAACAAAACAACACGTTGTCGAGAGAGCGAGAGGCACACACACACACACACACGTACACATAAACACGTACACACGCGTACACACACACACACACACTAATTAACTTGACTTTAACATATATTTAAGTGCATTCATTTCCAAAACACAGTGTCCTATAGATTGAAAGGGGCAGTTTCCTTTGTCTTCAGCTGTGAAAGCTTCGAGCTCCAGAAGTAGAACGTGAAGGACCTGACGCAGCAGTTTCACTGAAGTACCGACCTATACATTATTTTTATGTACCTGACCTTGCTGTGTGTGTGTGTGTGTGTACGTGTGTGTGTAAGTGTGTGTGTGTGTGTGTGTGTGTACGTGTGTGTGTATGTGTGTGTGTACGTGTGTGTGTGTGTGTGTGTGTACGTGTTTGTGTGTACGTGTGTGTGTGTGTGTGTACGTGTGTGTGTACGTGTGTGTGTATGTGTGTGTGTATGTGTGTGTGTGTGTGTGTGTACGTGTGTGTGTGTGTGTTTGTGTGTGTGTGTGTGTGTGTGTGTGTATGTGTGTGTGTACATGTGTGTGTGTGTGCTTGTGTGTACGTGTGTGTGTTTGTGTGTGTGTGTGTGTGTGTGTGTACGTGTGTGTGTACGTGTGTGTGTGTGTGTACATGTGTGTGTGTGTGTGTGTGTGTGTGTGTGTGTGTGTGTGTCTAAACATAGCAGCTCCATGGTTCCTCACTTGCTGTTACACCTGTTTTTCCTCTTGTGTGAACTTGGCTTCCTCTGAGCTGCTTCCTGTCACATCAGAGGAGGAGAATTGATTGAGGACTATTGATCTATGTAGATTCCTGATCAGTTGCTATGGTAACTTTTATAACCTTGTATTCCATCTTCAGCTGATGTATCTGTGTTTGACCAGATTAATTTTTCATTCAAGCCATCTTGTTCTTATGCAATGAACAATGAGTTTTTATGGTAATAATCTGCTGTAGTTTGATTTACACATTTACATCACTGTACATTAACACATTCACATCACTGTACATTAACACATTCACATCACTGTACAATAACACATTTACACACTCTACATTAACACATTCATATCACTGTACATTAACACATTCACATCACTGTACATTAACACATTTACATCACTGTACATTAACACATTTACACACTCTACATTTACACATTCACATCACTGTACATTAACACATTTACATCACTGTACATTAACATATTTACATCACTGTACATTAACACATTTACACACTCTAAATGAACACATTCACATCACTGTACATTAACACAATTACATCACTGTACATTAACACATTCACATCACTGTACATTAACACATGTACACACTCTACATTAACACATGTAAATCACTGTACATTAACATATTTACATCACTGTACATTAACACATTTACATCACTGTACATTAACACATTTACACACTCTACACTAACACATTTACATCACTGTACATTTACACATTCACACACTGTACATTAACACATTTACATCACTGTACATTAACACATTTACATCATTGTACATTTACACATTCACACACTGTACATTAACACAATTATATCACTGTACATTAACACATTCACACACTGTGCGTTAACACATTTACATCACTGTACATTAACACATATTCATCATTGTACATTAACACATTCACACACTTTACATTAACACATTTACACACTTAACATTATACATTTACATCACTGTACATTAACACATTCACACACTGTACATTAACACATTTACATCACTGTACATTAACACATTCACATCACTGTACGTTAACACATTCACATCACTGTACATTAACACATTCACACAGTGTACGTTAACACATTTACATCACTGTACATTAACACATTTACACACTCTACATTAACACATTTACATCACTGTACATTAACACATTCACACACTCTACATTAACACATTTACATCACTGTACGTTAACACATTCACACACTGTACGTTAACACATTTACATCACTGTACATTAACACATTTACATCACTGTACATTAACACATTTACACACTCTACATTAACACATTCACACACTGTACGTTAACACATTTACATCACTGTACATTAACACATTCACACATTGTACGTCAACACATTCACATCACTGTACATTAACACATTTACACACTCTACATTAACACATTTACATCACTGTACATTAACACATTCACATCACTGTACATTAACACATTTACACACTCTACATTAACACATTCACACACTGTACGTTAACACATTTACATCACTGTACATTAACACATTCACACATTGTACGTCAACACATTCACATCACTGTACATTAACACATTTACACACTCTACATTAACACATTTACATCACTCTACATTAACACATTCACATCACTGTACATTAACACATTTACACACTCTACATTAACACATTTACATCACTGTACATTAACACATTCACACACTGTACGTTAACACATTCACATCACTGTACATTAACATATTTACACACTCTACATTAACACATTTACATCACTGTACATTAACACATTCACACACTGTACATTAACACATTCACATCACTGTACATTAACACATTTACACACTCTACATTAACACATTTACATCACTGTACATTAACACATTCACACACTGTACGTTAACACATTCACATCACTGTACATTAACATATTTACACACTCTACATTAACACATTTACATCACTGTACATTAACACATTTAGACACTCTACATTAACACATTTACACACTGTACGTTAACACATTCACATCACTGTACATTAACATATTTACACACTCTACATTAACACATTCATATCACTGTACATTAACACATTTACATCACTGTACATTAACACATTTACACACTCTACATTAACACATTCACACACTCTACATTAACACATTTACACACTCTACATTAACACATTCACACACTGTACGTTAACACATTTACATCACTGTACATTAACACATTCACACATTGTACGTCAACACATTCACATCACTGTACATTAACACATTTACACACTCTACATTAACACATTTACATCACTGTACATTAACACATTCACATCACTGTACATTAACACATTTACACACTCTACATTAACACATTCACACACTGTACGTTAACACATTTACATCACTGTACATTAACACATTCACACATTGTACGTCAACACATTCACATCACTGTACATTAACACATTTACACACTCTACATTAACACATTTACATCACTCTACATTAACACATTCACATCACTGTACATTAACACATTTACACACTCTACATTAACACATTTACATCACTGTACATTAACACATTCACACACTGTACGTTAACACATTCACATCACTGTACATTAACATATTTACACACTCTACATTAACACATTTACATCACTGTACATTAACACATTCACACACTGTACATTAACACATTCACATCACTGTACATTAACACATTTACACACTCTACATTAACACATTTACATCACTGTACATTAACACATTCACACACTGTACGTTAACACATTCACATCACTGTACATTAACATATTTACACACTCTACATTAACACATTTACATCACTGTACATTAACACATTTAGACACTCTACATTAACACATTTACACACTGTACGTTAACACATTTACACACTGTACATTAACACATTCATATCACTGTACATTAACACATTTACATCACTGTACATTAACACATTTACACACTCTACATTAACACATTCATATCACTGTACATTAACACATTTACATCACTGTACATTAACACATTTACACACTCTACATTAACACATTCACACACTCTACATTAACACATTTACACACTCTACATTAACACATTCACACACTGTACGTTAACACATTTACATCACTGCACATTAACACATTCAGACACTGTGCATTAACACATTTACATCACTGTACATTAACACATTCACATCACTGTACATTAACACATTCACACACTGTACGTTAACACATTTACATCACTATACATTAACACATTTACACACTTTACATTAACACATTTACACACTTAACATTATACATTTACATCACTGTACATTAACACATTCACACACTGTACGTTAACACATTTACACACTCTACATTAACACATTTACATCACTGTACATTAACACATTCACACACTGTACATTAACACATTTACACACTCTACATTAACACATTCACATCACTGTACATTAACACATTAACATCACTGTACATTAACACATTTACACACTCTACACTAACACATTTACATCACTGTACATTAACACATTTACACACTCTACACTAACACATTCACACACTGTACGTTAACACATTTACATCACTGTACATTAACACATTCACACATTGTACGTCAACACATTCACATCACTGTACATTAACACATTTACACACTCTACATTAACACATTCACACACTGTACGTTAACACATTCACATCACTGTACATTAACATATTTACACACTCTACATTAACACATTTACATCACTGTACATTAACACATTCACACACTGTACATTAACACATTCACATCACTGTACATTAACACATTTACATCACTGTACATTAACACATTCACACACTGTACATTAACACATTCACATCACTGTACATTAACACATTTACACACTCTACATTAACACATTTACATCACTGTACATTAACACATTCACACACTGTACGTTAACACATTCACATCACTGTACATTAACATATTTACACACTCTACATTAACACATTCATATCACTGTACATTAACACATTTACACACTCTACATTAACACATTCACACACTCTACATTAACACATTTACACACTCTACATTAACACATTCACACACTGTACGTTAACACATTTACATCACTGTACATTAACACATTCACACACTGTGCATTAACACATTTACATCACTGTACATTAACACATTCACATCACTGTACATTAACACATTCACACACGGTACGTTAACACATTTACATCACTATACATTAACACATTTACACACTTTACATTAACACATTTACACACTTAACATTATACATTTACATCACTGTACATTAACACATTCACACACTGTACATTAACACATTTACACACTCTACATTAACACATTTACATCACTGTACATTAACACATTCACACACTGTACATTAACACATTTACACACTCTACATTAACACATTCACATCACTGTACATTAACACATTTACATCACTGTACATTAACACATTTACACACTCTACACTTACACATTTACATCACTGTACATTAACACATTTACACACTCTACACTAACACATTCACACACTGTACGTTAACACATTTACATCACTGTACATTAACACATTCACACATTGTACGTCAACACATTCACATCACTGTACATTAACACATTTACACACTCTACATTAACACATTCACACACTGTACGTTAACACATTCACATCACTGTACATTAACACATTTACATCACTGTACATTAACACATTCACACACTGTACATTAACACATTTACATCACTGTACATTAACACATTCACACACTGTACGTTAACACATTTACATCACTAAACATTTACAGCTGTGGTTTACACACCTGTAGGCTGAAATACTTTTCAGAACAATATTAAAAATAAACTAGATTTGCTTCAGGTTGAAGAAAATGAGTCCAAAAATAATAAAAAAATAAACAAAACAAAACTGATTTTGCTTTGAGGTGTAAGCATGTTAATGTTTGTTGTGTGTGTGTCGTGGTTCATGTGTGTTACCAGGAGTTGTTTTAGTGGTTGGTTCTAGTCAGTGAATGTTAACATGTTCACCATCCTCGTAGTTTTTAAATAGTCGATTTTTTACTTTATGATTATATTCCAACTTACACTCATCTGCATACATTCATTTGCTTAAAGGAAAATTGTATGATTTTTCAGCATGGACCCTTTTTTCCCTGACATACTGAGTTAATGTCTGAGCAGAAATTTCTAGAAGGAAAAATTCACTGCAGCACACAGACCAATGTCTATTAAATTCAAGGTGCTTTGCCTTGAATTTTCTTTTTCTGCTGAATGTTCTGCTCCTGAGAGGCTGAAGCAGTGGAATCTGTTCTCTGCAGAATCTCTAAACTTCTTCTCTCTTTCTCTAATGTTCAGTAGTAGTGTTCTGTTAAACGGACCCTGTCAGATCTCAGATGTGATGTCCACTGAAGCTTTAGCAGATGTTGACTGAAAACACTGAAGCAGATAGAACTGTGTTTCTATGTTTCTAAAAAACAAAAAACAACATAAAATGGCTCACGGGTTGACGACCATGCTGTAAAACCAATAAATGTAAAAATGACTGTTACATTAGCCAATAAAAGCAGATCCCTGCTTCAGTTTAAACGCTCAGGCATTATTTCCACCCATAAAGAATCCCAGCTGTGTTATTAAAAGTTTTCTTCTTTTTTTATTAAATCCTGCATGGAGAAGGTCAACTGGTCATTGCTGGAAAGAAGATTAGGTCGACTGTCAGTGTGGCTGCTGGAAGAAGATCAAGTGTTGGAATATTTAAAGTAGGGAGAGATGATAAATGAATGAATTAGAAACCAATTCATGGGAAGTTATGGGACAGTTGGGGATGTGAAGACACATTATAACCATTTTCCATGTTTAATTTCCTCCTGTAAATGTTGTTTTATCTGAGGTCAGAGTGTTGAGAGACTTGTTTATTCATCACATCCACAAGCCATCAAATCTAAAGAGATTAAACGGAAGCGGGAGGCTCAGCTTTTGACCTTACATTAAACCAGAGGTTAAACCCTGTTCTACCTACAGTCTGCAGGACGTTTACTTTACTTCTTATCTCTTACAGGAAAATTAACTTTATTTTGGGTCACGTTTTGTCATTTTGTTTAAATTGTAGTTACAGTTTAGTCGTGGATTACATTATGATAAATAGTGATGAATATTTATAGAACTTTTATTGACTAAATAACCAGGAATTGTCTGTCTGTAGAGTCATTGTTTGGTTTATTGGTTGTTTAGTATAGTCATTAGGTTTAGTTGTTGTTTGGTTTATTGGTTTATTGGTTGTTTAGTATAGTCATTTGGTTTGTTGTTTGGTTTATCGGTTGTTTAGTATTGTCATTTGGTTTAGTTGTTGTTTGGTTTATTGATTTATTGGTTGTTTAGTATAGTCATTAGGTTTATTTATCGTGTGGTTTATCGGTTGTTTAGTATAGTCATTTGGTTTGTTGTTTGGTTTATTGGTTGTTTAATGTAGTTGTTTGGTTTAGTGTCAGCACTCTATACTCCATTTACTGTTAATATTGTATATATTCTATAGACTGTCAGTACTGTATATACTGTTTTCTGCCTTGGTTCAGTTGGGGTGTTCAGTTCATCATCATGAGCTTCTTGTTCTTGTTCTTTGGGTTTTTTTTTTGTTCATAGTTGAAATGTTCCCCTCCAGAGCAGCTGGGGGTGTGCTTCTCCTAAAGTCAACCACCACTAGTAGACAAAAAGAAGTAGGGTGTAGCAGACAGGACATGGACAGACAGTCAGTTGTTGTGGAGACTTGTGTGTTTATAGTGAGTGGTAAAGAACCCGAGTTAGAAGAAGACCATCAGAACGTTGGAGGGCTAAGTCAGCAGCTCTATGATCAAATCACTGGAACCACGAGATAAAATCCTCTCCTGAACACATTCCAGCAACATGATGATTCCTTCACGTATGAAAAGACATAATTTCAGACACAGGGACCTAAGTCTAGCGCTGACAGTCTATGCTGCTTTGTTTGAATAAACTTTGACAAATAAATGAAACACATGCTGGAACTCAGTGTCTTCTCTGTTGCAGCTAGAATCTCATCCAATTTTACTTGTACTGTATATACGGTCAGTACTGTATATACTGTGTACACGGTCAGTACTGTATATACTATGTACTGTGTATACGGTCAGTACTGTATATACTGTGTGTACTGTAAATGGGGCCTCATGCTCCAGCTGAAGCTCTCTGACCTCTGGCCTTAGTTTTAGTTTAACCAGAGAGGTTTGGTGGTTGGAGGCTGATATAAAAGCTTCCAGTCAGACACTAGCTCCTGAACTTTACTGCAGATTCAGCAAGGAAAAAGTGAAACCGCTGTGAACTTTGTTCTAGGCTGAAGTTGCTCAGCTCGTCACTTTGTGATCAGAGCAGCAGAAGCTCCAGAAACAGGCAGCGGCTGATTTATCAGTAATTATGGAGTGTCTCCATCTGTCGGCCCTGGAAGCAGAAGCCATTCTTTAATCCTGACACCTGGTGATCATGTAGCAGGAGGAAGTGCCTATTACAGCTGGAGAGGGATTGGAGGGGGAGCTCTGATCCTCTTTAGGGGCCAGTTGGGGGGTTGAGGTAATGGGGCCGTTATAAAGCGGTTTCCAAACTCCACAGCCGAACGTGGAATAAGATTCTTCTACAAAGGATGCTTGAAGTAATTTGATCTCTGAGATGAACTCAACCTGTTTTCAGTAGTGCACAATAAAGTTAAACAATAAAAATAAAGGTGAGTTGGTTGCTGTGTGCCAGTGAACTGCTGCAGAAAAGATGAATATTTTCCTATAAGTTCTGATGTTTCCTTCAGACTATGAATAAAAAAAAACAATTCTATCAAAATCAAAACATGACCTGAGGAACAAAACTTGAGTTGTTGTGTAGTTCACTTGTTGGTGGGGTATTGTTGATTTATTGAGTTGTTGTTGACTTATTGCAGGGGTGGGCAATTCGGTCCTGGAGGGCTGGTGTGGCTGCAGGTTTTTGTTCCAACCGAGCAGTAAACACACCTGATTCTACTAATCAACCAATAGCGCTCTTGCTGAGGACCATTAGTAGAATCAGGTGTGTTACTGCCTGGTTGGAACCAAAACCTGCAGCCACACCAGCGCTCCAGGACCGGAATTGCCCACCCCTGATGGGTTGTTGTTGACTTATTGTTGAGTTAATTTGGTTATTGTTGACTTATTGAGTTGTTGCTGTTGACTAATTGTGTTGTTGAGGTGTTGAGTTGTTTTGTTTACTTGTTAAGTTGTTGTGTTGTTGAGTTACTGTTGTGTCATTAAGTTGTTGTTACTTTATTGAGTTAAGTTGTGTTGATTTATTGTTGAGTTGTTCTGTTGTCTGGTGTTTTTATTGAGTTATTGTTGAGTTGTGTTTTTGTTGAGTTTGTTGTTCCTCTACTCTTCTTCTACTCTGTTTTTTAAAGCCAAACTATACACCTGCACAGCTGCATCTATATTATTATATTATTATTATTATTATAATAATCATTCTACCTGGCTGATGCAATCTCACTTATTCCACATTTTCTTTTTATGACATTTGCCTAAAATTCACATGACAGCAGCTGGAACAGGATTCATCCTGCTGCTCTTCAGCCTTTATCATTAAAATCCGCTTTATTGAGTCTTTAAACATGAATCATTTGCGCCTCCTCATCAAGGATCCTCAGTAAATCAGCAGGAGCCGAAGGTTCCGTCGTATTGTGACAGACAGAACAGACGCAGACAGAGAGAAGCGTTTGAGCTGTGAATAAAGCAGCAGATCAGAAGGCAGCAGGACGTATTTGTGTATTTGTCACACTGAAACGCCGTTTTAGCACCAAAACCCACAAAATCCGACAAGCGTGCCGAGCCAGACAGAAATAATTTGTGTTGGAGTCAGATTTGTGTTTGAATTAAAGTGCTGAGTGGAGAAGATGCAGGGTGAGCTGTGTAAATACTGAACAGCTCATATATGATTTAATCAGCCTGATACTCTGATTTACTGGCAACACGTTCACTTCCCAGCTGCTCAATTATAGATGTGATGCAGCAATAACGTTGAGTTCCACAGTACCACCACATCTCTTTACTATCAGGTTTTTGCTACTGCATCTCACAGCTGGAAAGTAACTGAGTACATCTACTCTAGTACTACTTCACTTCTGTTTAGGGTACTTCAGCTGTACTTGAGTATTTCCACTGACTGAATGTTACTGTTACTTTCACATGTAGATTCTCACATTTTACAGAAATTAATCAAACTATTCTAATAATTTATCTCTTATCATTATCTCATTGGCAATAATAGAAAACATTAAATTACATTCACTTGTAGGGAGAGCGATTAAAACAAGTGGAATAATAAAATATAAAGGTCTGTATAATCAGTACCTTTACTATGATACTTCAAGTACATTTTGCAGATAATACTTCTGTATACTTCTGTGCTTTTATTGAGTCACCATCCACATGTGTAGTTGATCAATAAAATATGACATATTACTTATCAGTGTTAATTGATCCTGTGCTGCCGCTTATTCTCTTACATGAATACATAGGCAGCCTGAGGTCATAGGTCATAGCGTCACCCCAACATTAGCTCATAGCTCATAGCCTCACCCCAACATTAGCTCATAGCTAATAGCCTCACCCCAACATTAGCTCATAGCTCATAGCGTCAACCCAACATTAGCTCATAGCTCATAGCCTCACCCCAACATTAGGTCATAGCTCATAGCGTCAACCCAACATTAGCTCATAGTGTCACCCCAACATTAGGTCATAGCTCATAGCCTCACCCCAACATTAGCTCATAGCTCATAGCGTCAACCCAACATTAGCTCATAGCTCATAGCCTCACCCCAACATTAGCTCATAGCTCATAGCGTCAACCCAACATTAGCTCATAGCTCATAGCCTCACCCCAACATTAGCTCATAGCTCATAGCGTCAACCCAACATTAGCTCATAGCTCATAGCCTCACCCCAACATTAGCTCATAGCTCATAGCCTCACCCCAACATTAGCTCATAGCTCATAGCGTCAACCCAACATTAGCTCATAGCTCATAGCCTCACCCCAACATTAGCTCATAGCTCATAACGTCAACCCAACATTAGCTCATAGTGTCACCCCAACATTAGCTCATAGCTCCCCCCAACATTAGGTCATAGCTCCGCCCCAACATTAGGTCATAGCTCTGCCCCAACATTAGGTCATAGCTCCCCCCAACATTAGGTCATAGCTCCTCCCAATGTTAGATGATAGCTCCGCCCCAACGTTAGGTCATAGATCCCCCCAACATTAGGTCATAGCTCCCCCCAACATTAGGTCATAGCTCCCCCCAACTTTAGGTCATAGCTCCTCCCAATGTTAGATGATAGCTCCGCCCCAACAATAGGTTATAGCTCCCCCCAACGTTAGGTCATAGCTCCCCCCAACGTTAGGTCATAGCTCATGGCCTCACCCCAACATTAGCTCATAGCTCATGGCCTCACCCCAACATTAGCTCATAGCTCATAGCTCATAGCGTCAACCCAACATTAGCTCATAGTGTCACCCCAACATTAGGTCATAGCTCCCCCCAACATTAGGTCATAGCTCTGCCCCAACATTAGGTCATAGCTCCCCCCAACGTTAGGTCATAGCTCCCCCTACGTTAGGTCATAGCTCCTCCCAATGTTAGATGATAGCTCCGCCCCAACGTTAGGTCATAGCTCCCCCCAACATTAGGTCATAGCTCCCCCCAACATTAGGTCATAGCTCCTCCCAATGTTAGGTCATAGCTCCTCCCAATGTTAGATGATAGCTCCACCCCAACGTTAGGTCATAGCTCCCCCCAACGTTAGGTCATAGCTCTGCCCCAACGTTAGGTCATAGCTCCTCCCAACGTTAGGTCATAGCTCCTCCCAATGTTAGATGATAGCTCCGCCCCAACGTTAGGTTATAGCTCCCCCCAACGTTAGGTCATAGCTCCCCCCAACGTTAGGTCATAGCTCCTCCCAATGTTAGATGATAGCTCCTCCCAATGTGAGATGATAGCTCCGCCCCAACGTTAGATGATAGCTCTGCCCCAACATTAGGTCATAGCTCCCCCCAACATTAGGTCATAGCTCCCCCCAACGTTCGGTCATAGCTCCGCCCCAACGTTAGGTCATAGCTCCGCCCCAAAGTTAGGTCATAGCTCCTCCCAACGTTAGGTCATAGCTCCTCCCAATGTTAGATGATAGCTCCGCCCCAACTTTAGGTCATAGCTCCCCCCAACGTTAGGTCATAGCTCCCCCCAACGTTAGGTCATAGCGTCACCCCAACATTAGCTCATAGCTCATGGCCTCACCCCAACATTAGCTCATAGCTCATAGCTCATAGCGTCAACCCAACATTAGCTCATAGTGTCACCCCAACATTAGGTCATAGCTCCCCCCAACATTAGGTCATAGCTCTGCCCCAACATTAGGTCATAGCTCCCCCCAACGTTAGGTCATAGCTCCCCCTACGTTAGGTCATAGCTCCCTCCAACGTTAGGTCATAGCTCCCCCAAACGTTAGGTCATAGCTCCTCCCAATGTTAGATGATAGCTCCGCCCCAACGTTAGGTCATAGCTCCCCCCAACATTAGGTCATAGCTCCCCCCAACATTAGGTCATAGCTCCTCCCAATGTTAGGTCATAGCTCCTCCCAATGTTAGATGATAGCTCCACCCCAACGTTAGGTCATAGCTCCCCCCAACGTTAGGTCATAGCTCTGCCCCAACGTTAGGTCATAGCTCCTCCCAATGTTAGATGATAGCTCCGCCCCAACGTTAGGTCATAGCTCCCCCCAACGTTAGGTCATAGCTCCCCCAACGTTAGGTCATAGCTCCCCCCAATGTTAGGTCATAGCCCCCCCCTGACGTTAGGTCAAAGCTCCCCCCAACGTTAGGTCATAGCTCCCCCCAACGTTAGGGCATAGCTCCCCCCAACGTTAGGTCATAGCCCCCCCCTAACGTTAGGTCATAGCTCCCCCCTAACGTTAGGTCATAGCTCCCCCCAACGTTAGGTCATAGCTCCCCCCAATGTTAGGTCATAGCTCCCCCCAACGTTAGGTCATAGCTTCGCCCTTCACGCTCTGTTTCCTGCTTTCCACAGCCAGCCATGTTGATTCTTGTTGAGTGAACAGTAGAATTCCTACTCTTTATGCTTTGTGGAAGCGGGTCTTCAGTTTTAGTCAGTTAATACTTTAATTTTATTAACAGTTAAGTTACTTCCTTATTCTCCTGAAATGGGAAAGAAAACCTATAAAATGCTGTTGTTAAATTTTAAATGGAAAGAGGCATTCGCTGCCTTATTGGGTCATAAATATTTAAAGAAGACTTTCTGCCTTTTTTTCTACCGGTTTTTGAATCGTTGCGCATCTGAGGCCACGTTGGCTGCGGTGTGTCTGTGTGACATCACATCTGCTCTATACTCAGACATCAGTCCGTTTTCTTCCATCATGGAAAGAAGTAAAAAAAGCTGGAGGAAAGAGTCAGAGCCTTGAGGCGAAAACCTGCGAGCTGCGTCGTTAAATGAGGACAGTTTAATTCAGAGGCAGCAGGTCAAGAGCAGAGTCTATTTTCAATCTGAACATGGGAAACGGGTCCAAGCTGCTACTATAACTCACATCAAGGACACGTTAGTGCTGCTCAGCAAAACACACATCAGAGTGTGTGTGTGTGTGTGTGTGTGTGTGTAGCTCCGCCCCCTATGCACCACTCCCCCACCTCCACTTTCTCTCACAACACTAGTATAAATCTGCTTTATTTTTAAAGTTTGGAAAATTGACCAGATGCTCCTGTAGCTTTACTTCCTGTTTGTGGCTTTACTTCCTGTTTGTAGCTTGACTTCCTGTATGGTCTGCTCTTTTCAGCTTGATAAATTCTCTCTAAAATAAGGTATGTGTTGGTTTTGTCTCATTATGTCTTTTCTGTTGCTTTTTACTTCTTAGTTTAAAAGTTTCAATCAGAGTTTATTCATCTATTGACAATGAGATATTTTGAGCAACTTCAGGACCTGGAGCAGATTCATAGATCATGTTATTGATATCAACTGGGTTAATATTCCAGCAGCTGTTGATACTGAGATACTGTAGTGGTGAAGCTGTATTCTCTGCTTATATACATTATCAGATATTTATATGCTACAGGGTGATTGTTCCTGTGAAGTCAGTTTTATAATAATCTGAAGGAACCATTTTTACTGTCTACATTGTCGCTGCAGCTTTTCTGATTAATGGAACTGGGCAATCTGATTCCATGGGTTTTTGTTTTTGTGGTTATTTTAATTTATATTAGTGTTTTGATCTCAAGCTGTTAATAAATGTTCTAATCAGGTCTATGCAGCCAAACATGTCCCTTTATCCTTCCTATAATTTTAATATATATATATATATATACAGCAGGTCCAGACGGAATCAGCTCCAGATTGCTCCAGATTGCTCAGGGACTGTGCAGACCAGCTTTGTCAGGTGGTCCTGCACATCTTTAACCTGAGTCTGAACCTGGAGAGGGTCCCTGAACTGTGGACTTCCTGCGTAGTTCCAGTGCCTAAGATCGCACGGCCCAGGGAGCCCAACCACTACAGACCTGTAGCCCTGACTTCTCACCTGATGAGGGCCTTGGAGAGGCTCATTCTGCACCACCTTCGCCCACTGGTGAGCTCAGCACTGGACCCTCTGCAGTTCGCCTACCGGCCCGGCATCAGTGTGGATGACGCTGTAATCTATCTGCTGCACCGATCTCTCTCCCACCTGGAAGAAGCGGCGAGCACGGTGAGGATCATGTTTTTTGACTTCTCCAGTGCTTTTAACACCATCCAGCCTGCACTGCTGAGAGGGAAGCTGGAGGGAGCCGGAGTGGATGAGCAGCTGACGGCCTGGACCATCGACTACCTCACCAACAGACCACAGTATGTCAGGCTTCATGACTGTGTGTCTGAGGTGGTAGTCAGCAGCACGGGGGCGCCACAGGGTACAGTGCTCTCACCCTTTCTGTTTAGTCTGTACACCTCAGACTTCACCTACAACTCGGACAACTGCCACCTACAGAAGTTCTCAGATGATACGGCCATCATCGGGTGTGTATCAGATGGGAACGACCAGGAGTACAGGGGGGTCATCAATGACTTTGTCAGCTGGTGTGAGATCAACGCTCTCCAAATCAACGCCAGCAAGACAAAGGAGATGGTTGTGGACTTCAGGAGGAAGTCCCTCCCCACCACACCGGTGAGCATCCAGGGAAAAGACATTGAGACAGTGGTCTCTTACAAATACCTGGGTGTTCACCTGAACAATAAACTGGACTGGACCACAAACACTGATGTCCTGTACAAGAAGGGCCAGAGTCGACTTCACCTGCTGAGGAGACTAAGGTCCTTTGGTGTGTGCAGGACTCTGTTGAAGACCTTCTACGACTCCGTCGTAGCATCTGCCCTGTTCTACGCAGTAGTCTGCTGGGGGGGCGGATGCTCAGACGGGGACAGGAGGAAAATTGACAAACTGGTACGGAAGTCTAGCTCTGTACTGGGATGTCCTCTGGAGTCGGTGGTGGTGGTGGGAGAGAGGAAGATGTTGGCAAAGCTAACATCCATCATGGACAACCCCCATCACCCTCTGCATGGGGTAGTGGGTGCGCTGAGCAGCTCCTTCAGCCAGAGACTCAAACACCCTCGCGGCAAGAAGGAGCGCTTTCGCAGATCATTCATCCCGACAGCAATAAGACTCTATAACATAACATAAACATAAACCTCACTGTAGTCACTGTCACTTTTACACTGGTCACTTTTTTCTCTTCACACACACCCTGCACCTTAAGTGTGCATTAGCTATGTATGTGTACATGTGGGTATGTGCGTGGATATGTATGTCCATATATATATATATGCAAATATGTGTGTATGTGTATGTATGTAGGTATGTACGTGCATGTATGTATGTATATATGCCTTGCTTATGCATACTTTTTCTTTTTCTTACTATTTATTAGCATTTTCTCTCCATTCTGTCGATAATGCATACTGTGTATGCGGATTAACAAATTCTGCGAATTTGTACATTGTGTTGTGTGTTTTTTATTTTTTATAGTTTTTTTATCTTCTTCAACTTTATTTTACTTTTTCTTTATCTGTAACGCTGCAGTAACACACAAATTTCCCCGTTGTGGGATCAATAAAGTTTATCTAATCTAATCTAATCTAATCTAATCTAATATATATATATATATATATATATGTGTGTGTGTGTATATATATACACACTCACTGGCCACTTTATTAGGTACACCATGCTAGTAACGGGTTGGACCCTTTTGCCTTCAGAACTGCCTCAATTCTTCGTGGCATAGATTCAACAATGTGCTGGAAGCATTCCTCAGAGAGTTTGGTCCATATTGACATGATGGCATCACACAGTTGGTGCAGATTTGTCGGCTGTACATCCATGATGTGAACCTCCCATTCCACCACATCCCAAAGATGCTCTATTGGATTAAGATCTGGTGACTGTGGAGGCCATTGGAGTACAGTGAACTCATTGTCATGTTCAGAAACCAGTCTGAGATGATTCCAGCTTTATGACTTGGTGCATTATCCTGCTGAAAGCAGCCATCAGAAGTTGGGTACATTGTGGTCATAAAGGATGGACATGGTCAGCAACAACACTCAGGTAGGCTGTGGCGTTGCAACGATGCTCAATTGGTACCAAGGGGCCCAAAGAGTGCCAAGAAAATATTCCCCACACCATTACACCACCACCACCAGCCTGAACTGTTGATACAAGGCAGGATGGATCCATGCTTTCATGTTGTTGAGGCCAAATTCTGACCCTACCATCCGAATGTTCGCAGCAGAAATCGAGACTCATCAGACCAGGCAATGTTTTTCCAATCTTCTATTGTCCAATTTCAATGAGCTTGTGCAAATTGTAGCCTCAGTTTCCTGTTCTTAGCTGAAAGGAGTGGCACCCAGCGTGGTCTTCTGCTGCTGTAGCCCATCTGCCTCAAAGTTCCACATACCGTGCGTTCAGAGATGCTCTTCTGCCTACCTTGGTTGTAACAGGTGGTTATTAGAGTCACTGTTGCCTTTCTATCAGCTAGAACCAGTCTGGCCATTCTCCTCTGACCTCTGGCAACAACAAGGCATTTCCTGCCCACAGAACTGCCGCTCACTGGATATTTTTTCTTTTTTGGACTATTCTCTGTAAACCCTAGAGATGGTTGTGCGTGAAAATCCCAGTAGATCAGCAGTTTCTGAAATACTCAGACCAGCCCTTTTGGCACCAACAACCATGCCACGTTCAAAGTCACTCAAATCACCTCTCTTCCCCATACTGATGCTCGGTTTGAACTGCAGGAGATTCAATTCAATTCAATTCAATTTATTTGTATAGCCCAGAATCATTTAACAGGGGAAAAAAATGGAAGAACCCTCAGGAAGAGAAACAGAGGAGGGATCCCTCTTCAGGACGGACAGGCTGCAGTAGATGATGTGCAGGTGGAGAACATTACAGAGAAATTTGAATATTACAAACAGACAAACAGAAATGTAATGAATGTTGGTGTAAGTGGAGGATGAGGAGCAGGATCCATCACAGCTTCCAGGTTTCACCAGGACAGCATCAGACCCTCCAACATCGTAGATCCCTCAGTGGCTGCACTGCAGCATGCTCTGTGAATGAGAAAACACAGAAAACACAGCAGATTTAAAAGTACAATAGTGGATCATCAGTAGAAAAAGAAGCTCAGAGCATCTCATGAGGACCAGACTAACCTATCAGCATCACTATGACTAGGCCAGCCAGGACCAGCCCTAACTATACGCTTCTATACAGGAACGTTTTAACCTGTTCTTAAATATAGGAAGGGTGTCTGCCCCCCGGACTGAGACTGGAAGACGGTTCCACAGGAGAGGAGCCTGGAAGTTGAAGGCTCTGCCTCCTGTTTTAAATCTAGAAATTCTGGGAACCTCCAATAAGCCTGCATATTGGGAGCGTAATGTTCTTGATGGGCAATATGGGACTAAGAGATCCCTTGACTTGAGATTGTCTTGACTATGTCTACATGCCTCAATGCATGAGTTGCCGCCATGTGATTGGCTGATTAGAAATTAAGTGTTAACGAGCAGTTGGACAGGTGTACCTAATAAAGTGGCCGGTGAGTGTGTGTGTGTGTGTGTTTCTAGGTCCTGTTTCTGATCATTCATCATCACTAATAACTCACTAACTAACCACCTGGAGGAAATAGCTAAAGTTTCTCGCTGCAGAATCATTTGGTTTTCATTTCATGCTTATTGAACTGCCCACTGGTTGCCAATGTGCTTAGTTTATCTGAATCATATGCACAGAAACTCAGAAAGTCCAACCCCTTGAACATTCACAGCGGTTGGTGGTATGCTGACGCTGACACTTATTAATTAGTTTGTTTTATGACACACTACCCCCCCCCCCCCCACACACACACACACACACTCACACACACACACACACACTCACACACACACACACACACACACACACACACACACACACACTCACACACTCTCACACACACACAGACTGCTGCTGCTGTTCAGATGAGCATCTATCAAATAAAGGAAAAACGCTTCACATGTGACAGATGAAGCATCTACTGCCTCTCATTGATCCCCAGAATAGATCTGGGGACAATAATTCAGCTGCCAGGTAAAAGGGAGAACTGACCATTATTGAATTAGTTTACTCTTTAAAATCAGCCATCGATCCCTGAGCCCAGCTGATTGGTTGCTGACCAACCAGTGAATTTAATTATCAAACAGTGCTGCTTACTCAGCCATGTTTGGTGAAGTGAAGGTCAGGGGGGGGAGGGGGCACTACAAATGAAGTTAGCTGCTCCTGTCGTTCCTCCTGCGTATAGACTATAATAAACCTCAGAAGAGCCTGTTACATTTGTTTTATGTACATGTTTAATCAGCAAATATAAGACAGCTTCAATACACATACTTGTAAGGTCAGAAAAATAAAAAGCAAAACAAAAAGTGAATCCTTACAAAGCATCCTCACATTATAAAACAAACACTTCAAACACTGGAATAACATTGGATAACAGGTGAACACCTGCTGATAATGTCATCAGACTCACTCTGTTTCTCTCTATCAGTTTAACCTTTGCCTGTAGAGGTCAGATGAATATGAAATAAATTAAGTCAGTGAACAGCTTGATGTTCCAGGTTGAAGCTGCTTCCTGAATACATACAGGTAATAGCTGATGGATACGGGTTATATGTGCAGCAGGAGTAAACGTTAGACATTGGTGAGAAGGTGTAACTGAGGTGTGGTGATAGATGGGTAATGGACATCTCCCCTGAGTCTACCTGTCACCTGCTGAAGGCTTCATTCTCCTCTCATCTCTGGCTCTCTGGGAGTTAGAATACAAATAAGGGGGACAAGCCTCCCATTCTCATGAACTTTGTAGAATAAAGAGGGATGCTTAGGCCCACACAGGGGAGACAGGAATTGATTGGCAGAGCTGGCGACGGGACCAGAATGGAGATTGAATCCCCCTGAATGAACCAGAATGGAGGAGGAGTTGCAGCATGAATAAGCCTGTTTAAAAGAGGATGCAGAAAACAAGCGTCCCTTGTCCTGGCTGGTGATTTCCTGAGCAGACGTCCTCCCCTCTTCACCCTCTTCACCCTACAGCTCTCTGCTCATCCAGGCTGAACGTGATCCACTCTGGCTGCCACTAATCCACCACACGCCTCATTCCTGAAAGGCTGAGCGGTTTCAACAGGGCACAGATAACAAATCCTGGTCCCAGAGGAAACACCAGAACAATGTGTTCAGAGGAAACATCAGCTCAGTGTGTTCAGAGGAAACATCAGCTCAGTGTGTTCAGAGGAAACATCAGCTCAGTGTCCAACAGTTAATCTCTGTTTTCTGCCAAATGTACTGGCTCCTGATGACCTTGAAAGGTTTGTGAGAAAACTTCCCTCAGGACAGAATAGATATGAACCTTTTATCTGCTTTATCAGTCTGTATTTACAGAGCTTGGGTCAGCACAGCTGAATGAGAACAGCCGTCTGTTTCTTACTTCTGCTTGAGTTACCTTGATAGTCATGAATTACCTCGTTAGTCATGAGTTACCTTCACATGAGTTACCTCGTCCTGAGTTACCTCGTTAGTCCTGAGTTACCTCGTTAGTCATGAATTACCTCGTTAGTCCTGAGTTACCTCGTTAGTCATGAATTACCTCGTTAGTCCTGAGTTACCTCGTTAGCCTTGTCTGCAGAAACAGCTTCAATCAGATTATCGTATCATACAATACAATACAATCAAACTGTAATTATAATTAGTTCTACTTTTTCAAATGATCACAGATTGTTCCTGATCCTTTGTTAGTAGATAAAATAGTATTTTAGGTTATACAATCACTTTAAGGCATCATGAGAAACTGTCTAATTTTAAGTCATGTGACAAAATGTCTTCAGTATGTGTCCGTGGGTACTTTAACTTTGGCAATCAAGTAGTTCATCATCTATTAAACAGGAAGATTAGGCCCATTAAATTCTGCTGCTCTTTATGATGTGTTATTGTCTAATAATCCATGAAAGGAGGAAGATTTTTTGCATAGAGCAGCACTTAATGGTGGCTGCTGCTTCCCTGTGGCTACAGGCCAAAGTTCTTAAATTACTGATGAGAATCGTTTCCTTATCAGTAACTAAAAGCCTTCGGTTCACTGCCGAGTGAAGAATAATGTTCCCAGTCGCTGCTCGATGAGGGCTTTTATTTCTCTGTTTATACAACGATGTTGACTTCAACTTTGTCCCTGAGTGTTGATGCTGTGCTTTTTCTCCCCGGTGATACAGGTATTTCTACCGAAAACAATGCTGTGATGCTGGTATATCTTATACTTGTAGTGTTGAAAAGTAACTGGGGACATTCACTCAAGTATTGTAAGATTAAGAGGTACTTGTACTTTACTATCTTATGTGCTGCCACTTTCATTGTCTACAAACAGCAGACACATTCCACATGTGATTATTAACAACTTCAACTAATACACATTTAACCTCTCAAAAGTTCAAATGATCCAGTATTTCATCAATAATCAAAGATTAGGGCGTTAACTTGGTTTTTGCTTCCATTAATCAGCTGCAGTTGAGTCCACTAGCTCTAATAATAAGTAGTTAAACGTGTTTTTATGCTGTGAGAGGAACTGATTTCATTACTTTTACTGAGGTTGAGTGAAGTGCAGCTGGGTTGTTATAACGCATTATTTAAGTTCACAGTCACGGACAGTGTTCTTGTATTGAAATAAACACAGAATTTCAAAATACTGAAACTGAAAAACTTGAATGTGTAAAAGTGCAGGACCTTTACTAGTGTTGAAGTATATCATGTCCTACTTGTACTGAACAGGTGTTTGAACCGGGTCTCAAATAAAGAAAGATAAAGCTTGTCTAGAATATCTACAAACACAGACGCGGGTTTAGCAATAAAATGTTGTTTTATGACGCTGAAGGCAATAATATAAAATCAACAAGGAGCCGCGGTGAGATCTTATTTTGTGTTTGAGGGAAAACATTTTGTACCACATTATTTTTAACAATTTATGAAGTTGTGAGTCAATAGTTACCAGAGAATTTCTGAAGCCGTTTCAGCCTAATTGACACTGCTGGGTAAAAAGGAAGAAAGTGTTTTCCCACATTAGTGTCCGGGTGTCATAACATATCATAACGCAGCCTCTAACCTTGTCAGGACGCATCACGGAAGCAATTAGAGGGTAAAAAGCGAGCGGATGCACCGGCTCTTCACCAGAAAGCTTCTGAACCCTCAGGGACACGAAGGGTGAAGAACGTGAGAAAGAGCAGAGGAATAAACACACATCACGTCACAGTAAAACGACGACAAGGACTCATCGTACTCTATCTTCACGACTATAAGCCGCACATCAAAGTCTTATATTCTCTTCAAAATGTTGGTGCTCCCTATGTGTGTATGTAGGGGAAGTGTGGGCATGGATTGTAGATAAAATAACGGGGATGTGCGTTATGCAGAACATCGTTGTTTTAACAACCTGAAAATGGTAAAGAGACACGCTGATAAAGCACAGTTTAAACTGAAGGAAATCAGCTACACAGCTGAGTTTAAGACATAGGACAGGTGGTACGAGTTGGAGGAAAGACTGGATCAGTGGATCACAGAGCAGAGACTGGATCAGTGGATCACAGAGCAGAGACTGGATCAGTGGATCACAGAGCAGAGACTGGATCAGTGGATCACAGAGCAGAGACTGGATCAGTGGATCACAGAGCAGAGAACGAGTGGGAGAAGCGTTCCTTTGGTCACCATTCACTAAAAGCAGTAAAGCAGCAGAAGAAATGAAAGTTGAACATTTCCGTCTTGGTGCTTTCGTTTTGGTGCCATTTCTCCATCCAGACCAGGACTACGGTAGCACAGCAACTTCCAGCGGATTATAAGAGGAAAGTGACTCTGATGGTGAAGAAGGGGAAGCTGGCATGTTTGATGGAGATTTAGCTGCTGTTGGAATCAGAAACAGAGGATGAGGACTTTGATGGTTTGATTG
This sequence comes from Eupleurogrammus muticus, assembly GCA_036785175.1. Classification (NCBI taxonomy): domain Eukaryota; kingdom Metazoa; phylum Chordata; class Actinopteri; order Scombriformes; family Trichiuridae; genus Eupleurogrammus; species Eupleurogrammus muticus. The sequence goes on along the minus strand of JAYKQN010000065.1, from coordinate 227,279 downwards.
ATGACATTACCCTGCTCTATTTTTAAATACACACACTAGTGTGCTTGTTTTATCCGTGTGTTTTACCATGATGATTAAAAAATGTTAGTACTTTGTAATCAATACCTAAATAAAGCACAACCAAACTCAGTTTAGCTCCTGTTCTATTTGTGTATATATCTACTATTTGTGTATATATCTATGTGTGTATATTAACCCTCCCCTATAGTTTGGTTCCTTATGTGTGTGTTAAATACAGTAATGACACACAGAACTGAGACTGAGTCTTTTAGTACGGAGCCTTATGGTGGTGAAAACACAGTATTTGTTCAGCAGCACAATTAACCTGCTGCGGACTTCATGTTGGAGTCGACTCTGATCCAACACCTCTGTTCTCCTCTCTCTCTCCTCAGGTCTCCACCTAATGGAGCGAGAATGAACAGCGAGTGGCTTAGAATAAAGCATGAACTGGAGGTTTATTGAGGTCGTCTGCTTCCTGTTTATATGGGACCATATAACAGTTGAGTCTTCCCGCCCGGACCCGTCGGCCACGGAGCAACATGTCAGCAAACAGCATGACTGGCTCATCTCCGACCGCGGACCGTTCCACCACCAGCGCAGCTACCTGGCCTTTGTGGAGAGATTCCGCCAAGGATTCACGACCAGATATAAAATTTATAGGTGAGTCCTGCCGCTGCTGCTATTCTGAGAGGCAGCTGCTCCGGCTTCATTTTTAACCACTGAATCTGCATCTTTTATATTTACATGCACTCGCACTCCTGGCCTCATAGTCACGAAAGCTGCTGTGATGTTTGTGGCTTTCCATGGCTTTTCTGTGGCTGAGAGAGTGAGTTTATGTAGCTCTGTGTGAGTGACATGATGCGTATAAATAATCATCAGAACAGAGCTATTTATACTTCAGCCCATTGTATATCAAACAAACACCATAAAAGCTCATGATATAAAACTAAATAAATCAAGCAGGCTTCATCAGAGAAGCAAAACAAAGGACGTTTGAGAAGAATCAAAATGTTCTAGATCGAGTCGTTAGGGGGCTACTCTAACCCCAACGCTAACCCAACCCTAACCCCAACCCTAACCCAACCCCAACCCCAACCCTAACCCCAACCCTAACCCCAACCCTAACTGCTTCTTCAAAATATATCAAACATCTTCTGCTCCTGCAGATAAGCCTGAACAAAAATTCTAATTACAATAATATTCAGTTGTCACTGAATGAATTACGTCAAATAACATTTCCTTGTGTGCATGCATGTGTGTGTGTGTGTGTGTGTGGTGTCTGTGTTGTGCCATATAAGTTTTGTGGGACATTTTCTATATTTTTTTGTTAAAATTAAATGACATCAACACGTTTATATTTCCTAAACTCAGGATGTTTGATTCAAGTATTCAGGTTTCTCTGACCAGCAGGAAGCACTCGCAGTCATCATGCAGATTTCATGCAGATTTCATGCAGAATCAGAAGAAGTTTAATGGGTTCATCTTGGTAAATCTTCACCTGACCTTGAGTTTCACCAGAATTTCTGTTTACAGACAAACAGACCAAGAGCAAACGTCCTCACACATGTAATAACAGGTTATTTGACAGCATGTGAACAGAGGGTTATAGAGTTTACTTTATCCTGTGCAGTGCAGTGAACTGTGTGACTGTGTTAGTGAACTAAATGAAAAATGCTTTGGAGCATGAAAAAAATGTATTTGGTAAATAATCACATCCAGTTCATGAGGATCTGAGGCGGAGGTGTGAAATGCTCCCAGAGGAACGGCTGTGAAACGTCGACCTGGACCGGCATTTAATCTCAATGATTTGTAGGAAATCAGACACATCAGCTGGATTCATATAGACCTGCTCCTCCTCGCCACATGATTACCCAGCCGTGCTCGGCTCTAACGGCGACGAGGACAGCATCGCTTTGTAAATTTCCCGAGAGACTCGCCTGCCTGCACGATTTAGTGCTAGAAAGTGGTGGAATCAGATTTGCAGAAGGGACAAAAAGCATCTATTCCTCCTCCTGTTATCTGCAGCGATTTCCCCAGAGACTCGCGGCATGGACAGAGACGACCTGATCAGCGACAAACAAACCAGCCCTATCTTTAATAACACGCCACTCTGTCTGATTCAAAGGACAAACGCAGAGTCCGTAGTTGTGGAGTCTCTGAAAAGGTCGGTGTTGCTTCACAGGGAAAAAACAGCACAAAGCACCAATTACCCTCTGATAGACATGTGTGTTAAAGCAATGACACGCACGCTTAATGTTTATTCACAACTGGACGTTAACACCAGACCTGAACCAGGCTGCAGAGAAATAGCAACTGGTGTTTAACAGACAAGGAACAAAGCACTGATCCATCCACCCAAAATGAGAAGAGGAACTGAAGAAAAACAACGATTCTACGTTTCTGCAGAAACAGAAAGTCTAAATGTTTCCTCTCAGACTACAGCAGCACTTTAGTTTAGTTTCAGTTTAAAGTTAGAATTCTCCTTACCAGGGGGTCCAGGGGTCAGGGTTACTAGACAAATTTGAAATGTTGTACATTTAAATGCAGAAAAATCAAGAGCAAAACCAAGAAGCTATAGCCTATCAATATGATCTTTGCTGCATAATATCGTCTATAGACTATCAATAATCACTATTGATGACAATATCAGCTATAGACTATTAATAATGACTATTATTGATGATATTGGCTATAGACTATCAATAATCACTATTGATGACAATATCAGCTATAGACTATCAATAATCACTATTGATGATGATGTCAGCTACAGACTATCAATAATCACTATTATTGATAATATCGGCCATAGACTATGATTAATCACTATTGATGATAATATCAGCTATAGACTATCAATAATCACTATTGATGATAATATCAGCTATAGACTATCAATAATCACTATTGATGATAATATCAGCTATAGACTATCAATAATCACTATTATTATTATTATTAAAAATTGAATTGAATTGAATTGAATTGAATTATTGATAATATCATCTTCAGATTGAGATTCTCTCCAATCACTAATTAATCTCATTTTTCTCTGTTCTAAATGTCCCTTAAAGGATATTTTTCTACTTTTTAATCTCTTAACATGTGAGTGAACAAATCTGCTTGATTATTGGAACAAAGAGAAATAGTCTCAATAATTAAAAAAACTCAGATGATTTTAAAATGATAAAAAAAAACATGTTGAACACAAACCAGCTTCAGTCATATTGATCTGTTAAATTTAATTATAGTGATACACAACCACTGGACACATCTGGATGTGTTAGTGGTGTTAACATTAATTTAACTTTACTAAAATATATCTCATATAGACATTATAGACAACAAATGTTGATGTGAATGTAGTAGATGTAAATGTTGTAGATCAGAGGGTCAATCCTGGTCCTGGAAAGCCACTATGGTGAGGGTTTCATTCCAACCAACCAGTAACACACCTGATTGATGAAACTTCTAAACAAGGGCTCCAGTGGTTAGTTAGTAGAATCAAGTGTTACTTGGTTGGAAAAGAAACCTGCAGCCTCACCAGACATCAGGACCAGGATCTAACCCACATGTTGTAGATGTTAACCCACATGTTGTAGATGTTAACCCACATGTTGTAGACGTTGTAGATGTTAACCCACATGTTGTAGATGTTAACCCACATGTAGTAGACGTTGTAGATGTTAACCCACATGTTGTAGACGTTGTAGATGTTAACCCACATGTTGTAGATGTTAACCCACATGTTGTAGACGTTGTAGATGTTAACCCACATGTTGTAGATGTTAACCCACATGTTGTAGACGTTGTAGATGTTAACCCACATGTTGTAGATGTTAACCCACATGTTGTAGATGTTAGCCCACATGTTGTAGATGTTAACCCACATGTTGTAGACGTTGTAGATGTTAACCCACATGTTGTAGATGTTAACCCATATGTTGTAGATGTTAACCCACATGTTGTAGACGTTGTAGTTGTTAACCCACATGTTGTAGACGTTAACCCACATGTTGTAGATGTTAACCCACATGTTGTAGACGTTGTAGATGTTAACCCACATGTTGTAGACGTTGTAGATGTTAACCCACATGTTGTAGACGTTGTAGATGTTAACCCACATGTTGTAGATGTTAACCCACATGTTGTAGACGTTGTAGATGTTAATCCACATGTTGTAGACGTTGTAGACCTTAACCCACATGTTGTAGACGTTGTAGATGTTAACCCACATGTTGTAGATGGTGTTGGGTTTAGACTCTGGTTGTGAGTCTTGTTCTGTGCTGTGTTTGAGTGTTTCAGATCATCGTCGTCTCTGCTTTGTTCACTGAGCTTGTTTCACAGCTTCTTCTGTACCGGTTTGAAAACCCAATTTAAATGCAAATCCGGCAGCATTAATGCATTTTAAAGGCCTCGGATCAGCATTGCAACGTAATCAAACCAGCGAGATGGAGGTTGTTATTTAGAATACAACTATTTATGAAAATACATGGCTCTGATTGATCAGCCTTTGAACCACAGAAGTGTTGGAGCAAATGGGTTCAAGAAATAATACATAGAAATTAAATTAAGGCCTATTGTCCCTATAATAACACAAACAGATCCATTTTGAACTTTTATTTGAATCATTGTTGACTGAGTTCATTCAAACACTCTAAACTGCAATAAATGGTGATGCAGACTCAATTAAAAAAGGGGAATTAAGTCATTGTGAGTTTTACTGCACAGCTGTGCAGTAATATCTGTTATCACTGCACTAACTTACTGACTCATTAAAACCTTTGGAGATTGCTGCACATACATATTTCAAGGAAAATGGTTTCAGCGCCGCTCAAAGAACACTATGATTTCATTTTAATTTTTCCCTTTAATCGCCTGCTTCTCCTCCCTCTGAAGACAGGAAACCAGCATCGTTATGTTAGCTTCAATAATTCTCAGGTTTCAGCCTCAGTTTTGAGGATCTGATGTTAACACGTGATCATCTGCGAAGCTTCGACATCTTCTAACACATCGAGGGTTACATAAACCTCCTGGAAATAGTAACAGAATGTTAGTTTAACATAAAAAAACACTCTTAATAAATGATCAAATAAATGTTAAAAGGACAGTCAGTCACATGGTCTGCTGGAGCCAAATCCAGTGCATTAGAAGCGAGAGGCAGAATACAGATTACACCTGGAGAGAACCCACACAGACACAAGGAGAACATATTAACTCACACAGAAAGGTCTCGAACCCCCAACCCTCCTGTTCTGAGGCAACAGTACACCCAAATGTTATGTAATCAATAAATATTCCCAGAATAAAAAAATAAGACAAACTCATCTAAATGGACCACCCCAAGTCATTGGTTTAGGTATGTGGATGACACAGATAGATGGTAGATGGTAGATAGACCATAGATGGTAATGTACCAACGTCTACTCGAGCAGAGGAACATGAACATCTAAAGGAGCCCTGAAAACCTGTGGTATTCAGAGGTGGATGTTTGGCCAAACAGAAACATGCTGCAGAAAGAAAACTAACACAGATGATGCTGAGAAAATGAATTTTAAAGACAACAATGTCAAGATTCCAGTTAGAGACAAATGATCCAAGAGGAGGAAAAGGAGCCATCTATGTAAAAGTAGAAAAAAACATCTTGAACAGGGGAGGAGGTCTAGGACACCATCTATTTCCCATTTATAACCCTGCTGTTTAAAGTGTATTTTAAGCACAGAGCTTTATATCATAGTTTTTACCCAAGAGAATCAACAACTGAACCTCAGATGACTGTAGTTCATCTGGAGACTGATGCTCATTAATGAACCTCGTTGATCGGAGGAGAAACGTCTTCTTAGGCAAATACAAGTCCAGTTGCCTACGATATGATCGGAGCGAGAAGCAGGAAGTCAGGATGAAACAGGCTCCTCCTCCTCATCCTAAAAAATGACCCAGATCAGACGTCATCGACCCAGAGCCTCGTTTTATTCAACAGACTGAACTGTTAGACAACCAGAACAGCAACAAGTAACATGCACTGTTCGATGATCAGGAATATTCATGAAAAACTATGCAGAAGCTTTCATGAGATGCATGTACACACACACACACACACACACACACGCACACATACACACACACACACACACGGTCCTGAGCTGCTGTAGGTTTGTGGGTTTGTAGTTCTGTAGAATCAACTTCCTGCCTCTTCTCCTCTTTCTGTGGTAAAAGCTGCTGCTGTGGGAGGTTTAATTGCTGCAGGAAGACGGTGATTAAAGCAGAAACAGGAGGAGCAGAAAGTGTCGGGGTTAAGTAGTGACTAATTCACTGCGTGGGAGGTGGATCCTCACTCCCAGGAGACAGTGACATCACAAAGACACACAGATTGGCTGCAGCAGCAGGCAGGATGCACACTTTACTGCTGATGCTAACTCTGTTACTGCTGCTGCTAACTCTGTCACTGTTAGCATCAGCAGTAGCTGCTACTGTTACTGCTGCTGCTAACTCTGTTACTGCTGATGCTAACTCTGTTACTGCTGCTGCTAACTCTGTCACTGTTAGCATCAGCAGTAGCTGCTACTGTTACTGCTGCTGCTAACTCTGTTACTGCTGCTGCTAACTCTGTTACTGCTGATGCTAACTCTGTTACTGCTGATGCTAACTCTGTTACTGCTGATGCTAACTCTGTTACTGCGGCTGCTGCCAACACTATTACTGCGGCTGCTAAATCTGACGTTTATCCATCACAAATAAAGCTGTAAGTGTTAAATCAGCTTCAGCAGGTGAGACAGATGCTCCAGAGTTTAACATTATAACAGGATACGACTTTTTATATTGTTGTATAACATGGTCTATTATAATAATAAATGCAAAGTGTTGTTGCAGGTCACAGTTTGGGCATTAAAACAAAGTGCTGAGAATAAACAGAATAAACAGTGACAGCTGTTTTTTATAGGACAATGTTGGAGATTATAGATAATATAGTGTATGTTTATTGTGATGAGGGTTAAGAGGAGTTTTTACCTGTTTATTATTATTTATTCTGCTGCAACGTGTGAGTCACTTCGCTGCAGCTGAACGTCATTGGTTAATGTGACAGATTCTCTGCAGGAATATTCACGAAGGTTAAATCTCCTCCGGCTCCGACACTCCATCACCTCACGTTACCGGAACAAGAAAAACTCAGCAGCTGCTGCAGCTCCATTTACTGCATCGGTTCAAAAAGTCTGAAATCAATGGAATAATGGAAAGGAAGAATAATTAGAAACTTAAAACGGGGCTAATCACCAGATTGTGTTGTGTTAAGAGGTGATAATAAGACGTAGAAACAAACATAAAAACAAATATATGGAGGTGTTTAGATTCTTCATGATATTGTGTGTTGCTGATTCCATGATTTGCTGCAGTTGACTCTGACTCACACATCTTAAGGCACCGTACTAAAAGGGAGGGTTTATATACACACATAGATATATACACATAGATATATACACACATAGATATATACACATAGATATATACACATAGATATATACACACATAGATATATACACACATAGATATAGACACACATAGATATACACATAGATATACACACATAGATATATATACACATAGATATAGACACACATAGATATACACACACATAGATATATACACACATAGATATATACACACATAGATATATACACACATAGATATACACACACATAGATAGACACACATAGATATAGACACACATAGATATATACACATAGATATATACACACACATAGATATATACACACACATAGATATATACACACATAGATAGACACACATAGATATAGACACACATAGATATATACACACATAGCTATATACACGCATAGATATAGACACGCATAGATATAGACACGCATAGATATATACACATAGATTTACACGCATAGATATATACACACATAGGTATATACACATTGATATATACACATAGATATATACACACACAGATATATACACATAGATATATACACACATAGATATATACACACATAGATATATACACACATAGGTATATACACACATAGGTATATACACATTGATATATACACATAGATATATACACAAAGATATATACACATAGATATATACACACATAGATATATACACATAGATATATACACACAGATATATACACATAGATATATATACACATAGATATATACACATAGATATATACACACACAGATATATACACATAGATATATACACACATAGATATATACACACATAGATATACACACATAGATATACACACATAGATATATACACACATAGATATATACACACAGATATATACACGCACAGATATATACACGCATAGATATAGACACACATAGATATACACACATAGATTTACACGCATAGATATATACACACAGATATATACACACACAGATATATACACACATAGATATATACACACATAGATATATACACATAGATATATACACACAGATATATACACATAGATATATACACACATAGATATATACACACATAGATATATACACATAGATATATACACACAGATATATACACATAGATATATACACACATAGATATATACACATAGATATATACACACAGATATATACACACATAGATATATACACGTAGATATATACACACATAGATATATACACATAGATATATACACAGATAGATACATACACACATAGATCCAGTCTGTGCTCTGTGATCCACTGATCCAGTCTCTGCTCTGTGATCCACTGATCCAGTCTCTGCTCTGTGATCCACTGATCCAGTCTGTGCTCTGTGATCCACTGATCCAGTCTCTGCTCTGTGATCCACTGATCCAGTCTCTGCTCTGTGATCCACTGATCCAGTCTTTCCTCCAACTCGTACCACCTGTCTTATGTCTTAAACTCAGCTGTGTAGCTGATTTCCTTCAGTTTAAACTGTGCTTTATCAGCGTGTCTCTTTACCATTTTCAGCTTGTTAAAACAACGATGTTCTGCATAACGCACATCCCCGTTATTTTATCTACAATCCATGCCCACACTTCCCCTACGTACACACATAGGGAGCACCAACATTTTGAAGAGAATAGAAGACTTTGATGTGCCCTTATAGTCGTGAAATTACGGTATTTCACATTACACAGTTGATTAGATCCAAACACACGCTGGCGTCACTCAGCCATGAATCAGACAAAACTCTTCAGGTTAACGAACCAAGAGACTGTTTTTCATTAGATCCTGTTGTTTCATTAACAGTAACATCTGATTCTGCTCAGATGAACAGGATTTTTAATGTTAATATTATATAATATATAATTACATACTAACCTGATCACACTAACTCTGGGCACTTTACTGCATCAACTGTGACTGTGACGCTGAATTGGATGTATTTATGTATTTATTAATATGTTTTAAGATACTTATCATCATTAATGGGATTAATATTGTAATATTTTAAATATTCTATATAATATAGATAATAATCTTTTAAACACTTTCATAACTGCCTTATAATTGTGAGAAACATCTTTATTTTCTTCTTTGTGACATCACACTGACCTGCAGCTCAGTGTCCAACAGGAGTTTTCTCTTTATGTTATAGAAGTCTTCATCACCAACGTTAATACAGACAGCAGTTTCTAGTTATTAGAATGATGATGATGATGATTGTACAGAATCACATGCTGATGTGTTCATCTCCTCTAACTCTGTATTAGCTCATTAAACTGGACTCTGAAGCACTGAATCATGTCACAGGTTCCATCT